>JARQOD010000008.1:140111842-140150924 GCA_033576555.1 Oophaga sylvatica
AAAAAAAAAGTAAATGAACCCCCCCTGTCATAGGTAGGGACAAATAATAAAATAAAATTATTTTTTTTTTCCTAGCGGATTTTGCTGCTGATCCGCAGCTGATTTTGCTGCGGATCCGCGGCGGATATTGCTGCTGATCCGCGGCGGATTTTGCTGCTGATCCGCGGCGGATTTTGCTGCGGATCCGCGGCGGATTTTGCTGCGGATCCGCGGCGGATTTTGCTGCGGATCCGCGGCTGATTTTGCTGCGGATCCGCGGCGGATATTGCTGCTGATCCGCGGCGGATATTGCTGCTGATCCGCGGCGGATTTTGCTGCGGATCGATCTGCGGCGGATTTTGCTGGGGATCCTCGGCGGATTTTGCTGGGGATCCTCGGCGGATTTTGCTGGGGATCCGTGGCGGATTTTGCTGGGGATCCGCGGCGGATTTTGCTGCTGATCCGCCGGAGATTTTGCTGCGGATTTGGCGCTACAGATCCACAGCAGATCCAGAAACCATGTACAGTACAATGCAAATAAATGGTTAAAAAAACCGCTGTGCACATGCGGATTTGCTGCGGTTTTAAATCCGCAGCATGTTAACTGTTTGTGCGGATTCCGCAGAGGTTTTACACCTATTCCATTATAGGTGTAAAACCGCAGGGAAAAACCGCAACAAATCCGCGCTAAATTCGCAGGTAAAACGCAGGTCATTTTACCTGCGGATTTGAGAAAAATCCGCAAGTGAATCCGCAACGTGTGCACGGGGCCTCAGGGTTAGGGTTAGGCTGGGTTCATATTGCATTATGGCAGTCCGTTACATGGACTGCGTTTCACCGCGGTATAACGCGGTGTAACGCAGTCCGTTAACGTTGCCATTCACCCCATTTGTGTGCGCATCGCAACGCATGCCGTAAAGCGGCATGCGTTCGCGACGTGCCGTCATTCAGTGACGGAGCCTCGGACACGGGTTGCAGCGTCTGGGCTCCGTCACCGCTAGCACAGATGATCGCGTTATGCTATACCGTTACCAGCCGGTCAACGCTACGTGTTGAACAGGCTGGTAAAACGCAATATGAACCCAGCCTTAGGGTTAGAACTAGGGTTAGGGTTAGCATTAGGGTTAAGGTTAAAATTAGGGTTAGGTTGGGATTTGGGTTAGGGTTGGAATTAAGGTTAGGGTTGGAATTAGGGTTAGGCTTGTGGTTAGGTTTATGGTTAGAGTTGGGATTAGGGTTAGGGGTGTGTTGGGGTTAGGGTTATGGTTAGGGTTTGTATTAGGGTTAGGTGTGTGTAGGGGTTAGGGTTGGGGTTAGGGGTGTGTTGGGGTTAGCTTTGGAGTTAGAATTGAGGGGTTTCCACTATTTAGGCACATCAGGCGGTCTCCATACGCGACATGGCGCCACCATTGATTCCTGCAAATTTTGCGTTCAAAAAGTCAAACAGTGCTCCCTTTATTCCAAGCCCCGACATATGCCCAAACAGTGGTTTATCCCCACATATGGGGTATCAGCGTACTCGGGAAAAATTGCACAACAACTTTGGTGGTTCTAATTTCTCCTGTTAACTTTGGGAAAAAAAATTGGGGACTAAAAAATTATTTTTGTGGAAAAAAAATGATTTTATATTTTCACGGCTCTGCGTTATAAACTTCTGTGAAGGACTTGGAGATTCAAAGTGCTTATCACACATCTATAGGAGTTCCTTGGGGGATCTAGTTTCCAAAATGGGGTCACTTGTGGGGAGTTTCTACTGTTTAGGCACATCAGGGACTCTGCAAACGTAACATGACGCCCGAAGACCATTCCATCAAGTGGGCATTTCAAAACGTCACTACTTCCCATCCGAGCCCCGACGTGTGCCCATACAGTAGTTTTCTCCCACATATGGGATATCAGCATACTCAGGACAAATTGGACAACAACTTTTGGGGTCTAATTTCTCATGTTACCCTTGGGAAAATAAAAAAATTGGGGACTAAAAGATCCTGATTGTGGAAAAAATATGATTTTTTTATTTTCATGCCCGGGCGTTATAAACTTCTGTGCAGCCCTTGGGGGTTCAAAGTGCTCACCACACATCTAGATAACTTCTTTGCGGGGTCTAGTTTCCAAAATGGGGTCACTTGTGGGGAGTTTCTACTGTTTAGGCACATCAGGGGCTCTGCAAACGTAACAAGATGCCCGCAGACCATTCCATCAAGTCGGCATTTCAAAGCGTCACTACATCCCTTCCGAGCCCTGACGTGTGCCCAAACAGTGGTTCCCCCCCACATATGGGGTACTAGCGTACTCAGGACAAACTGGAAAACAACTTTTGGGGTCCAATTTCTCCTGTAACCATAGTGAAAATAAAAAATAGTGGGCTAAAAAATCATTTTTTGAGAAAAAAAAATGATTTTTTATTTTCACGGCTCTGCGTTATAAACTTCTGTGAAGCACCTGGGGGTTCAAAGTGCTCACTATGCATCTAGATAAGTTCCTTAGGGCGTCTAGTTTCCAAAATGGGGTCACTTGTGGGGGAGCTCCAATGTTTAGGCACACAGGAACTCTCCAAATGCGACATGGCAACCGCTAAATATTCCAGCATATTTTCCATTCAAAAAGTCAAATGGCGCTCCTTCCCTTCTGAGCCCTGCCGTGCGCCCAAACAGTGGTTTGTGACCACATATGAGGTATCTGTGTACTCAGGAGAAATTGCCCAACAAATTTTAGGATCCAATTTATACTGTTGCCCATGTGAAAAAAAAAAAAACTGAGGCTAAAAGAAAATTTTTGTGAAAAAAAAGTACTTTCTTTTTTTACAGATCAATTTGTGAAGCACCTGGGGGTTCAAAGTGATCACTATGCATCTAGATAAGTTCCTTAGGGGGTCTAGTTTCCAAAATGGGGTCACTTGTGGGGGAGCTCCAATGTTTAGGCACACAGAGACTCTCCAAATGCAACATGGCAACCGCTAAATATTCCAGCATATTTTCCATTCAAAAAGTCAAATGGCGCTCCTTCCCTTCTGAGCCCTGCCGTGCGCCCATACAGTGGTTTATGACCACATATGATGTATCTGTGTACTCAGGAGAAATTGCCCAATAAATTTTAGGATCCATTTTATCCTGTTGCCCATGTAAAAATGAAAAAATTGATGCTAAAAGAAAATTTTTGTTGGAAAAATTAAAATGTCCATTTTTTCCTTCCACGTTGCTTTAGTTCCTGTGAAGCACCTGAAGGGTTAATAATCTTCTTGAATGTAGTTTTGAGTAGCTTGAGGGGTGCAGTTTTTATAAAGGTGTCACTTTTTGGTATTTTCTGCCATATAGACCCCTCAAAGTGACTTCAAATGTGAGGTGGTCCCTAAAAAAAATGGTTTTGTAAATTTTGCTGTAAAAATGAGAAATCGCTGGTCAACTTTTAACCCTTTTAACTTCCTAACAAAAATTTATTTTGTGTCACATAACTCTCTGGTTTAACAGAATAAAAATTCAAAATTTGAAAATTGCGAAATTTTCAAAATTTTCGCCAAATTTCCATTTTTTTCACAAATAAACGCAAAAATTATTGACCTAAATTTACCACTAACATGAAGCCCAATATGTCACGAAAAAACAATCTCAGAATCGCTAGGATCCGTTGAAGCGTTCCTGAGTTATTACCCCATAAAGGGACACTGGTCAGCATTGCAAAAATGGCAAGGTCTTTAAGGTCAAAATAGGCTGGGTCATGAAGGGGTTAAAGGTGCCAGCCACCTCTGCAGTGGATCTGGTCTTCAGCCTCTTGATAATCCAGGCTTTGGTCGCAGGGTGGATTTTTGGCATGTTGTCAGAGCTCAAGTTGCAGTTCAAGTGAAGGTCTGGGGTGCTTGGTTTCTTTTTATACACACCCACTAATTAACCGATCATTTACTGAGCACTCGTGAGGATGTAAACTAGGATTTGGTGCATTATATGCCAAGGCGACAAAACTTTTGTCATGCCAAAATCTGACCATTCTGTGTCTATTAAATGATCAATATTTCTGCATTGATGCCAATTTATTTTCTTAACCTAAACCACATTTCGGAGGATTTCAGCTTTCAAAAGAATAATTTATACAACCAATGGATGAATTTAACGTCGGGTTATAAGCTTTTATTTACATAACATGGATAAGCGACATAACTTCTGTCAGGGAGTGTATATACTTAACAAAAAAGTGTGAAACAACTGAAAATATGTATTATATTCTAGGTTCTTCAATGTAGCCACCTTTTACTTTGATTACTGTTTTGCCCACTCTTGGCATTCTCTTGATGAGCTTCAAGAGGTAGTCACCGGAAATGGTTCTCACTTCACAGGTGTGCCCTGTCAGGTTTAATAAGTGGGATTTCTTGCCATATAAATGGGGTTGGGACCATCAGTTGTGTTGTGCAGAAGTCTGGTGGATACACAGCTGACAGTCCTACTGAATAGATTGTTAGAATGTGTATTATGGCAAGAAAAAAGCAGCTAAGTAAATAAAAATGAATGGCCATCATTACTTTAAGAAATGAAGGTCAGTCAGTCCAAAAAATTGGGAAAACTTTGAAAGTATCACCAAGTGAAGTTGCAAAAACCATCAAGCGCTACAAACTGGCTCACATGAGGACCGCCCCAGGAAAGAAAGACCAAGAGTCACCTCTGCTTCTGATGATAAGTTTATCCGAGTCACCAGCCTCAGAAATCGCAGGCTAACAGCAGCTCAGATTAGAGACCAGGTCAATGCCACACAGACTTCTAGCAGCAGACACATCTCTACAACAACTGTTAAGAGGAGACTTTGTGCAGCAGCCTTCATGGTAAAATAGCTGCTAGGAAACCACTGCTAAGGACAGGCAACAAGCAGAAGAGACTTGTTTGGGCTAAAGAACACAAGGAATGGACATTATACCAGTGGAAATCTGTGCTTTGGTCTGATGAGTCCAAATTTGAGATTTTTGGTTCCAACCACCGTGTCTTTGTGCGACGCAGAAAAGGTGAACGGATGCCTGGTTCCCACCGTGAAGCATGGAGGAGGAGGTGTGATGGTGTGGGGGTGCTTTGCTGGTGACACTGTTGGGGATTTATTCAAAATTGAAGGCATACTGAACCAGAATGGCTACCACAGCATCTTGCAGCGGCATGCTATTCCATCCGGTTTGCGTTTAGTTGGACCATCATTTATTTTTCAACAGGACAATGACCCCAAACACACCTCCAGGCTGTGTAAGGGCTATTTTACCATGAAGGAGAGTGATGGGGTGCTACGCCAGATGACCTGGCCTCCACAGTCACCAGACCTGAACCCAATCGAGATGGTTTGGGGTGAGCTGGACCGCAGAGTGAAGGCAAAAGGGCTAACAAGTGCTAAGCATCTCTGGGAACTCCTTCAAGACTGTTGGAAGACCATTTCCGGTGACTACCTCTTGAAGCTCATCAAGAGAATGCCAAGAGTGTGCAAAGCAGTCATCAAAGCAAAAGGTGGCTACTTTGAAGAACCTAAAATATAAGACATAATTTCAGTTGTTACACAATTTTTTAAGTATTTAATTCCACATGTGTTAATTCATAGTTTTGATGCCTTCAGTGTGAATTTACAATTTTCATAGTCATAAAAATACAGAAAAATCTTTAAATGAGAAGGTGTGTCCAAACTTTTGGTCTGTACTGTGTATATATGTACATGTCATTGAGACACACATATATATATATTTATAGTTCATAGAGTTCTACATAGCATAATAGCTGCTAAATCAATTGCCGGCTTCTGTAAAATCATTACAGAACCCGACATGATATGACACATGGTTTACATATAGTAAACCATGTCATATCAAAATGATCTATATATGTCAGTGTTTAATAAATTTATTAGCTTGTGTTATGAAAAATTTGGAACTCTAGTGGTTAAATTTAAGGCTATAATCGCGGAAAAAAATTGCTTGGGCTCCCGCGCAATTTTCTCCTCCAGAGAGGGAAAGCCAGTGACTGAGGATACATATTAATAACCTAGAGAGGGACCATGGTTATAGGCCACCCCCTGGCTACAAACATCTGCCCCCAGCCACCCCAGAAAAGGCGCATCTATAAGATGCGCCTTTTCTGGCACTTAGCCTCTTTATTCCCATTGCCTTTAGCGGTGGCTCATGTGTTAATAAGGGGTTAATGTCACCTTGCTATTGAAAGGTGACATTAAGCCGGGTTAATAATGCAGAGCTGTCAATAAGACACCTATCTATTATTTATCCTATAGTAGTAATGGGTTAAAAAAGACACACACACATTATTTAAAAAATCTTTTAATGAAATAATTACACATAGTTTTTGACAAAATTTATTATGCTGCCAATCCAACTGAATCCCTTGTTCTCCTGTAACCAAAATAAAAAAAACAACAATATCCATACCTCTCCGCCATTCAGTCAGGTCCCCCACTGCAATCCATCACAAGGGATTAACTAGTTTTAAACAGGGACTGGTGCTAATGCGACTGGCCCGGCTGTAAACCACTGCAGAATTAATGAAATCATGTCTGTGCAGACTCTCCACTTGACTCGCTGTGAACTGACAGCGTGGGAAAAAGTTCTGAATTTTTTCCCACCCTCCTGAGTTCATCTCCGGTCAGCCGGGGCAAAATTTTATAACTTTCATCACAGGACAAAGTTATTATTATCATTTATTTAATTATTAACCCCTTAATGTCCATGGACGTGCACAGTCCGCCATGGCAAGGTGTCAGTTTTGGCACCTTGACGGACTGTGCACGTCCAGCCTTTGAACTACCACTGCGTGCAAACACGCAGTGGTAGTTCAGTGCCGACAACTGTCTATGACAGCTGACAGGCACAGCAAGCGGTGCAGGGACCTTTGCCGTCGGTCCCCGCAGCTACAGCGCTGTGATTGGTCAGTCAATGTGACTGACCAAACACAGCAGCGATCAGGCAGAAGAGGCTGAAATTTCAGCCTCTTCGGCCCGATCAGTGCAGGAGCTCGGCGCTGCAGTGGCCGAGCTTCCTACACTAACAGCCGGGAGCGGTGCCCCCGCCGCCCCTGGCTGTTAACCCCCTGACTGCTGCGATTGAGCGCGATCGCAGCGCTCAGGGGGAGAGGCAGATGGTCGGGAGCTCCCTCTGCCTCAGATCGGTGCCCCGAAATGTATTTGCAGGGCCCGATCTCTACCTTGATGACCCGGGGGTTGTCATGACAACCTCCGGGTCATCTAGCTATGGAGAGCCGCTGTGACCATGGTCACAGCAGCTTTCACCATAGGTACAATGCATTGCAATGCTGGAGCATTGCAATGCATTGTAACTGCAATCAAAAGTAAAAAAGTGAAAGTCCCATAAAGGGACTAGGTAAAAAAAAGCATTTTTTAAAAAAATTTGTAAAAAAATAATAAAAAATATTAAAAAAAATTCCCCTAAAAAATACATATTTTCATGTAATAAAAAAAACAAAAAGCAAAAAAATGCACGTTTGGCATCGCCGCGTCCGTAAAAATCCCATCTATAAAAGTGTAACCCTAGTTAACCCCTTCAGTGAAAGCCATAAAAATAAAACACAAAAAAGTAGTAAATTATACTTTTTCCAAGAGGTATCATCATACCGCTTGGAAAAAGTGCAATAACACGCGATCAAAAAGACGGATATAAATAAACATGGTACCGCTGAAAATGTCATCTTGTCCCGCAAAAAACAAGCTGCCATACAGCATCATCAGCAAAAAAATAAAAAAGTTATAGCTCGCGGAATACACTGATGCAAAAATAATTATTTTTTCTATAAAGTTTTTTATTGTGTAAAAAACACCAAAACATAAAAAAAATATATAAATGAGGAATCGCCGTAACCGTAGTGACCCGAAGAATAAAGCTGCTTTATCAATTTTACCACACGCGGAACGGAGGAAAAAAAATCGGAATAGGAAGCGATCAAAAAAGTTATGTGCCCGAATATGGTACCAATAAAAACGTCAGCTCGTCCCGCAAAAAATAAGCCCACAGAAACTCTGTCGGCCGAAATATGGAAAAATTATAGCTCTCAAAATACGGCGATGCAAAAATTTCTTACAAGAAATTCTTCCAAAAAAAAGCATCTTTTAGTGTGTGACAGAAGCTAAGCATGAAAAAAGAATGTAAATCTGGTATTGCTGTAATCGCACCGACCCGAAGAATAAAGTCGCCTAATCACTAATACCGCACGAGGAACGGCGTAAAAAATAAAACCAACTCTTCACCTTTTGTGGATTTGTTCATTCTGCCTCCCGAAGATCGCAGTAAGGCGATCACAGTGGCTCCCCCCCACATATGGGGTATCAGCGTACTCAGCACAAATTGCACATCAACTTTTGGGGTCCTATTTCTCCTGTTACCCTTATAAAATAAAAAATTTGGGGGCAAAAAGATCATTTTTGTGGAAAAAAATGATTTTTTTTTATTTTTATTATTTTCACGGCTCTACGTTATAAACTTCTGTGAAGCCCTTGGGGGTTCAAAGTGCTCACCACACATCTAGATAAGTTCCTTGGGTGGTCTAGTTTCCAAAATGGGGTCACTGTGGGGGGTTTCCACTGTTTAGGCACATCAGGGACTCTGCAAATGCGACATGGCGTCCAATCTCAATTCCAGCCAAAAAAGTCAAATGGCGCTGCTTCCCTTCCGAGCTCTGCCATGCGCCCAAATAGTGGTTTACCCCCACATATGGGGTGTCAGCGTACTCAGGAAAAATTGCTCAATAACTTTTGGAATCCTTTTATTCTTTGAAAAATAAAAATTGGGGGTGAAAAGATCTTTTTTGTGGAAAAAATATGATTTTTTAATTTTACAGCTCTACATTATAACCTTCTGTGAAGCACTTGGGGGTTCAAAGTGCTCACCACACATTTAGATAAGTTCCTTGTGGGGTCTAGTTTCCAAAATGGGGTCACTTATGGGGGGTTTCCACTGTTTAGGTACATCAATGGCTCTCCAAACGCGACATGGTGTCCGCTCTCGATTCCAGCCAATTTGACATTCAAAATCTAAAATGATGCTCCTTCCCTTCTGAGCCTAAAGATTGGTTTTCCCCCACACATGGGGTATCGGTGTACTCAGGAGAAATTGTACAACAAATACCTGATACCCCTGACAAAATTTAAAAAATTGTGTCGAAAGAAAAATTTTTGGGAAAAAAGTTAAATGTTCATTTTTTCCTTCACATTGCTTCAATTTTTGTGAAGTACCTAAAAGGTTAATAAACTTCTTGAATGTGGCTTTGAACAACTTGAGGGGTGCAATTTTTAGAATGGTGTCACTTTTGGGTATTTTCTGTCATATTGACCCCTGAAATTCACTTCAAATGTGAGGTGGCCCCTAAAAAAAATGGTTTTGTAAATTTTGTTGGAAAAATGAGAAATCGCTGGTCAACTTTTAACACTTATAACTTCCTAACAAAAGAAGAATTTGGTTCCAAAATTGTGCTGATGTAAAATAGACATGCAGGAAATGTTATTTGTTAACTATTTTTTGTGACAAATCTCTCTGATTTAAGGGCATAAAAATTAAAAGTTTGAAAATTGCAAAATTTTCAAAATTTTTGCCATATTTCCGTTTTTTTCATAAATAAACGCAAGTTATATCGAAGAAATTTAACCACTATCATGAAGTACAATATGTCACGAGAAAACAATCTCAGAATCGCCAAGATCCGTAGAAGCGTTCCAGAGTTATAAGCACATAAAGTGACAGTGGTCAGAAATGTAAAAATTGGCCTGGTCATTAACCTACAAAATGGCTTGGTCGTTAAGGGGTTAAAATAAACAAATGTGATTTTCAAATATTGTTTTTTAATGCTATTTTTCTTACCTTGTTTTGATAAATGTTGGCCTTTTTGTCTTTCGATAGGATAATCTTGGCTTCTTTGCCAGCTCTTGTCATTTTTTTAATAAAACTTGTCTTCTTGGACAGCCCTGACCACTGGTATAATGTCGCTTTTTTTGTGCTCCTTAACCAGATGCCACTTGACTCTGGTAGACGGTTCATCCTCTCCTTGGAGCGATAGGCGGTGCACCGACTCAGACGCTCTGTCTTCGTAGAGGGCACCATTGGCTATATCATTGTCCCGTTCGGTGTCTTTCTTCTCTTTGGAAGAAGTTTTGACACCAGTTGATTCTGACTCTTGTAGAGACATAGGACTTTGATGTAGGACACTGCGTATTTATTTGAGTCTGATTGTCACGTTTAGTGAATCTGTATGTATCAGGTGTACAGTAAGGTTTGTAGCTATCACAGATCAAGCACAATGTCTGGACGTAGCACACGCAACGTCTGGATGTATCACACGTAACGTCTGGACGTATCGCATGTAATGTCTGAATTTACCATCCGTAATGTCTGGACGTATCACACGTAAGGTCTGGACGTATCACACGTAACGTCTGGACGTATCACATGTAACGTCTGGACGTACCACCCGTAATGTCTGGACGTATCACACATAACGTCTGGACATATCACATGTAAAGTCTGGACGTACCACCCGTAATGTCTGGACGTATCACATGTAACATCTGGACGTACCACCCGTAATGTCTGGAAGTATCACACGTAACGTCTGGACGTATACACGTAACGTCTGGACGTACCACCCGTAATGTCTGGACGTATCACATGTAATATCTGGACGTATCACATGTAACATCTGGACGTACCACCCGTAATGTCTGGAAGTATCACACGTAACGTCTGGACGTATACACGTAACGTCTGGACGTACCACCCGTAATGTCTGGACGTATCACATGTAACATCTGGACGTACCACCCGTAATGTCTGGAAGTATCACACGTAACGTCTGGACGTATACACGTAACGTCTGGACGTACCACCCGTAATGTCTGGACGTATCACACGTAATATCTGGACGTATCACACGTAATATCTGGGTTTATCACACGTAATGTCTGGATGTATCACACGTAATGTCTGGACATATCACACGTAACGTCTTGATATATCACACATAACGTCTGGATGTATCACACGTTAACGTCTGGACGTATCACACGTAACGTCTGGACGTATCACACGTAATGTCTGGACGTATCACACGTAAAGTCTGGACGTATCACACGTAACGTCTGGACGTATCACACGTAACGTCTGGACGTATCACACGTAACGTCTGAACGTACCACCCGTAATGTCTGGACGTATCACACATAACGTCTGGACATATCACATGTAAAGTCTGGACGTACCACCCGTAATGTCTGGACGTATCACATGTAACGTCTGGACGTACCACCCGTAATGTCTGGACGTATCACACGTAATATCTGGACGTATCACACGTAATATCTGGACGTATCACATGTAATGTCTGGACGTATCACACGTAATGTCTGGAAGTATCACACGTAACGTCTTGATATATCACACATAACGTCTGGATGTATCACACATAACGTCTGGACGTATCACACGTAACTTCTGGACGTATCACACGTTATGTCTGGACGTATCACACGTAACATCTGGACGTATCACATGTAACGTCAGGACGTACCACCCGTAATGTCTGGACGTATCACACATAACGTCTGGACATATCACATGTAACGTCTGGACGTACCACCCGTAATGTCTGGAAGTATCACATGTAACGTCTGGACGTACCACCCATAATGTCTGGACGTATCACATGTAATATCTGGACGTATCACACGTAATGTCTGGACGTATCACACGTAACGTCTTGATATATCACACATAACGTCTGGACGTATCACACGTAACGTCTGGACGTATCACACGTAACTTCTGGACGTATCACACGTAATGTCTGGACGTATCACACGTAACGTCTTGATATATCACACGTAACGTCTGGACATATCACACGTAACGTCTGGACTTATTGCACGTTACGTCTGGACGTATCACACGTAACGTCTAGACGTATCACATGTAAAGTCTGGACGTACCACCCGTAATGTCTGGACGTATCACACGTAACGTCTGGACATATCACATGTAACATCTGGACGTATCACATGTAACATCTGGACGTACCACCCATAATGTCTGGACGTATCACACGTAACATCTGGACGTATCGCACGTAACGTCTGGACATATCGCACGTAACGTCTGGACGTATCACACGTAACGTCTGGACGTATCACATGTAACATCTGGATGTATCACAAGTAACGTCTGGATGTATCACACGTAACGTCTGGACGTATCACATCTGTCTGGACGTATCACACGTAACGTCTGGACGTATCACATGTAACGTCTGGACGTACCACCCGTAATGTCTGGACGTATCACATGTAACGTCTGGACGTACCACCCGTAATGTCTGGACGTATCACACGTAATATCTGGACGTATCACACGTAATGTCTGGACGTATCACACGTAACGTCTTGATATATCACACATAACATCTGGATGTATCACACGTAACGTCTGGACTTATCGCACGCAACGTCTGGACTTATCGCACGTAACGTCGGGACGTATCACATGTAACGTCTGGACGTACCACCCTTAATGTCTGGACGTATCACAGGTAACGTCTGGACGTATCACACGTAATATCTGGACGCATCACACATAATGTCTGGACTTATCACACGTAACGTCTGGACTTATCGCACGTAACATCTGGACTTATGGCACGTAACATCGGGACATATCACATGTAACATCTGGAAGTACCACACGTAACTTCTGGATGTATCGCACGTAACGTCTGGATGTATCCACGCAGGGGCGTACATAGAAATCATGGCCCTCCTCCAAAAAAAAATAATAAAATAACATAAAATAATCAATATTTCCCCCACCCTCTAAGGTGCAAACTGCAGCCACTATTTAACCTCCTCCTTCACCCTACACATTGTGTGCAGGGGCCTGCAGGCAGAATATTCCAGCACCCCCACACTATAAGGTGCAAACTGCAGCAGTGCAGCCAATATTTACCCCCTCCAAATTATGTGCAGCAGCCAGACATTTTATTTTCTAAGAAGTGTCAGCTGTTGTGAATGGACTTGAGATGAGTTCTGAGCAGAAGCTCCCTCTGGTGGTTACAAGCGGTACTGGACTGTCCAGTGAAGATTGTGAGGATTGGGAATCAGGTGTTACTGACTGGTCTTATATAAGGGAGTCACCTTCCCATCAGGGTTGCCGGTGATCAATTGTTCTGGTCTCAATCCTTGATTCCTGTTTCCTTTGTAGCCTGCTGTGTCGTGTCTGCATCTCCTGCTAACAGATAAGACATTTTCTTCTTTTTGCTTTTGTGCTTGATTTTTGCATTTTGTCCTGCACTTCTGTGGGGGCCTTCAGGGTCCCCTCCGGGGGCTTTTGCTCTCTCAGTTTTGTTCAGCCACTGATGTTTGTACATTTGCTTTTTCCAGTTTTTTCAGTGGCTGCTGTTTTGATTTGCTACACCAGAGAACTAATTTAGGTGGTAGAGGTCATGTGATCTCAGGTGTTTTTGAAATTAGTAAAGTTGGTGCTTTTCAGGGTTTTTTGGGATTGCAGTAAGTGCCCTTCCTTTCCTTTTCTATTTAGATAGTTTGGGCCCCAACATTTGCTCATACTATTTTCTGTCTGTATCAGTATTTCTTCTTGTCTAACCGCCATTACATGTTTGGGGGCTTTCTATGTTCTTTAGGGATCTGCTCCGGGGCAGATAGCTTTCCTCTTTCTATCTTTAGGTATAGTTAGTTTCTCAGGCTGTGACGAGGCGTCTAGGACCAACGTAGGAACGCTCCACGGCTGCCTCTAGTTGTGGTGGTTAGTCAGGGTACTGCAATCTCATAGATTCCAACTGCTCTGGTGTATTGCCTTTTTTACCTGCACTCCTCAGCTACCAAATCATAACAGTATCACCGGCCTAAACTGAAAATTATATGGTACTCACAGAAGGGAAAAAATCTTTTGAAAGAAAAAAAAAAAAGGTTGTCAGAGTTGTCAGAGATATTTTTCTGTTTGTTGCATTTTTTTTTTCCCTCTGTATCTCTGGGTGCTGGGGAGGATTTTTTCTCTCAATTGAGTTTGCACAGTTGTCTGGCCGTGTGGATCAGCTTGCCACTGAGGTTCAGAGTATTGCTACCTATCTTGCTAGGTTGCCTGTTGTGGAACCTAGGATTCCCATGCCAGATTTGTTTTTGGGGGATCGAGCCAAGTTTCTGAATTTCAAAAATAATTGTAAATTGTTTTTTGCCTTAAAATCTAAGTCCTCAGGGAACGCAGCGCAGCAGGTTCAAATTGTCATCTCTCTCCTGCGCGGCGATCCTCAGGATTGGGCTTTTTCCCTGACACCTGGGGATCCTGTTTTGAGTGATGTTGATACATTTTTTCAAGCCTTGGGGTTATTGTACGATGAACATAATGTCACTGATCAAGCTGAAAAAGCCTTGTTGGCATTAAATCAGGGGCTTGATGACGCTGAGTTATACTGTCAGAGATTCCGTAGGTGGGCAGTCCTGACCAAATGGAATGACGACGCTTTGGCAGCCCTTTTTCGGAAGGGTCTGTCAGATAATGTAAAGGATGTTATGGTGGGATTCCCTGTCCCCTCTGGTCTCAATGATTCTATGTCATTAGCGATTCAAATTGACAGACGTTTGCGTGAGCGGAGAAGTATGCGTGGAATAGTGTTGCCTTGTGAACCTGCTTCTGAACCCATGCAGTGTGATAGAGTGGTTTCTGGGTGATTTGTGATAGGTTTTCCAAGATGATACATCTTGTGCCATTACCTAAGTTGCCTTCCTCCTCTGAATTGGTACCTTTGTTCCTTCAGCACGTGGTTCGTTTACACGGCATTCCTGAGAACATTGTGTCTGACAGAGGAGTCCAGTTTGTTTCCAGATTTTGGAGGACCTTTTGTTCTAAACTTGGTGTTCAATTGTCTTTCTCCTCGGCATTTCATCCTCAGACCAATGGTCAAACTGAGAGAACAAATCAGACATTGGAGACTTATCTAAGATGCTTTGTGTCTGCTGATCAGGATGACTGGGTCTCTTTTTTGCCTTTGGCTGAGTTTGCTCTTAATAATAGGGCTAGCTCTGCCACTTTGATGTCTCCATTTTTCTGTAATTCTGGGTTTCACCCTCGATTTTCTTCAGGACAGACGGAGGCTTCTGTCTGTCCAGGTGTTGACTCTGTTGTGGAGCGTATGCAACAGATTTGGGACCAGGTAGTGGAGAGGTTGTCCCTCTCTCAGGAGAGGGCCCAGCGGTTTGCTAACCAGCATAGGACTGATGGTCCCCGGTTTAAAGTTGGGGACTTGGTCTGGTTGTCCTCAAAAAATATTCCTATGAGAGTGGCATCTCCTAAATTTAAGCCTAGGTTCATTGGACATTATAAGATCATAGAGATTCTTAATCCTGTTTCTTTTCGTTTGCTTCTTCCAGGAACATTTAAGATCCATAATGTGTTCCACAAGTCCTTGTTGAAGAGGTTTGTTGAGCCAGTGGTTCCTACTGCTCTGCCTCCTGACCCTGTTCTGGTTGAGGGCAATATGGAGTTTGGGGTTGAGAAAATTTTGAATTCTCGTTTTTCTAGACGGAAACTCCAGTATTTGGTTAAGTGGAGAGGTTATGGTCAGGAAGACAATTCTTGGGTGTTTGCTTCGGACATCCATGCTAGGAGACTCATCTGTGCGTATCATAGAGCTCATCCTGACCGACCTGGTTGCTCAAGTGAGGGTTCGGTGACCCCTCCTCAAGGGGGGGGTACTGTTGTGAATGGACTTGAGATGAGTTCTGAGCAGAGGCTCCCTCTGATGGTTACAAGCGGTACTGGACTGTCCAGTGAAGATTGTGAGGATTGGGAATCAGGTGTTACTGACTGGTCTTATATAAGGGAGTCACCTTCCCATCAGGGTTGCCGGTGATCAATTGTTCTGGTCTCAATCCTTGATTCCTGTTTCCTTTGTAGCCTGCTGTGTCGTGTCTGCATCTCCTGCTAACAGATAAGACATTTTCTTCTTTTTGCTTTTGTGCTTGATTTTTGCATTTTGTCCTGCACTTCTGTGGGGGCCTTCAGGGTCCCCTCCGGGGGCTTTTGCCCTCTCAGTTTTGTTCAGCCACTGATGTTTGTACATTTGCTTTATTCGAACGTCCATGACAGCACTACAGAGAGAGGGGATCCGCCCCTTAGGAACAGGAAACCTACAGATACAAAAGGGCGGCACCTCTCCCACACATCAGTTGGTTTCCTGTTCCTAAAGGACGGGTTTCCTACAGATGAAGATCTTCAGGAGGACCCAGGCCGGCCGGTCGACCCAGGTAGCGGAGGGGATCTCCTACCTCGACCGGTGCGGAGCTCCTGGAAGCACCACGGTGGGTCCGGGTAGGATTCCACGGCAGTGTGCGGAGCAGTATCCAGTGGATCCCTGTCTCCCAGCCAGCGCCGGTTGGTAAGTATTCTCCCCCGCTCCCTGGTCCCGGTGCTTCCTGTTCTCTCCTGCTGTCCTGTCATGGGGGCCTGCTGGTGGTGCAGCCATATGAAAAAAAAAAAATTTTTTTTTTATTTTTGAATTTGAATTTCCCGCCGAGCGTTTCCCGCCGCGCGTCGCTGCTATGGACGGCGCGGCGGGGGTTTTTTTAATTTCCCGTCGCGCGTCTCTGCTTTGGACGGCGCGGCGGGGGATTTTTTGAGTTTCCCGCCGCGCGTCTCTGCTTTGGACGGCGCGGCGGGGGATTTTTTGAATTTCCCGCCGCGCGTCTCTGCTTTGGACGGCGCGGCGGGGGATTTTTTGAATTTCCCGCCGCGCGTCTCTGCCATGGACGGCGCGGCGGGGAGATGGGGAATTTGGAGGTTTTTCATGGCGCTCCGCTGCTGCGGCGACGGGGCTGGGCGAGGCGGCGGGAGACGCTACTGGCCTGATCGGTGCGGCGGTATTGGGATCTCCGGTGGGAGCGCTGAATAAGGGGGCGGAGTCTCCTGGCCGGAACCGGATATGGGACACCGGCCGGCATTTTTGAAAATTTCGGCGGCTGCACCATGGGTGAGGCAGCGCCTACTGTGGGAGCGGCGGGGAGGTGCAGGGGGGCTGTGGGGCGGGGAGCGGGAGGGGGAGGACCCCTGGCCAGTCCTGCTGACCCGGATATCCGGGGAGTATTTAAAGGCCTGAGAAGGAGGAAATGCGCTTCTGCCCCATTTTGCAATGGACACTGCAGAAGCTTCCTCGGTGCATCAGGAGAGCCAGCAGCAGCAGCAGCAGAGCGCTCCTCTTCGGCCAGGGACGCCAGCCGCAGAAGTTCTGCAGCTGGGAAAAAGACCCCTCCCCGTGATCCGGTACCTACTGCTGCATGGTCTGGGTAAGAGATCGTCTAATAGAACACCCAGTAATGCAGTTTTTCCCCCATTCTGTGTCTGTTACTAGGGGAAGAAATGTTCGGTGAAAGCAAGCACAGGGAATGTGCCTTTTGTGCTTGCCCTCTGCCTGACGCTTGCCCTAAAAGGTTATGCCAGCCGTGCATGCAACGAACGGTAGGGCATTTTAAGGGGAAGGGCAGGGGCCTGGATGAGATAGTAACCCTCCCCACTATGCCCCTTCCCTTTTTAGATAACGGAAGAGACTCCAGATTTCACCGAAAGCCTGAGGGAAATAATAAGAGCAGAAATGAGAGCGTCCTCAAGACACGGAGAATCTTCCAGGCGTAGAACTGTACCAGTTTTATCTGATTCAGATTCTCCGGCCGCCCGTGACAGGGGTGAAGTTGTCTCAGGACCCTCCTCGCCTTCCTCTTCGGCTTCCTCCTCGTCTTCTACGGAAGACGCTACCCGTTTTTGTTTTCCCTTGGACCAGATGGACAAATTTGTCAAGTCAGTTAGATCCACCATGGGGGTAGAGGAGGCGAAACCAGAACTTTCAGTTCAGGAGCTGATGTTTGGTGGTTTAGATCCAAAAAAACGGAGATCCTTTCCACTAAACAGTAGCATCCAAGGCCTCATAGACAGAGAGTGGAAGAAGCCTGAAAAAGAGGCTCCTTACCCCAAGCATTTAAGCGGAGATATCCCTTTGAAGATCCCCTGACGGGTAGATGGGATAAGGCCCCAAAGCTGGATGCTGCAGTGGCGAAGGCTTCTAAAAAATCCTCCATTCCATTCGATGATATGGGATCTTTAAAAGATCCACTAGATAAGAAGGCAGACTCTTTCTTGAAAGGAACATGGGAGATGGCAGCAGGTGCCCTAAGACCAGCGGTTGCAGCCACTTGTGCGGCCAGGTCAATGATGGTCTGGCTAGACCAGTTGGCATCCCAGTTAGCAGATGGGACCTCCAGGGGGTTAATTCGAAAGACCTTGCCGGTAATTCAAAACGCGGCGGCTTTCCTGGCTGATTCCTCGGCGGACTCAGTGAGAATCGCTGCCAGAGCTGCGGGGCTATCTAATGCAGCAAGAAGGGCATTATGGCTAAAATGTTGGCCGGGCGATATTCAAGCCAGATCTCGCCTCTGCTCCATTCCGTGTGACGGCGAATATCTTTTTGGGCCGGTCCTGGACGAACTTTTAGAAAAGGCAGGGGACGACAAGAAAAAGTTTCCCAGTCTATCAACCCTTTTCTATAAAAGACCTTTCAGTAGAAGGAGGTTCAGCCGCAGAAGGTCATCCAGGGAACGAACCAAATGGGATGATAAGAGGCGAAGAGGTACAGGGTTTATGTTTAGGGGTCCACCTAAGAAAACAAAAAAACCCTTGCAATGACAAGCGATGCCGGTGGGAGGCAGATTGAAGGCCTTCTTCCCGGCCTGGTCGGAAATTTCAAACAGTAGCTGGATCCTTAACCATATAGCTACAGGGCTACGTTTAGAATTCTCCTCGGCACCTCGAGATAATTTTAAAGTTACCCCTCTCAGATCGTCCCCATCGGAGCAGGCCGCTCTAGAGTTAGAGGTTCAGGAACTTTGCGCTAAAAAAGTCTTAGTGGAGGTGCCAGAAGCAGAGCGGGGTAAGGGATTTTACTCCCCTCTGTTTTGATCCGTAAACCGGATGGGTCTTTTAGAACAATTATTAATTTGAAAGCCCTCAATAGATTTCTGGTTATTCACCCATTTAAAATGGAAACGGTCAGCTCAGCAATAAAGCTTCTGTTTGAAAATTGCTTTATGGTGATGTTAGATCTGAAGGACGCTTATTACCACGTACCGATCCATGTGGACCATCAGCATTTCCTCAGAGTAGCAATCCAGATGGGGGAATCGCTGCGACATTTTCAATATAGCGCCCTTCCCTTTGGCTTGGCGGTTGCCCCACGAGTGTTCACTAAGGTTATGTCGGAAGTCATGGCCCACTTACGTGAATCCAATATGCTCATAGTCCCCTACCTCGACGACTTTCTTATCATCGGAGAATCGACAGAGCATTGCTTGGAGCAATTACAAAAAGCAATGTCTGCCTTAGAGCGACTGGGATGGCTAATAAATACCAAAAAGTCTCGTTTGAATCCGATGAGGGTCCAACAGTTTCTAGGGCTAATTCTGGATTCAGAGAACCAGAACTGTAGTTTACCGTCAGACAAGTTAATTAGCTTACGGTACCAAATCCTAAACGCTTCCAATAACCCCTCCATGTCGCTTAGGAAGGCCATGTCTCTTTTGGGCTCCCTCTCCTGTATTCCCGCGGTTCGGTGGGCTCAATTTCACACAAGGACGCTGCAAGCTGAGGTCTTGTGGTATCAAAATCTGCTGGGTGGTTACCTGGAAGGCCAGCTATCCTTGTCCCAGGCTACTATAAAATCCCTAGATTGGTGGAAGGAGGAGACGAACCTGTCTAAGGGGGTTCCCTGGGAATATGAAATATCCCGAATAGTCACAACAGATGCTAGTCCCTCTGGGTGGGGGGCTCATATGAGGGACGTTATGGTTCAGAGTTTATGGGAGCAGGATCAAATTCAAATGTCTTCTAATATGAAGGAGTTGACAGCGGTAGAGCTAGCGATTAAAAAGCTCCTTGTCTATCTACAGGGTCACCACGTTCGAGTGCTCTCCGACAATCGTGTCACAGTCGCTTACATCAACCACCAGGGTGGTACTCGTTCCGGTCCTCTCATGGAAGTGGCAAGGCGCCTACTCCAGATAGCAGAACAACACTTTATTTCTCTAACGGCTCTACATATAAGAGGAGAAGAAAATACCAAGGCGGACTTCTTAAGCCGCAATCTCCTGAGTCAAAGAGAGTGGTCGTTAAAGACTTCCATCTTCAACCTGATTGTGCAGAAATGGGGCCAACCGGAGATAGATCTCTTTGCTACCAAAAGCAACAGGAAAGTGACACAGTTCTGCTCTCTGAACCCCAAAGAACGCCCTCTGCAAGTGGACGCTCTTCTATTAAAATGGGATTTCAATCTAGCCTACGCCTTCCCGCCCTTGTCATTACTCCCTCTAGTATTGAGGAAGGTCAGGAAGGACAGGGCAAGGGTAATAGTAGTTGCTCCTTTTTGGCCCAGGAGGGCATGGTTTTCATGCCTCAGAAACATGTCGATAGCCGACCCGTGGGTCCTGCCGGATATTCCCGATCTACTCTCCCAGGGTCCAGTCTACCATCCTCGGGTAGCGGGCCTCCACCTGACGGCGTGGATTTTGAACGGTCGCTGCTGAGAGATAAGGGGTTTTCTGCTAATGTAATTAATACTCTCCTTAAAAGCAGAAAAGAGGTTACAACTAGAATCTACGCTAGGATTTGGAAAAAATTTCTCCAAAGCTCGGGGGTGGTGGCAGGGGACCCAACACCAATATCCCAGATTCTAGAATTCCTACAAAAGGGTCTAGACTTAGGCCTCTCCACAAGCACCCTTAAGGTGTAAGTTTCAGCCTTGGGGGCACTCTTCAGTTGCAACATTGCAAATAATTACTGGGTCAGTAGATTCATTAAAGCTGCAGGTAGGTCGAGACCCATAGTAAAGGTGAGAATCATGCCATGGGACTTGAACCTTGTTCTCACTGCTTTAACAGAGCCCCCTTTTGAACCTATATCAGCAGCATCAATAAAAACTCTTTCCCTCAAAACCGCTTTTTTAGTAGCATTAACTTCGGCTAGGAGGGTAAGTGATATCCAGGCTCTATCTAGACTATCTCCCTACACTCGGGTCCTGAATGACAGAATAATACTTAAACCCATCCGGCATACCTACCTAAGGTGTCTTCCGTTTTCCACAGAACGCAGGAAATTTTTCTCCCCTCTTTCATCCCTAATCCATCTAATCAAAAGGAAATAAAACTTCATTCATTAGATGTCAGAAGATGTCTACTGCAATATTTGGCAGTCACTGATCCCTGGAAAAGGGACAGTGCATTGTTTCTTTTCAGGGAATTAACAAAGGCTGTAGAATAACAAAAAGCTCATTGGCCAGATGGATTAGGGAAGCAATTTCTCTGGCATACACCTCAAAGGGCAAGCCGGCACCTGAAAGGATAAGGGCGCATTCCACCCGAGCCGTGGCAACTTCATGGGCAGAGAGGGCAGAAGTCTCCATTGACCAAATATGTAAGGCAGCTACGTGGTCTTCTCCACACACGTTTTACACTCATTATAGGTTAGATTTGGGTGCTTCCTCAGATCTTTCTTTCGGAGTAAAGGTGCTGCAGGCAGTGGTCCCTCCCTAAAATACTTATTACTCTCTGTAATTCTCTCTGTAGTGCTGTCATGGACGTTCGAATAAAGTCTAAGTTACTTACCGTTAACGGTATTTTTCGAAGTCCATGACAGCACCCTTACATTCCCACCCGGGTTCTATGTGCACTTCTTCCTCTTATATAGTCCACATGTAATAAACGATTGATTAAGGTTACTGTGTGATGCATAACATTTTTTGCTGTATACCATTTAACCTTGGTTGTCCTCTTATGCTCTGTAATCCAACTGATGTGTGGGAGAGGTGCCGCCCTTTTGTATCTGTAGGTTTCCTGTTCCTAAGGGGCGGATCCCCTCTCTCTGTAGTGCTGTCATGGACTTCGAAAAATACCGTTAACGGTAAGTAACTTAGACTTTTTCCAGTTTTTTCAGTGGCTGCTGTTTTGATTTTGTTACACCAGAGAACTAATTTAGGTGGTAGAGGTCGTGTGATCTCAGGTGTTTTTGAAATTAGTAAAGTTGGTGCTTTTCAGGGTTTTTTGGGATTGCAGTAAGTGCCCTTCCTTTTCTATTTAGATAGTTTGGGCCCCAACGTTTGCTCATACTATTTTCTGTCTGTGTCAGTATTTCTTCTTGTCTAACCGCCATTACATGTTTGGGGGCTTTCTATGTTCTTTGGGGATCTGCTCCGGGGCAGATAGCTTTCCTCTTTCCTATCTTCAACGGCTGCCTCTAGTTGTGGTGGTTAGTCAGGGTACTGCAATCTCATAGATTCCAACTGCTCTGGTGTATTGCCTTTTTTACCTGCACTCCTCAGCTACCAAATCATAACAGTCAGCATAGTGGAAAAGGAACACACACACAAAAAAAATTCACCGCTGGGCCCAGCTCACCGTCTTGCCTCTCCACACAGCCTCAGCTCTTCACGCTCCGCCTCCAACAGCCGGTAGCCGCCCTCACATGTGCAACTACTTCCGGCTGGGCCCAGCATACACTGCTCTCTCTGGCTGGAAAGCTATGTCAGTCTGGAGGCGTGGCATCCTTATGCAAATCCAGCCAGAGAGTTCACGCGGAGCAGTGCAGGGCTAGAAAGGAGGAGTTAGGAGGAGCCAGGTACAGAGTGACGGCGGCGCGCACATTTAATTAAAGCAGAGGTGGGGAACCTTTTTCCAGCCGGAGGCCATTTGGAAATTTCTACCATCATTCGGGGCCACACAAAAATGATCACCTTGAAAATTACCCCGGTATATTTAGTCAAACAATTAATTACGGTAACTGACCCTTAATGTGATGGCTGGACCTGCTTCTCTTTGGTGCAGCTGTAATGTTAGGTGATACTGATCATGTTGCTTCTCACAGGTGCTTTTCCAGGTTTGTGTCAGCCAGGAGAGCAGTCAACTTTTTGTCATAAGTTTTGTAACTCATATACATCACATAGGAGATGCTGGGAATACTGTATACACATCACACAGGAGATGCTGAGTGTCATGTATAATGTACAGTTCCTATAGCGTCTTGTGCTTGGGTGCGAGGAAAACACAGGAGACATAGGTTGAAATGAAATGACTTGTATTACTTCATACAAGCATGCTGAAAAGTTCACACAGTTTGCAGGAACAGCGACAGGAGACACAGCAGGCCAGAGTAACTTCAAGCACTACAATAAATCTCCAAAGCAGGTTCAGGATCTCTTCTCTGTACCGTAATTCCTCTGCAAACATGGATTCACCAAACAGCAGGTTTCCAGAGTCCAAAAGTGTTCCAAGGTTCCTCAGTAGGGAATAGCTGGAGTACAAGTCCAAGGCTTCCAGGAGTCAGGTCACAGACTGACTGAGGCTTGATTCAGGAGCACTGATTGTTCAGCTGAGGCTGCTTAAGAAGCAAGAGGAAAGAATCAGGGCGGGAACATGAAAACTGGAAACTCCATATTAACTGAGGGCAAGAGCTGCAGAAAGACAGAAAGCAAAATGGCCGACGGAAAACTGAATTTCAAGGAACATGTCAACAGAGACAAAGAACCTTACACTGAGACAGCTGTATATAAACCACATAAGAGACGATGGGACTGCTATATAATTATCACATACGAGACACTGTGACTGCTGTCTATACATCACACAGGAGACGCTGGGACTGCTGAATATACATCACAAAGGAGACACAGGGACTGCTGTGTATACATCATATAGGAAACACAGGGACTGCTGTATATTCATCACACAGGAGACGCTGGGACTGCTGAATATACATCACATAGGAGACGCTGGGACTGCTGTATATACATCACATAGGAGACGCTGGGACTGCTGTACATACATAACAGGAAACACTGAAACTGCTGTATATGCATCACAGGAAACTCTGGGGTCATACAAATTACAGGGAGAGCTGGAGGGGCATAGACATCGCAGGAGATGCTGAGACATATTCATCACCAGGGAGGCTGGGAGGAATAGACATCACTGAGGGGCTATATACATCACTAGGAAGCATAGACAGCACTGGGGGTATATATGTCCCTGGGGGCAATATACATCACTGGTGGGGTCATATACATCACTGGGGGCTATTTACAGCACTGGGGGCTATATACATCACAGGTGGGGGATATACAGCACTGTGGCCATATACAGTACTCAGTGGGATATACAGCACTTCTGGGGCAAATGTATCACTGTGGAATATACAGTACATATCACATGGAGCACATTTAGACCTGGGGGGATATACAGCACTTGGGGCCCCATAGCAGTTGCGTGGTCTGCCGCCATTGGCGGTACGCCACTGATCGCACGTAATGTCCGGACTTATCACACGTAACGTCTGGACGTACCACACGTATTGTCTGGACGTACCACACGTATTGTTTGGACGTACCACACGTAATGTCTGGACTTATCACACGTAATGTCTGGACGTACCACACGTATTGTTTGGACGTACACTATGTATTGTCTGGACGTACCACACGTATTGTTTGGACGTACCACACGTAATGTCTGGACTTATCACACGTAATGTCTGGACTTATCACACGTATTGTCTGGACGTACCACACGTATTGTTTGGACTTATCACACGTAATGTCTGGACTTATCACACGTAATGCCTGGACTTATCACACGTATTGTCTGGACGTACCACACATAATGTCTGGACTTATCACACGTAATGTCTGGACTTATCACACGTAATGTCTGGACGTACCACACGTATTGTTTGGACGTACAACACGTAATGTCTGGACTAGTGTTGAGCGATACGATACCGCAAGTATCGGGTATTGGCCGATATTAGCTGTATCGGACTTTCGATACTTAGTTCCGATATTTTCCATATATCGTATACCGGAATCGGAAGTTCCCATAATTCTTTGAGAGGCAATGTGATTTTAGTCAGCCAATGAGGAATCCTAAGAAGTGTGGGCACATCCTGTACTGCTGCGGTCATGTTAACTAATGGCATGGCTGTGATTGGATGCTGAAATGATGTCAGAATGCACTATAAAAGGCGCCGCCGCCATTTTAGCGTCACTGTGCTGTGAATTCAGTAAGGGACAGAACGCTGCTGTGCTGACTCTGAGGGACAGTTAGAGATTGTGATTTAGTGTACTGTGCTTTAGGCAGGCTAGCACCAACCGCTGTGTAAAGCTTCCTTTTGCCTGCAGTGTTGTTTTAACAGCTCTGCAAGGTGTGTGTGAGTGCAGGTGACGCTGCAGTTTGCTCTGCATGCAACGCTGTCTGTAGGCATCTGCACGTGTCACTCACAGACTCTTTTTTTTTTTCTTCAGTGTAATTATTGCTGCTCCATGCAATTTAAATTTTAGTGTTACGCGCTTCCATCCTATCCAATACATTGGTTGCAAACACTATAGAAGTAGACAAAGGAGTAGCCTTTCACAGATTGTGAACAGTTGTGTTTCAGTGTTCACTTCAGTCTCTGCGTAATAACCACACTTAGGCCTTATAACTTTTCTGACTTTCTTTATCAATCTACCAAGATGAAGAAGTCAGTGAGTAAGGCACGTGGTCGTGGCCGTGGAGTTTCAGCGGAGAGGACGTGGGGATTCTGTGGCAGCTGCCGCCCTCAGTGACACAGCATCGACCAGTTTTCCCCGTGAGCGTTCCTTTATGCGCACTTTGGTAGGAGCTCGGCGTGCCCCCCTGCTGCGGGAAGAACAAATTGAAGCCGTTGTTGGTTGGATGGCAGCCAATGCATCGACTTCAATTCCTTCCACCTCCTCTCAGGAACACAACACTGTTGAGCAACCATCTGTCTGTTCACCGCCTGTCAAATTGGCCAGGCAGTCAGAGAGTTCTGTACAGGAGCCAGCTGAGTCTCTGCTTCTGTTCTCAGAATCTGTTGGCTCGCAAACACGGGCACAGGCAAGCAGCATTCTGCAATTTGAAGAAGAGGGAGTATGCAGTGATGCGCAACAGCTGTGTCTCTCTCAATCTGAAGTGCCGATGGACAGCACACCACAGAACGCATCTCATGATGATGATGAGACTCAGGTGCCAGGTTTTGTGGAGCATGGTGCTGCCCAGACCATCCAACAGCAGCAGGTGTTGGAAGAGGGTAGTGGAGATGATGAAGTCTGAGACCCAACATGGCGTGAGCAACAGGAAGGTGGTGGGAGCAGCTCTGAGGAAGAGATTGTCCCAACGGTACAAAGAGGAGGGAGAGGTAGGCTGCAGACTCGCTTGCCTGTAGCCTCCAGTTTGGCACCTGTTGGGAGCAGTTCTCTTACAAATGTCAAAATTGGCGCTCCCATGACTTGCACTGCGTGGTCCTTTTTTGACAGACTTGTAGATGATATTTGCTATGTTAAATGCAAGCTGTGTAAGCAAAAAGTTAAAAGAGGTAAAAATATCAGTAACCTGAATACCACAAATATGTGGAAACATGTACGGACAAAGCACGTAGCTGAGTTACAAAGACACACTGGAGATGTAGGCCAACCTACAGCAGCACCTACATCTTCAGGTCGTGTTGGAGCCTCTACCTCCAGCTCACACACACCTGGTTCGGCTTCCTCACAGGATCTCCATGGAAGAACCTCGGTCACTGTTGTCCATAGACAAACTGTTATTCCACCCACAGCAGCAAGTTCACAGTCATCGTCACACTCCCAGGCCACAAAACAGCCATCGGTACCACATGCATGGGATAAAAGACGGCCATACTCGGCAAACCATCCACGAGCACAGGCTCTGAATGCTGGCATTGCAAAACTCCTGTCCCTTGAAATGCTGTCATTCAGGCTGGTGGAGACTGACAGTTTCAGGAACTTAATGGCATTGGCAGTCCCACAATATAATGTGCCAAGCCGATTTTATTTCAGCAGGCAAGCCGTCCCTGCTCTGCAAAAACATGTCGAGGGAAACATTAAACATGCGCTACTAAACGCCGTCAGTAGCAGGGTCCACCTGACCACCGATGCGTGGACCAGTACCCATGGCCAGGGACGATACCTTTCCCTCACTGCCCATTGGGTCAATGTTGTGGAGCCGGGTACAGATCTTGCCAGTGGCGCTGTACGTGTTCTGCCAACTCCAAAGATTGCAGGAATCCAGTCTGTACACATTGATTCCTCCTCCTACTCCAGTTCCTCAAAATCATCGCTGCACGAGCCGTCACGGTATACCTCCACATGGACCCGTGAACGCTTACCTGTTGCGACCGATATGAGCACAGCCGTCGCCAAACGTCAACAGGCCGTCCTCAAATTAATTTCAATGGGGAATCGAAGCCACACAGCGCAGGAGATCTGGAATGCCATCAAGCAGGAGAGCGATGTGGTTTTTTGCCTGCGAATCTCCAGCCAGGCTTGGTAGTGTGTGACAATGGCCGAAATCTGGTGGCAGCTCTGGGCCTTGGCAACCTTACTCACATACCATGTCTGGCACATGTGCTCAACTTGGTCGTGCAGAGTTTTTTGAGGGACTATCCGGATCTTGCTGGACTGCTGCAGAAGGTCCGCCTAGAGTGCGCTCACTTGCGACGTTCCAGCATAGCCAGATCGCGCATTGCTGCTCTGCAACGCCGATTTCGCCTTCCTGAACATCGCATCATATGTGACGTACATGTCACGACGTATAACAGATATATTCTATGATAGTAACCTATATCTAATGTGACAACATTCTATATTACATATAATAGAAAATATCAACATGCATACATAGTATCTGCCAGCAATGTCTTACCTGACATAATATCCTATGAATTGTGGGTCTATACTGTGTACGTGTCACGCTGTCTCAGGATAGAGGTGGACCGGGTCTATGCTGACCCTGAACTGGGGTCCTGACTAGTCCCTCTACCTGGAGGTACTGTTAATGGTACAGAGGTCCAGGCCGCCAGCGTAACCCTGTCTCCTGTAGATCCCTGACCACTGAAATCTAGTCCTGAGAAGGACCCTGATTACCACCACAGGGAATGGGCAGGTCACAGCTTACACACAGTCTTAGACAAACGAAACAGACAAGGGGTAAAGAAAACACTGTCTTGCATACAAAACTTCCACTACAGAGGAACACAAAAGGTAAAGGAGATAAACAATAAGTGAGGAGAGGAAAAACCACAACAGGCACTCTTAGCTTAAGTCTTCTCAGAAACGATCCGCTCTGCTGGTCTGAATGAATGCTTTCACCGGCAACTTCCCCAGCAGACCAGCAGGTATATGAAGGAAGCTAATTAACAAAACATCAATCGCAGCTGGGCGAGGCTGGTCAGTCCAGCACCGAGAGAGAAAGAATTAACTCCCTCAGTGCCGAAAAACACCCAGCACCAGAAACTCAGCTGTGCGAAGTCAGGGTGTGCAATCGCGACGATCTCCGCCGCGACACACCCGTGACAGTACCCCCCCTTCTACGAGGGGCCTCTGGACCCTCAGGGCCTGGTCTATCTGGGTGAGTAGTGTGGAAGGCCCGAACCAATCGGTCTGCGTTAATATCCGACGCAGAAACCCACATCCTCTCCTCAGGACCATACCCCCTCCAATGAACAAGGTACTGAAGGGACCGGCGATTCCGACGTGAGTCAATGATCTTCGATACCTGAAACTCCAAATTACCATTGACCACCACTGGAGGAGGAGGTAGAGGTGACGGTATAACTGGTGCCACGTACCTCTTAAGCAACGATTTGTGGAACACATTGTGGATTTTAAACGTAGGAGGGAGGTCAAGACGGAAAGCCACCGGATTAATTATTGAACTGATCCTGTATGGCCCGATGAATCTGGGACCGAGTTTCCAGGAGGGAACCTTAAGTTTTATATTCTTGGTAGACAACCATACCAGATCGTTCACACTTAGGTCCGGACCAGACACTCTCCTCCTATCAGCCATACGTTTGTATCGGTTCCCCATAGTGCTCAGATTATTAAGCACTCCTCTCCACACTGAAGCAAGTGATGACGAAAATCGTTCCTCCTCAGGAACCCCAGAAGAGCCCCCCCCATTGAAAGTACAAAACTGGGGGTGAAAACCATATGCCCCAAAAAACGGGGACTTACCAGTGGACTCGCTCCGCCTATTGTTAAGAGCAAACTCTGCCAGAGGTAAGAAAGAAGACCAGTCCTCTTGGTTCTCTGAGACAAAACACCGGAGATATGTCTCTAAGCTCTGATTCAGACGCTCTGTCTGACCATTGGTCTGCAGATGAAAAGCCGAAGAAAATGACAACTGCATCCCCCGACGAGAACAAAATGCCTTCCAGAATTTGGACACAAACTGAGAACCCCGATCCGACACCACATCGGAAGGCAACCCGTGAAGTCTCACAATCTCCCCAATGAACACCTGCGCCAGAGTTTTAGCATTAGGAAGAGCAGGAAGAGCAATAAAATGTGCCATTTTGCTGAACCTGTCAACTACAACTAGTATGACAGTTTTACCTGAAGACGGAGGGAGGTCCGTAATGAAGTCCATAGACAGATGGGTCCATGGACGCTCCGGGATTTCAACGGTAAAAGGGCCCCAAGACGGACGGGTATGTGGGGTCTTAGAGCGCGCACATACCCCACAGGACGCGACAAAAGTTACCACCTCTTTATTTAAGTTAGGCCACCAAAACCGGCGAGAAACGAGATCTACAGTTGCTTTACTCCCTGGGTGTCCTGCCAAAGCAGAATTATGATGTGCCTCGATAACCTTTTGTCTTAATTGATCTGGAACAAACAGTCTCCCTGGAGTCCTACAGGGGCGTCCCCCTGAGCCTCCAATACCTCCTCCTCAAGCTCAAAGCAAACAGCCGACACCACAACTCCCTCCTGAAGGATAGGAACCGGGTCATCCGTCTTCCCGGCCCCCGGGAAACTACGAGATAAGGCATCAGCCTTTACATTTTTTGACCCAGGACGATATGTGACGACAAAATTAAACCTGGTAAAAAACAACGACCATCTAGCTTGTCTGGAATTCAGACGTTTTGCAGACTCTAAATACAGCAAGTTCTTGTGATCAGTAATGACGGTGACCGGGTGGACTGCCCCCTCCAAAAAGTGACGCCACTCTTCAAAAGCCAACTTAATGGCCAAGAGTTCCCTATTGCCGACATCATAATTCCTCTCGGCGGACGACAATTTTTTAGAGAAGAAAGCGCACGGATGCCATTTACCAGGGGACGGACCTTGAGATAATACCGCACCCACTCCTACGTCAGATGCGTCTACCTCCACAATGAACGGTTGTGATGCATCAGGTTGGATGAGTATGGGTGCTGAAGCAAAACATTTTTTCAAGGAGGAAAATGCTTGACAAGCTTTGTCAGACCACCTAGAAAAATCCGTCCCTTTTTTTGTCATGTCAGTGAGAGGTTTGACAACGGATGAGAAATTACGAATAAATTTCCGGTAGTAGTTAGCAAACCCCAGGAAACGCTGCAGTGCTTTAAGATCCTCTGGCCGATCCCATTCAAGCACAGCCTTCACTTTCCCAGGGTCCATACGGAAACCGGAAGCTGACACCAGGAATCCTAAAAACTGAAGTTCTTGTACGGCGAATACACACTTCTCCCATTTGGCGTACAGTTTATTGTCTCGCAAGATCTGCAACACTTGTCTCACATGCTCCTGATGAGACACAAGATCCGGCGAGTAAATTAAGATGTCATCTAGATAAATGACAACAAACTGTCCCACTAGGTGGCGAAAGATGTCATTAACAAAATGTTGAAACACCGCCGGGCAGTAGTCAGACCGAAAGGCATGACAAGGTTCTCATAATGTCCCTCCGAGTGTTAAACGCCGTCTTCCACTCATCCCCCTCCTTTATCCTAATCAGATTATACGCCCCCCTGAGATCCAACTTAGAGAACCATTTGGCGCCCACAATCTGATTGAAGAGATCAGGAATAAGTGGGAGCGGATACGGATCTCGGACCGTAATCCGATTAAGCTCACGGAAATCCAGGCAAGGGCGTAGGCCTCCATCTTTTTTCTTCACAAAGAAGAACCCCGCGGCCACTGGAGAAGATGAAGGTCTAATATGCCCCTTGACCAGACTTTCCGAAATATAATCCTTCATAGCTTGCCTCTCAGGACCAGAAAGGTTATATAACCTAGATTTTGGTAACTTAGCATCAGGAAGCAATTTTATAGCACAGTCATATGCACGATGAGGAGGTAATTCTTGACACCCTTCCTCAGAAAACACATCCTCAAAGTCCTCCAGAAAAGGAGGTAAGGTTCTAGGCACGACCGTACCGATGACCGTGTTCATGCAGTTACTATTGCAAAATTCACCCCACTGGCTTATCTCTCTGGATTGCCAATTAATAACTGGGTTATGTTTAGTTAACCAAGGAAGTCCCAACACAATAGGAGTGGGAAGGCCCTCCAACACATAACAAGACAATAGTTCTTTATGTATTGCCCCCACTCGAAGGTCTATGTTATGCACGGCTTGAACAAAGCTACCTTGACCGAGAGGCCTGGCGTCAATAGAGAATATAGGGATAGGTTTGGCCAATACACTCAGTTGCATACCTTGCACCTGGGCAAACCGAGCGTCCACCATATTAGCCGCGGCCCCACTATCCAGAAGAACAGAAATCCTCTCAGTTCTCGTACCTACCTGTCACGACGTATAACAGATATATTCTATGATAGTAACCTATATCTAATGTGACAACATTCTATATTACATATAATAGAAAATATCAACATGTATACATAGTATCTGCCAGCAATGTCTTACCTGACATAATATCCTATGAATTAAGGGTCTATACTGTGTACGTGTCACGCTGTCTCTGGATAGAGGTGGACCGGGGTCTAAGCTGACCCTGAACTGGGATCCTGACTAGTCCCTCTACCTGGAGGTACTGTTAATGGTACAGAGGTCCAGGCCACCAGCGTAACCCTGTCTCCTGTAGATCCCTGACCACTGTAATCTAGTCCTGAGAAGGACCCTGATTACCACCACAGGAAATGGGCAGGTCACAGCTTACACACAGTCTTAGACAAACGAAACAGACAAGGGGTAAAGAAAACACTGTCTTGCATACAAAACTTCCACTACAGAGGAACACAAAAGGTAAAGGAGATAAACAATAAGCGAGGAGAGGAAAAACCACAACAGGCACTCTTAGCTTAAGTCTTCTCAGAAACGATCCGCTCTGCTGGTCTGAATGAATGCTTTCAACCGGCAACTTCCCCAGCAGACCAGCAGGTATATGAAGGAAGCTAATTAACAAAACATCAAACGCAGCTGGGCGAGGCTGGTCAGTCCAGCACCGAGAGAGAAAGAATTAACTCCCTCAGTGCCGAAAAACACCCAGCACCAGAAACTCAGCTGTGCGAAGTCAGGGTGTGCAATCGCGACGATCTCCGCCGCGACACACCCGTGACAGTACCCCCCCTTCTACGAGGGGCCTCTGGACCCTCAGGGCCTGGTCTATCTGGGTGAGTAGTGTGGAAGGCCTGAACCAATCGGTCTGCGTTAATATCCAACGCAGAAACCCACATCCTCTCCTCAGGACCATACCCTCTCCAATGAACAAGGTACTGAAGGGACCGGCGATTCCGACGTGAGTCAATGATCTTCGATACCTGAAACTCCAAATTACCATTGACCACCACTGGAGGAGGAGGTAGAGGAGACGGTATAACTGGTGCCACGTACTTCTTAAGCAACGATTTGTGGAACACATTGTGGATTTTAAACGTAGGAGGGAGGTCAAGACGGAAAGCCACCGGATTAATTATTGAACTGATCCTGTATGGCCCGATGAATCTGGGACCGAGTTTCCAGGAGGGAACCTTAAGTTTTATATTCTTGGTAGACAACCATACCAGATCGTTCACACTTAGGTCCGGACCAGACACTCTCCTCCTATCAGCCATACGTTTGTATCGGTTCCCCATAGTGCTCAGATTATTAAGCACTCCTCTCCACACTGAAGCAAGTGACGACGAAAATCGTTCCTCCTCAGGATCCCCAGAAGAGCCCCCCCCCATTGAAAGTACAAAACTGGGGGTGAAAACCATATGCCCCAAAAAACGGGGACTTACCAGTGGACTCGCTCCGCCTATTGTTAAGAGCGAACTCTGCCAGAGGCAAGAAAGAAGACCAGTCCTCTTGGTTCTCTGAGACAAAACACCGGAGATATGTCTCTAAGCTCTGATTCAGACGCTCTGTCTGACCATTGGTCTGCGGATGAAAAGCCGAAGAAAATGACAACTGCATCCCCCGACGAGAACAAAATGCCTTCCAGAATTTGGACACAAACTGAGAACCCCGATCCGACACCACATCGGAAGGCAACCCGTGAAGTCTCACAATCTCCCCAATGAACACCTGCGCCAGAGTTTTAGCATTAGGAAGAGCAGGAAGAGCAATAAAATGTGCCATTTTGCTGAACCTGTCAACTACAACTAGTATGACAGTTTTACCTGAAGACGGAGGGAGGTCCGTAATGAAGTCCATAGACAGATGGGTCCATGGACGCTCCGGGATTTTCAACGGTAAAAGGACCCCAGATGGACTGCCCCCTCCAAAAAGTGACGCCACTCTTCAAAAGCCAACTTAATGGCCAAGAGTTCCCTATTGCCGACATCATAATTCCTCTCGGCGGACGACAATTTTTTAGAGAAGAAAGCGCACGGATGCTATTTACCAGGGGACGGACCTTGAGATAATACCGCACCCACTCCTACGTCAGATGCGTCTACCTCCACAATGAACGGTTGTGATGCATCAGGTTGGATGAGTATGGGTGCTGAAGCAAAACATTTTTTCAAGGAGGAAAATGCTTGACAAGCTTTGTCAGACCACCTAGAAAAATCCGTCCCTTTTTTGTCATGTCAGTGAGAGGTTTGACAACGGATGAGAAATTACGAATAAATTTCCGGTAGTAGTTAGCAAACCCCAGGAAACGCTGCAGTGCTTTAAGATCCTCTGGCCGATCCCATTCAAGCACTGCTCTCACTTTCTCAGGGTCCATACGAAAACCGGAAGCTGACACCAGGAATCCTAAAAACTGAAGTTCTTGTACGGCGAATACACACTTCTCCCATTTGGCGTACAGTTTATTGTCTCGCAAGATCTGCAACACTTGTCTCACATGCTCCTGATGAGACACAAGATCCGGCGAGTAAATTAAGATGTCATCTAGATAAATGACAACAAACTGTCCCACTAGGTGGCGAAAGATGTCATTAACAAAATGTTGAAACACCGCCGGGGCAGTAGTCAGACCGAAAGGCATGACAAGGTTCTCATAATGTCCCTCCGGAGTGTTAAAAACGCCGTCTTCCACTCATCCCCCTCCTTTATCCTAATCAGATTATACGCCCCCCTGAGATCCAACTTAGAGAACCATTTGGTGCCCACAATCTGATTGAAAGATCAGGAATAAGTGGGAGCGGATACGGATCTCGGACCGTAATCCGATTAAGCTCACGGAAATCCAGGCAAGGGCGTAGGCCTCTATCTTTTTCTTCACAAAGAAGAACCCCGCGGCCACTGGAGAAGATGAAGGTCTAATATGCCCCTTGGCCAGACTTTCCGAAATATAATCCTTCATAGCTTGCCTCTCAGGACCAGAAAGGTTATATAACCTAGATTTTGGTAACTTAGCATCAGGAAGCAATTTTATAGCACAGTCATATGCGCGATGAGGAGGTAATTCTTGACACCCTTCCTCTGAAAACACATCCTCAAAGTCCTCCAGAAAAGGAGGTAAGGTTCTATGCACGACCGCACCGATGACCGTGTTCATGCAGTTACTATTGCAAAATTCACCCCACTGGCTAATCTCCCTGGATTGCCAATTAATAACTGGGTTATGTTTAGTTAACCAAGGAAGTCCCAACACAATAGGAGTGGGAAGGCCCTCCAACACATAACAAGACAATAGTTCTTTATGTATTGCCCCCACTCGAAGGTCTATGTTATGCACGGCTTGCACAAGCTACCTTGACCGAGAGGCCTGGCGTCAATAGAGAATATAGGGATAGGTTTGGCCAATACACTCAGTTGCATACCTTGCACCTGGGCAAACCGAGCGTCCACCAGATTAGCCACAGCCCCACTATCCAGAAGAACAGAAATCCTCTCAGTTCTCGTACCTACCACCACCTCCGCTGGTACGAGAAACTGAGACGGACTTGGGGACGAAATACATACTCCCAGATTGTCGTCCACCACACAACCTGGGATCAACAGTTTTCCGGCGACTCCTTGCTCAGCAAAGTACGGGATGGACACCCTCCAACAAAATGTCCCTTTCTCCCGCAGAAGTAACACTTTCCTGTCTTGCGGCGCACCGCCGATCCCCTCCCTCGAAACAATGTCCCTCCTAACTGCATAGGCTCCTCAGAACAAACCAGGGGAACCTCAATATTAGGGACTTAGAAGGAGGTGGAGTCATCACAGGAGGCGGAGTTACCTCGCACCTCTCCCGAAGCCGTCTATCAATGCGAATAGCAAGGGCCATAGCGGCCTCCAGTGACGGGGAGAATCATACTGAGCCAACACATCTTTTAATTTGTTAGATAATCCTTGACAAAACTGGCTCCTAAGAGCTGGGTCATTCCACTGAGTATCTGTGGCCCATCTACGGAACTCAGAAGAAAATTCCTCCGCCGGACGATCTCCCTGCTGTATCTTGCGTAACTTCATTTCAGCAAGGGAGACCCAATCCGGATCATCATATACCAGACCCAGGCTGTAAAAAATCGATCTACTGACTGGAGAGCCGGGGAGTCCGGAGGAAGAGAGAACGCCCAGGATTTAGGGTCCCCTTGTAAGAGCGAGATGACAATTCCCACCCTCTGATCTTCACTCCCCGAAGACTGAGGCCGTAGCCGAATATATAATTTACATGCCTCCCGAAGGTAAAAAATTTGTCCCGCCCACCAGTGAACCTGTCCGGGAGAGCTACTTTAGGTTCAGATCTGGTTTGCTCCCGGGGGGACAAAACCTTGGACTTAACGTCCGTCAGCTCCATGGACAACCTCTGTAACTGCTGAGCTAACTGGGCTACTGGATCCATGGTAGCTGGGGAGAATCTTTTAGAGGGGCCGGTGAAAATGTCACGACGTATAACAGATATATTCTATGATAGTAACCTATATCTAATGTGACAACATTCTATATTACATATAATAGAAAATATCAACATGTATACATAGTATCTGCCAGCAATGTCTTACCTGACATAATATCCTATGAATTGTGGGTCTATACTGTGTACGTGTCACGCTGTCTCTGGATAGAGGTGGACCGGGGTCTAAGCTGACCCTGAACTGGGGTCCTGACTAGTCCCTCTACCTGGAGGTACTGTTAATGGTACAGAGGTCCAGGCCACCAGCGTAACCCTGTCTCCTGTAGATCCCTGACCACTGTAATCTAGTCCTGAGAAGGACCCTGATTACCACCACAGGAAATGGGCAGGTCACAGCTTACACACAGTCTTAGACAAACGAAACAGACAAGGGGTAAAGAAAACACTGTCTTGCATACAAAACTTCCACTACAGAGGAACACAAAAGGTAAAGGAGATAAACAATAAGCGAGGAGAGGAAAAACCACAACAGGCACTCTTGCTTAAGTCTTCTCAGAAACGATCCGCTCTGCTGGTCTGAATGAATGCTTTCACCGGCAACTTCCCCAGCAGACCAGCAGGTATATGAAGGAAGCTAATTAACAAAACATCAAACGCAGCTGGGCGAGGCTGGTCAGTCCAGCACCGAGAGAGAAAGAATTAACTCCCTCAGTGCCGAAAAACACCCAGCACCAGAAACTCAGCTGTGCGAAGTCAGGGTGTGCAATCGCGACGATCTCCGCCGCGACACGCCCGTGACACTACCACCACCTCCGCTGGTACGAGAAACTGAGACGGACTTGGGGACGAAATACATACTCCCAGATTGTCGTCCACCACACAACCTGGGATCAACAGTTTTCCGGCGACTCCTTGCTCAGCAAAGTACGGGATGGACACCCTCCAACAAAATGTCCCTTTCTCCCGCAGAAGTAACACTTTCCTGTCTTGCGGCGCACCGCCGATCCCCTCCCTCGAAACGATGTCCCTCCTAACTGCATAGGCTCCTCAGAACAAACCAGGGAACCTCAATATTAGGGACTTTAGAAGGAGGTGGAGTCATCACAGGGGGGCGGAGTTACCTCGCACCTCTCCCGAAGCCGTCTACAATGCGAATAGTAAGGGCCATAGCGGCCTCCAGTGACGGGGGAGAATCATACTGAGCCAACACATCTTTTAATTTGTCAGATAATCCTTGACAAAACTGGCTCCTAAGAGCTGGGTCATTCCACTGAGTATCTGTGGCCCATCTACGGAACTCAGAATAAAATTCCTCTGCCGGACGATCTCCCTGCTGTACTTACGTAACTTCATTTCAGCAAGGGAGACCCGATCCGGATCATCATATACCAGACCTAGGGCTGTAAAAAATCGATCTACTGACTGGAGAGCCGGGGAGTCCGGAGGAAGAGAGAACGCCCAGGATTGAGGGTCCCCTTGTAAGAGCGAGATGACAATTCCCACCCTCTGATCTTCACTCCCCGAAGACCGAGGCCGTAGCCGAAAATATAATTTACATGCCTCCCGGAAGGTAAAAAATTTGTCCCCCCACCAGTGAACCTGTCCGGGAGAGCTACTTTAGGTTCAGATCTGGTTTGCTCCCGGGGGTACAAAACCTTGGACTTAACGTCCGTCAGCTCCATGGACAAACTCTGTAACTGCTGAGCTAACTGGGCTACTGGATCCATGGTAGCTGGGGAGAATCTTTTAGAGAGGCTGGTGAAAATGTCACGACGTATAACAGATATATTCTATGATAGTAACCTATATCTAATGCGACAACATTCTATATTACATATAATAGAAAATATCAACATGTATACATAGTATCTGCCAGCAATGTCTTACCTGACATAATATCCTATGAATTGTGGGTCTATACTGTGTACGTGTCACGCTGTCTCAGGATAGAGGGGACCGGGGTCTATGCTGACCCTGAACTGGGGTCCTGACTAGTCCCTCTACTGAGTACTGTTAATGGTACAGAGGTCCAGGCCGCCAGCGTAACCCTGTCTCCTGTAGATCCCTGACCACTGAAATCTAGTCCTGAGAAGGACCCTGATTACCACCACAGGGAATGGGCAGGTCACAGCTTACACACAGTCTTAGACAAACGAAACAGACAAGGGGTAAAGAAAACACTGTCTTGCATACAAAACTTCCACTACAGAGGAACACAAAAGGTAAAGGAGATAAACAATAAGCGAGGAGAGGAAAAAACCACAACAGGCACTCTTAGCTTAAGTCTTCTCAGAAAACGATCCGCTCTGCTGGTCTGAATGAATGCTTTCACCGGCAACTTCCCCAGCAGACCAGCAGGTATATGAAGGAAGCTAATTAACAAAACATCAATCGCAGCTGGGCGAGGCTGGTCAGTCCAGCACCGAGAGAGAAAGAATTAACTCCCTCAGTGCCGAAAAACACCCAGCACCAGAAACTCAGCTGTGCGAAGTCAGGGTGTGCAATCGCGACGATCTCCGCCGCGACACACCCGTGACAGTACCCACCAGGTGGAATTCCACGTTACATATGTTGGAGCGGTTGTGTGAGCAGCAGACAGCAGTAATGGAGTATCAGCTGCATCAGGCGCAATCAAGTCGCTCTTTTGCGCCGTCCACACTTCACCACTACTGAGTGGGCCTCTATGAAGGACATCTGCGACGTTTTGCGTGCGTTTGATGTCCTCAACGCGGATGGCGAGTGCAGATGATGCACTAGTCACATGACTGTCCCCCTTATCTGCCTGCTTCAGAAATCACTGAAAGCACTAAAGGAAGAGTTTTGGAAGAGGTGGAGGATGAGGAGTCACAAATTCAATTACCTTCAGGACAGTCAGCGCAACGTGGTTCCTCACAAAGGGCTGGGCAGGGCTCACTTTGTGAGGAGGATGAGGAGGAGGAGGAGTCAATGGAGGAGGAAGAAATCCCTACAGAGGGAGGTACACAACGCTCTAGTCAGTATGTAGAGCGAGGGTGGGTGATGCAG
>JARQOD010000008.1:140151024-140251764 GCA_033576555.1 Oophaga sylvatica
TAATGTCTGGACTTATCACACGTAATGCCTGGACTTATCACAGTATTGTCTGGACGTACCACACAATGTCTGGACTTATCACACGTAATGTCTGGACTTATCACACGTAATGTCTGGACGTACCACACGTATTGTTTGGACGTACAACACGTAATGTCTGGACTAGTGTTGAGCGATACGATACCGCAAGTATCGGGTATCGGCCGATATTAGCTGTATCGGACTTTCGATACTTAGTTCCGATATTTTCCATATATCGTATACCGGAATCGGAAGTTCCCATAATTCTTTGAGAGGCAATGTGATTTTAGTCAGTCAATGAGGAATCCTAAGAAGTGTGGGCACATCCTGTACTGCTGCGGTCATGTTAACTAATGGCATGGCTGTGATTGGATGCTGAAATGATGTCAGAATGCACTATAAAAGGCTCCGCCGCCATTTTAGCGTCACTGTGCTGTGAATTCAGTAAGGGACAGAACGCTGCTCTGCTGACTCTGAGGGACAGTTAGAGATTGCGATTTAGTGTACTGTGCTTTAGGCAGGCTAGCACCAACCGCTGTGTAAAGCTTCCTTTTGCCTGCAGTGTTGTTTTAACAGCTCTGCAAGGTGTGTGTGAGTGCAGGTGACGCTGCAGTTTGCTCTGCATGCAACGCTGTCTGTAGGCATCTGCACGTGTCACTCACAGACTCTTTTTTTTTTCTTCAGTGTAATTATTGCTGCTCCATGCAATTTAAATTTTAGTGTGACGCGCTTCCATCCGTATCCAATACATTGGTTGCAAACACTATAGAAGTAGACAAAGGAGTAGCCTTTCACAGATTGTGAACAGTTGTGTTTCAGTGTTCACTTCAGTCTCTGCGTAATAACCACACTTAGGCCTTATAACTTTTCTGACTTTCTTTATCAATCTACCAAGATGAAGAAGTCAGTGAGTAAGGCACGTGGTCGTGGCCGTGGAGTTTCAGCAGAGGACGTGGGGATTCTGTGGCTGCTGCCGCCCTCAGTGACACAGCATCGACCAGTTTTCCCCGTGAGCGTTCCTTTATGCGCACTTTGGTAGGAGCTCGGCGTGCCCCCCTGCTGCGGGAAGAACAAATTGAAGCCGTTGTTGGTTGGATGGCAGCCAATGCATCGACTTCAATTCCTTCCACCTCCTCTCAGGAACACAACACTGTTGAGCAACCATCTGTCTGTTCACCGCCTGTCAAATTGGCCAGGCAGTCAGAGAGTTCTGTACAGGAGCCAGCTGAGTCTCTGCTTCTGTTCTCAGAATCTGTTGGCTCGCAAACACGGGCACAGGCAAGCAGCATTCTGCAATTTGAAGAAGAGGGAGTATGCAGTGATGCGCAACAGCTGTGTCTCTCTCAATCTGAAGTGCCGATGGACAGCACACCACAGAACGCATCTCATGATGATGATGAGACTCAGGTGCCAGGTTTTGTGGAGCATGGTGCTGCCCAGACCATCCAACAGCAGCAGGTGTTGGAAGAGGGTAGTGGAGATGATGAAGTCCGAGACCCAACATGGCGTGAGCAACAGGAAGGTGGTGGGAGCAGCTCTGAGGAAGAGATTGTCCCAACGGTACAAAAGGGAGGGAGAGGTAGGCTGCAGACTCGCTTGCCTGTAGCCTCCAGTTTGGCACCTGTTGGGAGCAGTTCTCTTACAAATGTCAAAATTGGCGCTCCCATGACTTGCACTGCGTGGTCCTTTTTTGACAGACTTGTAGATGATATTTGCTATGTTAAATGCAAGCTGTGTAAGCAAAAAGTTAAAAGAGGTAAAAATATCAGTAACCTGAATACCACAAATATGTGGAAACATGTACGGACAAAGCACGTAGCTGAGTTACAAAGACACACTGGAGATGTAGGCCAACCTACAGCAGCACCTACATCTTCAGGTCGTGTTGGAGCCTCTACCTCCAGCTCACACACACCTGGTTCGGCTTCCTCACAGGATCTCCATGGAAGAACCTCGGTCACTGTTGTCCATAGACAAACTGTTATTCCACCCACAGCAGCAAGTTCACAGTCATCGTCACACTCCCAGGCCACAAAACAGCCATCGGTACCACAGGCATGGGATAAAAGACGGCCATACTCGGCAAACCATCCACGAGCACAGGCTCTGAATGCTGGCATTGCAAAACTCCTGTCCCTTGAAATGCTGTCATTCAGGCTGGTGGAGACTGACAGTTTCAGGAACTTAATGGCATTGGCAGTCCCACAATATAATGTGCCAAGCCGATTTTATTTCAGCAGGCAAGCCGTCCCTGCTCTGCAAAAACATGTCGAGGGAAACATTAAACATGCGCTACTAAACGCCGTCAGTAGCAGGGTCCACCTGACCACCGATGCGTGGACCAGTACCCATGGCCAGGGACGATACCTTTCCCTCACTGCCCATTGGGTCAATGTTGTGGAGCCGGGTACAGATCTTGCCAGTGGCGCTGTACGTGTTCTGCCAACTCCAAGGATTGCAGGAATCCAGTCTGTACACATTGATTCCTCCTCCTACTCCAGTTCCTCAAAATCATCGCTGCACGAGCCGTCACGGTATACCTCCACATGAACCCGTGAACGCTTACCTGTTGCGACCGATATGAGCACAGCCGTGGCCAAACGTCAACAGGCCGTCCTCAAATTAATTTCAATGGGGAATCGAAGCCACACAGCGCCGGAGGTCTGGAATGCCATCAAGCAGGAGAGCGACATGTGGTTTTTGCCTGCGAATCTCCAGCCAGGCTTGGTAGTGTGTGACAATGGCCGAAATCTGGTGGCAGCTCTGGGCCTTGGCAACCTTACTCACATACCATGTCTGGCACATGTGCTCAACTTGGTCGTGCAGAGTTTTTTGAGGGACTATCCGGATCTTGCTGGACTGCTGCAGAAGGTCCGCCTAGAGTGCGCTCACTTGCGACGTTCCAGCATAGCCAGATCGCGCATTGCTGCTCTGCAACGCCGATTTCGCCTTCCTGAACATCGCATCATATGTGACGTACATGTCACGACGTATAACAGATATATTCTATGATAGTAACCTATATCTAATGTGACAACATTCTATATTACATATAATAGAAAATATCAACATGTATACATAGTATCTGCCAGCAATGTCTTACCTGACATAATATCCTATGAATTGTGGGTCTATACTGTGTACGTGTCACGCTGTCTCAGGATAGAGGTGGACCGGGGTCTATGCTGACCCTGAACTGGGGTCCTGACTAGTCCCTCTACCTGGAGGTACTGTTAATGGTACAGAGGTCCAGGCCGCCAGCGTAACCCTGTCTCCTGTAGATCCCTGACCACTGAAATCTAGTCCTGAGAAGGACCCTGATTACCACCACAGGGAATGGGCAGGTCACAGCTTACACACAGTCTTAGACAAACGAAACAGACAAGGGGTAAAGAAAACACTGTCTTGCATACAAAACTTCCCACTACAGAGGAACACAAAAGGTAAAGGAGATAAACAATAAGCGAGGAGAGGAAAAACCACAACAGGCACTCTTAGCTTAAGTCTTCTCAGAAACGATCCGCTCTGCTGGTCTGAATGAATGCTTTCACCGGCAACTTCCCCAGCAGACCAGCAGGTATATGAAGGAAGCTAATTAACAAAACATCAATCGCAGCTGGGCGAGGCTGGTCAGTCCAGCACCGAGAGAGAAAGAATTAACTCCCTCAGTGCCGAAAAACACCCAGCACCAGAAACTCAGCTGTGCGAAGTCGGGGTGTGCAATCGCGACGATCTCCGCCGCGACACACCCGTGACAGTACCCCCCTTCTACGAGGGGCCTCTGGACCCTCAGGGCCTGGTCTATCTGGGTGAGTAGTGTGGAAGGCCCGAACCAATCGGTCTGCGTTAATATCCGACGCAGAAACCCACATCCTCTCCTCAGGACCATACCCCCTCCAATGAACAAGGTACTGAAGGGACGGCGATTCCGACGTGAGTCAATGATCTTCGATACCTGAAACTCCAAATTACCATTGACCACCACTGGAGGAGGAGGTAGAGGTGACGGTATAACTGGTGCCACGTACCTCTTAAGCAACGATTTGTGGAACACATTGTGGATTTTAAACGTAGGAGGGAGGTCAAGACGGAAAGCCACCGGATTAATTATTGAACTGATCCTGTATGGCCCGATGAATCTGGGACCGAGTTTCCAGGAGGGAACCTTAAGTTTTATATTCTTGGTAGACAACCATACCAGATCGTTCACACTTAGGTCCGGACCAGACACTCTCCTCCTATCAGCCATACGTTTGTATCGGTTCCCCATAGTGCTCAGATTATTAAGCACTCCTCTCCACACTGAAGCAAGTGACGACGAAAATCGTTCCTCCTCAGGAACCCCAGAAGAGCCCCCCCCATTGAAAGTACAAAACTGGGGGTGAAAACCATATGCCCCAAAAAACGGGGACTTACCAGTGGACTCGCTCCGCCTATTGTTAAGAGCGAACTCTGCCAGAGGTAAGAAAGAAGACCAGTCCTCTTGGTTCTCTGAGACAAAACACCGGAGATATGTCTCTAAGCTCTGATTCAGACGCTCTGTCTGACCATTGGTCTGCGGATGAAAAGCCGAAGAAAATGACAACTGCATCCCCCGACGAGAACAAAATGCCTTCCAGAATTTGGACACAAACTGAGAACCCCGATCCGACACCCATCGGAAGGCAACCCGTGAAGTCTCACAATCTCCCCAATGAACACCTGCGCCAGAGTTTTAGCATTAGGAAGAGCAGGAAGAGCAATAAAATGTGCCATTTTGCTGAACCTGTCAACTACAACTAGTATGACAGTTTTACCTGAAGACGGAGGGAGGTCCGTAATGAAGTCCATAGACAGATGGGTCCATGGACGCTCCGGGATTTTCAACGGTAAAAGGGCCCCAGACGGACGGGTATGTGGGGTCTTAGAGCGCGCACATACCCCACAGGACGCGACAAAAGTTACCACCTCTTTATTTAAGTTAGGCCACCAAAACCGGCGAGAAACGAGATCTACAGTTGCTTTACTCCCTGGGTGTCCTGCCAAAGCAGAATTATGATGTGCCTCGATAACCTTTTGTCTTAATTGATCTGGAACAAACAGTCTCCCTGGACGTCCTACAGGGGCGTCCCCTGAGCCTCCAATACCTCCTCCTCAAGCTCAGAGCAAACCGCCGACACCACAACTCCCTCCTGAAGAATAGGAACCGGGTCATCCGTCTTCCCGGCCCCCGGGAAACTACGAGATAAGGCATCAGCCTTTACATTTTTTGACCCAGGACGATATGTGACGACAAAATTAAACCTGGTAAAAAACAACGACCATCTACCTTGTCTGGAATTCAGACGTTTTGCAGACTCTAAATACAGCAAGTTCTTGTGATCAGTAATGACGGTGACCGGGTGGACTGCCCCCTCCAAAAAGTGACGCCACTCTTCAAAAGCCAACTTAATGGCCAAAAGTTCCCTATTGCCGACATCATAATTCCTCTCGGCGGACAACAGTTTTTTAGAGAAGAAAGCGCACGGATGCCATTTACCAGGGGACGGACCTTGAGATAATACCGCACCCACTCCTACGTCAGATGCGTCTACCTCCACAATGAACGGTTGTGATGCATCAGGTTGGATGAGTATGGGTGCTGAAGCAAAACATTTTTTCAAGGAGGAAAATGCTTGACAAGCTTTGTCAGACCACCTAGAAAAATCCGTCCCTTTTTTTGTCATGTCAGTGAGAGGTTTGACAACGGATGAGAAATTACGAATAAATTTCCGGTAGTAGTTAGCAAACCCAGGAAACGCTGCAGTGCTTTAAGATCCTCTGGCCGATCCCATTCAAGCACAGCCTTCACTTTCCAGGGTCCATACGGAAACTGGAAGCTGACACCAGGAATCCTAAAAACTGAAGTTCTTGTACGGCGAATACACACTTCTCCCATTTGGCGTACAGTTTATTGTCTCGCAAGATCTGCAACACTTGTCTCACATGCTCCTGATGAGACACAAGATCCGGCGAGTAAATTAAGATGTCATCTAGATAAATGACAACAAACTGTCCCACTAGGTGGCGAAAGATGTCATTAACAAAATGTTGAAACACCGCCGGGGCAGTAGTCAGACCGAAAGGCATGACAAGGTTCTCATAATGTCCCTCCAGAGTGTTAAACGCCGTCTTCCACTCATCCCCCTCCTTTATCCTAATCAGATTATACGCCCCCTGAGATCCAACTTAGAGAACCATTTGGCGCCCACAATCTGATTGAAGAGATCAGGAATAAGTGGGAGCGGATACGGATCTCGGACCGTAATCCGATTAAGCTCACGGAAATCCAGGCAAGGGCGTAGGCCTCCATCTTTTTTCTTCACAAAGAAGAACCCCGCGGCCACTGGAGAAGATGAAGGTCTAATATGCCCCTTGGCCAGACTTTCCGAAATATAATCCTTCATAGCTTGCCTCTCAGGACCAGAAAGGTTATATAACCTAGATTTTGGTAACTTAGCATCAGGAAGCAATTTTATAGCACAGTCATATGCGCGATGAGGAGGTAATTCTTGACACCCTTCCTCAGAAAACACATCCTCAAAGTCCTCCAGAAAAGGAGGTAAGGTTCTAGGCACGACCGCACCGATGACCGTGTTCATGCAGTTACTATTGCAAAATTCACCCCACTGGCTTATCTCTCTGGATTGCCAATTAATAACTGGGTTATGTTTAGTTAACCAAGGAAGTCCCAACACAATAGGAGTGGGAAGGCCCTCCAACACATAACAAGACAATAGTTCTTTATGTATTGCCCCCACTCGAAGGTCTATGTTATGCACGGCTTGAACAAAGCTACCTTGACCGAGAGGCCTGGCGTCAATAGAGAATATAGGGATAGGTTTGGCAAATACACTCAGTTGCATACCTTGCACCTGGGCAAACCGAGCGTCCACCAGATTAGCCGCGGCCCCCACTATCCAGAAGAACAGAAATCCTCTCAGTTCTCGTACCTACCACCACCTCCGCTGGTACGAGAAACTGAGACGGACTTGGGGACGAAATACATACTCCCAGATTGTCGTCCACCACACAACCTGGGATCAACAGTTTTCCGGCGACTCCTTGCTCAGCAAAGTACGGGATGGACACCCCCCAACAAAATGTCCCTTTCTCCCGCAGAAGTAACACTTTCCTGTCTTGCGGCGCACCGCCGATCCCCTCCCTCGAAACGATGTCCCTCCTAACTGCATAGGCTCCTCAGAACAAAATAGGGGAACCTCAATATTAGGGACTTTAGAAGGAGGTGGAGTCATCACAGGGGGCGGAGTTACCTCGCACCTCTCCCGAAGCCGTCTATCAATGCGAATAGTAAGGGCCATAGCGGCCTCCAGTGACGGGGGAGAATCATACTGAGCCAACACATCTTTTAATTTGTCAGATAATCCTTGACAAAACTGGCTCCTAAGAGCTGGGTCATTCCACTGAGTATCTGTGGCCCATCTACGGAACTCAGAAGAAAATTCCTCTGCCGGACGATCTCCCTGCTGTATCTTACGTAACTTCATTTCAGCAAGGGAGACCCGATCCGGATCATCATATACCAGACCCAGGGCTGTAAAAAATCGATCTACTGACTGGAGAGCCGGGGAGTCCGGAGGAAGAGAGAACGCCCAGGATTGAGGGTCCCCTTGTAAGAGCGAGATGACAATTCCCACCCTCTGATCTTCACTCCCCGAAGACCGAGGCCGTAGCCGAAAATATAATTTACATGCCTCCCGGAAGGTAAAAAATTTGTCCCGCCCACCAGTGAACCTGTCCGGGAGAGCTACTTTAGGTTCAGATCTGGTTTGCTCCCGGGGGTACAAAACCTTGGACTTAACGTCCGTCAGCTCCATGGACAAACTCTGTAACTGCTGAGCTAACTGGGCTACTGGATCCATGGTAGCTGGGGAGAATCTTTTAGAGAGGCCGGTGAAAATGTCACGACGTATAACAGATATATTCTATGATAGTAACCTATATCTAATGTGACAACATTCTATATTACATATAATAGAAAATATCAACATGTATACATAGTATCTGCCAGCAATGTCTTACCTGACATAATATCCTATGAATTGTGGGTCTATACTGTGTACGTGTCACGCTGTCTCAGGATAGAGGTGGACCGGGGTCTATGCTGACCCTGAACTGGGGTCCTGACTAGTCCCTCTACCTGGAGGTACTGTTAATGGTACAGAGGTCCAGGCCGCCAGCGTAACCCTGTCTCCTGTAGATCCCTGACCACTGAAATCTAGTCCTGAGAAGGACCCTGATTACCACCACAGGGAATGGGCAGGTCACAGCTTACACACAGTCTTAGACAAACGAAACAGACAAGGGTAAAGAAAACACTGTCTTGCATACAAAACTTCCACTACAGAGGAACACAAAAGGTAAGGAGATAAACAATAAGCGAGGAGAGGAAAAACCACAACAGGCACTCTTAGCTTAAGTCTTCTCAGAAACGATCCGCTCTGCTGGTCTGAATGAATGCTTTCACCGGCAACTTCCCCAGCAGACCAGCAGGTATATGAAGGAAGCTAATTAACAAAACATCAATCGCAGCTGGGCGAGGCTGGTCAGTCCAGCACCGAGAGAGAATTAACTCCCTCAGTGCCGAAAAACACCCAGCACCAGAAACTCAGCTGTGCGAAGTCAGGGTGTGCAATCGCGACGATCTCCGCTGCGACACACCCGTGACAGTACCCACCAGGTGAAATTCCACGTTACATATGTTGGAGCGGTTGTGTGAGCAGCAGACAGCAGTAATGGAGTATCAGCTGCATCAATCGCAATCAAGTCGCTCTTTGCGCCGTCCACACTTCACCACTACTGAGTGGGCCTCTATGAAGGACATCTGCGACGTTTTGCGTGCGTTTGATGTCTCAACGCGGATGGCGAGTGCAGATGATGCACTAGTCAGCATGACTGTCCCCCTTATCTGCCTGCTTCAGAAATCACTGAAAGCACTAAAGGAAGAGGTTTTGGAAGAGGTGGAGGATGAGGAGTCACAAATTCAATTACCTTCAGGACAGTCAGCGCAACGTGGTTCCTCACAAAGGGCTGGGCAGGGCTCACTTTGTGAGGAGGATGAGGAGGAGGAGGAGTCAATGGAGGAGGAAGAAATCCCTACAGAGGGAGGTACACAACGCTCTAGTCAGTATGTAGAGCGAAGGTGGGGTGATGCAGAGGAGGCAGAGATGACGCCTCTTCCAGAGGACAGCTTTTGTTGGCCAGTTGGGAGTCTGCAGCACATGGTTGATTTCATGCTAAAGTGTCTGAGAAACGACCGCCGCATCGCCCACATTCTCACCACGTCAGATTATTGGGTGTACACCCTCCTAGACCCTCGCTACCGGGACAACTTACAAACCCTCATCACACCGGTGAACCGGGACCGTAAAATGCTGGGAGTACCAAGACACACTGGTGCAATCCATACTGTTGTACATTCCAGCCGAGAGAGCTGCTGCTGCTACTGCTTTACAAAGCAGCTCTGTGCGTCGAGGCAGTGTAGACACCTCTACAACAAGAGGGAGCACAAGCAGCGCCTCTGCACAGGGCAAGAGCTGTATGTTACAAATGTGGCAAAGTTTTGTGACAGCGCCAGCAAGGTCTACACCATCCGAGACGGCTCCAGTCACCAGGAAGCAACGTTTCCGTAAGATGGTGACAGACTACTTGTCTTTCCCTCTAAGTGTACTCCCAGATGCCTCTTCCCCTTTCAAATTTTGGGTCTCTAAGTTGGGTACATGGCCAGAGCTTAGCCAGTATGCATTGGAGGTGCTGGCTTGCCCTGCTGCCAGTGTATTATCTGAGCGCGTCTTTAGTGCTGCAGGTGGTGTACTAACAGACCGTCGTATGCGACTATCCTCAGAGAATGTAGACCGGCTTACTTTTCTGAAAATGAACAAGGCATGGATCTCACCTGAATTTGCCTGTCCGTTTTCAGATTAAATAACTGTTTGGCAACGTTTTCCATGTCTCCTGTTATGTTCATCTTTCTACCACCTGAACTCTACTCTCTGGGCTACAACACCGCCATTTGTTGCTCGTAAGTAATTGGCAGGGGTACTGACTCCTGGCCAGCCTGGTTACAGCACGACAGCTGTTTCCTGGCAGTGTGAACGTCAATTATCCTCCAATAAGTTGTGCTGTCGTGTTGCATTCGGGTTAGCCGACTCTATGGTGCCTGCAGTTTAGGTGATTCCTATGTGTGCTGTGGGATATGTAAATAAAGGCTGTTTCCATTGTGACAATAGGACAAGCACCCACTGTAGGACTGTGTGATTCGGTAACTGCGGACGGCTTGCGTCCTGTCAACTTACATTTTCATGGGTGCGTTCTGCTACCCGTCCGGGGTCCAGTACCGTCAACTGGTTCTCCCCAGTGCCTTTGGCCTAGGTGCCTCCATCTCCGTATACGAGTTCCAGCAACGTCTGCTGGTCCTTGGTAGTGCTTTGGAGCACAGGTACCTCCTGCTTAGTAACCGTGTCACAGTAATGTCAGCTGGTACTCGGTTGTGACATTGCCTTTTCCTTCTGCTACCCGTCCGGGGTCCAGTACCGTCAACTGGTTCTCCCCAGTGCCTTTGGCCTAGGTGCCTCCATCTCCGTATACGAGTTCCAGCAACGTCTGCTGGTCCTTGGTAGTGCTTTGGAGCACAGGTACCTCCTGCTTAGTAACCGTGTCACAGTAACGTCAGCTGGTACTCGGTTGTGACATTGCCTCTTTTCCTTCTGCTACCCGTCCGGGGTCCAGTACCGTCAACTGGTTCTCCCCAGTGCCTTTGGCCTAGGTGCCTCCATCTCCGTATACGAGTTCCAGCAACGTCTGCTGGTCCTTGGTAGTGCTTTGGAGCACAGGTACCTCCTGCTTAGTAACCGTGTCACAGTAACGTCAGCTGGTACTCGGTTGTGACATTGCCTCTTTTCCTTCTGCTACCCGTCCGGGGTCCAGTACCGTCAACTGGTTCTCCCCAGTGCCTTTGGCCTAGGTGCCTCCATCTCCGTATACGAGTTCCAGCAACGTCTGCTGGTCCTTGGTAGTGCTTTGGAGCACAGGTACCTCCTGCTTAGTAACCGTGTCACAGTAACGTCAGCTGGTACTCGGTTGTGACATTGCCTCTTTTCTTTCTGCTGCCCCTCCGGGTTCCAGCACAGTCAGCTGGTCCTCGTTACTTCCATTGTCTCTTGTTCCATCTGATACCCGTCCGGGTTCCAGTAACGTCAGCTGGTTCTCGGAAATTAGACGACCTTAAAGACCACCCAGAAGAAGATGACGACAACAAGGACGACGAGCATGAAGCCAACCAGCCTGAACACCATCACAAAGAAAAAATAAAAGATTACCCAGAAGAAGATCACCAACAGGACAAAGAAGGTTAAGACAAACTACAAGATACAGAACAAGAGACAGAAGAACAATAAGCAGAAGATCAAAAAGCAGAAGAACATGAAGCATAAGACCAAAATGAAGAGCAAAATATATGCTCTAAATTCTAAGCAGAAGAAGACTAAGCAGTGTATGGGGGTGAGTCCGTTCCTCCTCGTGGTGCCCCTGGAAAATGCCTGCTGCTGCAGGCTAAACTGAACACAGACAAATACTGTTGTAATTTAAATCTTTTGTGACAGCAAGAACGGAAGGATGAAAAATTCATACTTTTACAGATTACAAGCACAGGAATCTCTGTCACAAATAAGAATATGATGAAGAAGATGAAGAGGAAGAAGATGAAGAATTTGAATATGAAGAAGATTAATAGTTTAATAATAACAATATGAGTAATGTAAACAAAAACATGAATAGCAAGAAGTTTAAGAAGAAGATTAAGAAGGTGAAGATGAAGAATAATTTGATGAGAAAGATGATGCTGCTGAAGATTATGAAGGAGAAAGTGTGGCACTGGCAAAAGTTAAAAAGGTGAAGAGCATGGAAGTTGTGAAACATACATATTTGCCAAAATAGAAAAAAGGTTAACAACATTGTCAATTTGTTCGTCAATCCAAACGTATTTCCAAAAAAAAATATATTAATGCTATTCCAATGCATTGGGTTAAACATGTATGCCTTTATTGTCTCCTCAACCTCCCCCAATACATTCTACATTACACTTTGTTGTTTTCCTTCATGTACAATTAACCAACAAGGCAAGAATGGGTTTTTTTTAATGTCGATATTTGGTTCCCATAGACTTACATTGGACTTCCGGTATGGTATCGGGTATCGCCGATATTTTAGTGATATCGGCGATACCATTCCGATCCGATATTTTTAGATATCGAGCAGTATCGCTCAACACTAGTCTGGACTTATCACACGTATTGTCTGGACGTACCACACGTATTGTTTGGACGTACCCAATGTATTATCTGGACGTACCACACGTATTGTTTGGACGTACCACACGTATTGTCTGGACTTATCACACGTAATGTCTGGACTTATCACACGTATTGTCTGGACGTACCACACGTATTGTTTGGACTTATCACACGTAATGTCTGGACTTATCACACGTAATTCCTGGACTTACACACGTATTGTCTGGACGTACCACACGTATTGTTTGGACGTACCACACGTATTGTCTGGACGTACCACACGTATTGTTTGGACGTACCCCATGTATTATCTGGACTTATCACACGTAATGTCTGGACGTACCACACGTAATGTCTGGACTTATCACACGTAATGTCTGGACTTATCACACGTATTGTCTGGACGTACCACACGTATTGTTTGGACTTATCACGCGTAATGTCTGGACTTTTTCACACGTAATTCCTGGACTTATCACACGTATTGTGATCCAACTGTTTGGACGTACCACACGTAATGTCTAACTTATCACAGTAATGTCTGGACGTACCACACGTATGTGGAGTACCACATATGTCTGATTATCATACTATTTGGATACAACACGTAATGTCTGGACTATCCACACGTAATGTTGACTTCAGTATGTTGGACGTACCACACTATGTTGACACACTAATGTCTGGACTTATCACACGTAATGTCTGGACTTTCAAGTATTGTGGACGTACAACGATGTTGACTATCACAGTAATGTCTGGACTTATCACACGTAATGTCTGGACTTATCACACGTATTGTCTGGACGTCCACAGTATTGACGTACCACACTAATGTCAACTTATCACACGTAATGTCTGGACGTACCACACGTATTGTTTGGACGTACCACACTAATGTCTGGACTTATCACATTGTTGACATACACCGTAATGTCTGGACTTATCACACGTAATGTCTGGACTTATCACACGTATTGTCTGGACGTACCACACGTATTGTTTGGACTTATCACACGTAATGTCTGGACTTATCATATGTCTGGACTTATCAACGTAATGTCTGGACTTATCACACGTATTGTCTGGACGTACCACACGTATTGTTTGGACTTATCACACGAATGTCTGACTATCCACGTATCTGGATACCCGTAATGTCTGACTTATCAACAAATTCTGGACTTATCACAGTAGTCTGGACTTATCACGTAAGTCGGATTATCACCTATGTCTGGACTTATCACACAATGTCGACCCCACACGTAGGCGGTTTTCAGGTTATCCGGTATAATTTTTCAGTTAAAAATCTGATTAGTTGCTATGGAGACATAGCTGGGTGGGTAATTTCTCACCTAGCAGGTTTATAATAAAGCTTGGTTGATCTTACATGGATGACCGGTGTCACACGTCCGACAGTCAGAGTCTGAGCACATCAGCAGCGGCCACAGGACTCCTGACCTGAACTCAACGGGCAATAAGGCGGCCGCGATCCAGACATTGTGGCCCACACTCGGACTGTGAGTGTCAGATGTGTGAAATCGGCCTAGTAGCGCCCATATACCCACCAGTTAAAATGCCCATTCGGCCTACATCTATTCCTCCCCGAAGTCTCTCATACACATCAACGTTCAGCTAGGCCGAGAATCCCATTGTAAGGCCTCTGTTTTTGTCCTATTGGTGTTTTTCACAGATTATATCCTAAGGGTTTTTTGACATACACATTTTTTTCCAGCATTTTACTTACAATCGCTCCTTCTAGTCAATGAGTTTGTGAAAAGAAAAACAAAAAACAAACAAACCTCACACTGACAGCATCCACATTGGTTGAATCCCTGTCTGTTTTTCATTAATGGGTAAGGAGAAGCTTAGAAACCTTCAGCATTTAAGAAAAACAGGTGTCACAGTGATGGTAAAAACGGATCCATTTGGATAAACACGCAGGTGAACAGGTGAACAAGATTTGATTTTTTCACTTGATAAAGATGCTGGTGTGGGGTTGAAACGCATTGTGAATAAAATGACCTCATTCTCATCATTTCTGAAGAATTGATTTACTCCAGCAGCGCAGCCCACCTATGTGTTCATCCAACTGGATCCAATATCTCCTGGAGGATTTCTCCACCAGCCACGGGGAAGCAGCTGTTTTTCTTCATGCCTACATAGGAGTTGTGCCATAGGGTATCACTCTACTCTGCGCTCTGTTTCCCACTTCTAGATTTATTGATGGTAAGAACGGACACTCAAACTAAAAGTAGAGTAAAAACAAATCAAGCACGCTGATTGAAAAAAATAATAATAATAAAAATCAAAAAGAAACTGACGTGTGATTGAGGCCTAAAGAGGAGACCCACATGGTGGAGAGCGGCTGTTAATCCAGTATTTTGCACCTGTGTTGCTAACATCTTGCTATATGGGCTGGCATCATCCTGTAGTGCATTTGTTCTAAGCTCTGGGCAGGTAAGCAGTGCTGTCTATTTTTCTGCTGTGTAACTTGAATTTTTGGAGGCTTTTAAGTGTTCATTGTAGCTTTGCTATTAGTTTAGTGTAGGGACTTGCAAGCGTGGGGACCCGTGACGTGGGTTGCAAGCTTGTGTATTTTGGACAAAATATCGACCAATACCTCACTTTTTTGTATTTTTTGCACTATTTATCAGGGTGCAGCCAAGTCCAGCACTCCTGTTCGTGTATACAGGGGTGTTCACACTGGTATGCATTGAGAGTGTGCTGGTCAGCCAGCCTAATCGAATAGTAGGGGCGTGACTAATAGGCTCTGAACCAGACACTATGCAGTACCCTTGTGTGAACAGCGCCCTAGACAGGCCTTTATTGTGCAATTGTATACTGGGCAGTCGCCCCCTCCCTGAATGGGTATGTGGAGAGTGGCTGTTAATCCAGTATTTTGCACCTGTGTTGCTAACATCTTGCTATATGGGCTGGCTGCACCCTGTAGTGCATTTGTTCTAAGATCTGGGCAGATAAGCAGTGTTGCCTAATTTTCTGCTGTGCCACATGGGGGTTGCCATGTATAACTCCAAACTCCTCCATACACAGGAACGCTCAGTTCAGCCGAACACTCCTGTGTTCTCCATGATAGAGCCTTATCTCCCAAACAGGGGCATACATAGAAATCATAGGGCAGCATAGCAGTTCTATTTGCAACCCAAAACTTCACCCACCACTTACCTTAATACTCAGCAGGGTCAAAGAAGAGCATATCTCACAACTTTGCCACTCTTATAAAGTCATTTTCCTCTTATATATTCCTCCATACAGTATTATGGGCACCAATAGTCCTCCATACAGTATTATGTGCACCACATAGTTCTCCATACAGTATTATGGCCACTACATAGATCTTCATACAGTATTATGGGCACCAAATAGTCCTCCATACAGTATTATGTGCACCACATAGTTCTCCATACAGTATTATGGCCACTACATAGATCTTCATACAGTATTATGTGCACCACATAGTCCTCCATACAGTATTATGGCCACCACATAGTCCTCCATACAGTATTATGGGCACCACATAGTCCTCCATACAGTATTATGGGCACCACATAGTCCACCATATAGTATAATGAGCCCCATATATTGCTACATGCAGAATAATAGTCCCACATGATCCTCCATACAATATTATGGGCACCACATAGTACTCCATAAAGTATTCTGGGCATCACATACTCCTCAAAACAGTATTCTGGGCATCATATAGTGCTCCATACAGTATAATGGGCCCCATATAGTCCTCCATACAGTATTATGACTGCGTAAGAACGTCTGGGAATGAAGGGGACTCAGCCTTACCACTAAGCTGAAGGTTTACCGCACTGTGCTCCTTACCACACTTCTCTATGCCAGCGAGACCTAGACTGTCTATATCCGGCCTTCCAAACAGCTCAATTACTTTCACCTGAGCTGTCTCTGCAGACTTTCCACATCAGGTGGCAAGACAATGTCCCCAACACAGCAATCCTGGAACAATCTAGGCTCTGCAGTGTTTACACGCTCCTGCTGAAAGCCCAAACCAGGTAGGCTGGACATGTGGTCAGCCTACCAGACGGCCGATTGCCAAAACAACTGCTGTATGGAGAACTGTCAGGGAAAGCGAGCAGTCGAGGGACAGAAGAAACCGTACAAATATTGCCAAAGGCTATGTTCACACGTTGCGTTTTTGCTGCATTTTTTTTCCGCAGGCAAAATCTGCTCTCTTGGCAGTAAAGAAGCTGCTTAAAAAAACAAACCTTGCTGCTTTTGGGGCATATTTGCAGTGTTTTCTTGTCTCTTGTGCACGCTGATAAGATTTAGTGCCCCACAAAAAATCATGATGCGAATTCCTTAAGGTTTTTGCACCGAAAGCAGAGCAAAACCTGACAACTGTGTTTTTTGCTCAGTGCTTTCTATAGGTGAATAAACGCTGCAAAAACGCTGAAAAACTCTGAAAGAAGTGACATGCCGCAGTTTGCAAGAACAGTTTTCCAAATCAGTTAGGAAAAAAAAATGTGTACATGAGATTTCTGAAATCTCATAGCTTTTGCTAGTACTGCAAAACGCAGCTTAAAATTTGCATTAAAAATATGCAGCAAAAACGCAACGTGTGTACATAGCCTTAAAGCGCCTCTCAAAAACCTTGGAGTCAAGATCAATGAATGGGAGAAGCTTGACCTATACCATCCAGCTTGGCGAGGCAGGATCATCTCAGGAGCATGTGCAGATGAAGATAGGAGAATCTTTGAGGCAAAAAGAAAGCGAGCTGTGCTCAAGGCACAAGTAGTATCTGAAATCATGGTCATCTTTGACTGTGAAGGAAGAACAGCCTATAGTTCTCTATACAGTATAATGGGCACCATATAGTATAATGGGCCCCATCAGACGCGTAGCTAGGGTTTCGGTTTAGGGAGGGCAAAACTTCTGAGTGGGCCCCTAACCAGAGAACCTCAGCAAATGACCGCGCTGTTGCCAAAAATAATCTATATATAAAAAGACCAATATTGATATCACCGCCATATGGTCAGTGGTAAATAACACCAGTCCTACAGAACATATAATAGATTGCAGCAGAGTTAAGGGTATGCCACACTAAGCGAGATCGCTAGTGAAATCGCACCTGCATCACCATTTATGACGCAGCAGCGATCTCGTTAGCGACTTAGCTGTGTGTGACATGTAGCAGCGATGTGGCCCCTGCTGAGATACGCTGATCGCTTATGAACGTTCTGAGCCGTTTTTTGGTCATTGGTGTCCCGCTGGTGAGCCTGAATCGCTGAGTGTGACACCCTTTATGAACGACTTCACCAGCGTCGCAGGAGGGACTAGGTTTTCCCAACGACCGCAGAGGTCGTTATACAGATCGCTGATGAGATGTGTTTGGAATCACACAGCTAAGTTGCTAACGAGATCGCTACTGCGTCATAAATGTTGACGCAGGTGCGATCTCGTTACCGATCTCGCTAGCGATCTCGCTTAGTGTGGCATACCCTTTACAGATAATGACTTACCGCTGATGTTCTTTCTGATGGAATCGTTCACTTTTCATGTCTTTTCCATCTGGCCCAGACCGACATGACGATTCCTCCAGCCAGGACTCGACTACAAAGAATACAACAAAGACACGTTTCACTTCTCATATTGTCAGCACCGTCACGGTCACCAATTAGACTATTCTCAACCTGTACAAACTCCTCATCCTGCTGATACCCCAATACTGAGCCGCTGCTGCCATATGTGTCCTTATTACTGCACCTGATACCCCAATACTGAGCCGCTGCTGCCGTATGTGTCCCTATTACTGCACCTGATACCCAATACTGAGCCGCTGCTGCCATATGTGTCCGTATTACTGCACCTGATACCCCAATACTGAGCCGCTGCTGCCATATGTGTCCTTATTACTGCACCTGATACCCCAATACTGAGCCGCTGCTGCCGTATGTGTCCCTATTACTGCACCTGATACCCAATACTGAGCCGCTGCTGCCGTATGTGTCCCTATTACTGCTCCTGATACCCAATACTGAGCCGCTGCTGCCATATGTGTCCCTATTACTGCACCTGATACCCCAATGCTGAGCCGCTGCTGCCGTATGTGTCCCTATTACTGCACTGATACCCCAATACTGAGCCGCTGCTGCCGTATGTGTCCCTATTACTACACCTGTACCCCAATACTGAGCCGCTGCTGCCATATGTGTCCCTATTACTGCTCCTGATACCCAATACTGAGCCGCTGCTGCCATATGTGTCCCTATTACTGCACCTGATACCCCAATGCTGAGCCGCTGCTGCCATATGTGTCCCTATTACTGCACTTGATACCTCAATACTGAGCGCTGCTGCATGTGTCCCTAATTACGCACCTTGTACCAATACTGAGCGCTGCTGCCATATGTGTCCCTATTATGCACCTGATACCCACATACTGAGTCCTGCTGCCGTATGTTCCTATTACTGCACCTGATACCCCAATGCTGAGCCGCTGCCCGTATGTTCCCCTTTTACTGCTCCTGAATTCCCCAATACTGAGCCGCTGCTGCCGTATGTGTCCCTATTACTGCACCTATACCCAATACTGAGCCGCTGCTGCCGTATGTGTCCCTATTACTGCTCCTGATACCCAATACTGAGCCGCTGCTGCCATATGTGTCCCTATTACTGCACTGATACCCCAATGCTGAGCCGCTGCTGCCATATGTGTCCCTATTACTGCACTTGATACCCCAATACTGAGCCGCTGCTGCCATATGTGTCCCTATTACTGTACCTTGTACCCCAATACTGAGCCGCTGCTGCCATATGTGTCCCTATTACTGCACCTGATACCCAATACTGAGTCGCTGCTGCCGTATGTGTCCCTATTACTGCACCTGATACCCCAATACTGAGCCGCTGCTGCCCTATGTGTCCCTATTACTGCACCTATTGTGTGGTTCTGTGTGACCTCTAAATTCTAAAGCACCCCTCTAGAATATAGTAATGTCGGGTGCATGTGCCCTAGAAAACAGTGCCCACATTTTGTCCCTAGAATGTAATAATGCCCTGTGTGCCCCTTTGACAGTCACAGTAACCAGAGTTCCCCTATAACAATAAGTGCCTACTTTACACTTAATAATTTCCCGAGTCTCCCCCCTGTACAGCTCCCCTATACACAGTATGATGCCCCCTCACTGGATATATACTGACCCCTTAATATCCCCAAACTATTTAATGGCTCCAACACTGTATGATGGCCCCCTCACTATACTCCCCACACTGTATGATGGCCCCCTAGATAGCATCCATATAGCATAATACACCAGACAGTCCTCAATATAGTATAATGCACCCCCATAGGCAGCATCTATATTGTAATGCACCCCCATTACAAAAATAATAAATCCTGTACTCACCTCTCTTCCTCCTGGCTCCTGCGCTGCTCACTGCTCTCCCGCTTATCTGACTGCCGGGCCGGGCAGTGACGTTATTGCGCCCGCTGTCAGACGCTGAGAGGGGGATTATGGGAGAGAAGGAGCGCTCGCTCCTTTTCTCACAATGCGGTTAGCTGTATCGGCGAAGGTGCCGATACAGCTGACCCTCCGATGACGGGCGGGGGGCTCACTGCTGGCACAGGGCCCCCCACTACCTGCTCAGGCCCCATAGCGGCCGGGTGGCAGAGCAGGGAGATCGATTCTCCCTGTTCTGCCTCAGAATGTAACTGTGTTGGCGCGCTGTGCATGCCGATACAGTTACAGTAGCGTAGCTCCGGGTGTTCCACCTCCGAGCGCGGGGCCCGAGGCCACAGCCCCCTCTGCCCCCCGGTAGCTACGCTACTGGGCCCCATATTTTGCTCCATACACTATAATGGCTCCATATAATGCTCCATACAGTATAATGCACCCTAGATAGTGCTCACTATAGTATTATTCGCCCCATATATTGCCACATACAGTATAATGGGCCCCACATAGTGCTCTATACAGAATAATGAGCCCCATATATTGCTCCATACAGTTTAATGGCCCCATATAGTGCTCCATACAGTATAATGGGCCCCATATAGTGCTCCATACAGTATAATGAGCTCCATATAATGCTCCATACAGTATAATGTACACCATATATTGCTCCATACAGGATATATGTATATGTCTGTAGCATTCGGCTGAGTCCTGGCAGGAAGAAGTCATAACGGTCTGTGCTGGATGGAGAAGAAAAGTGAAAATGAAGGACTTCAATTGGAGCCTTTATCGGTGATCACTGGGTTTTGCTTTACTGTATACACTTATAACGTCTTCACTGCTCCTGATATCTACTACTATATTACTATAGTATCATACGGTCACTGGTGGTAATATCAGTATTAGTACAGTGTTTTTTTTAGTTATCAGTATGGTGGTATTACTCAGGCACATCTGTATGTGCTGGTATTATATGGTCACTATGTGGCGGTATTATCTGATCACCCTGAAATTGCGGTGTTCACACACCTTTGCTGAAATGAGTTTGGAGGTCTTAAAGAAGTTACTGTATACAGCACTTCTTATTTTCAGTTTTGGACTTTAAAGGTCTCTGCTACATACTCAGCCCCATCCACAGAAATCAATTTTGATGCAATACCAGTCACAACCCAAGGACACGAATGGCGCTATTTCTGTACAAAAAAAAATCGGACTTTTTTTTCTAGACTCGGCCGCACACACAAAAAAAAATTAAATAATCATATTTAAAAGCTGCTTCAGAATTTCATTTTTTTAAACCATTGGGATTAACGATGAAAGGAATTTATTCATCTTTTTCAAAAAAAAAAAAAAAGAAAGAAAGATAATTTCTGTTGATATGACTCTAAATGTTCTCTGCGCACCTGTCAGGATGAGAGCGGATATTCATTGGACGCTCCAGTGGTTGGATAAAGCATGAATGACGGACGATGTGATGTACATTGATTATTTCCCTCCCATCATGCATTTCTAGTCTGAATAAAACATTTCTGTTTGGTGAGCTCAGCTGGTCTATTATAGAGCGTTCAGCTAGTGAGTCGGATCACTGCGGAGGAGCGAGAGAGGAGAGAAGGAGCTTCTATAGGACGAGCACAGGCGGCAACGAGCAGCAGACAAGGTACCGTATCTCCCAAATGATAACATATATTATTAGGACATTCACCGACATATACCTCACTACAGAAGGGTTTTCGGGATCCAGCGCCGTCCTTGGCACTGATATTTCGCTTGCACAGAACCATGGCACGCATGTGTGACGCCGGGCGTGACGCTCTATTTTAATGAATCGTCACAGAAAATGACATTCGGATTGCGTCAGCCGACTATCGGAAAACGATCGTATAATTAGTGATAAAATGTGTAATGTAGTAAATGGGGATACGTTTTACATTAATTAATCACTTTTTAATATACTTTGTGTCTCAATTCATCTGCATTTACAAGAACTTTGATCGCTGTCAGAATTAAAAAAAAATATGGAAATATACTTTCTTAAACCTTATTCAGATGTCCGTTAATTTTTTTGTGCAGGAAAAAAATAAGGACTGTTTTCCGTCAGTCTGCAGCGAGCCATTTACATCCATTCTTGGTCCGTGTGTCAGTTTTTAACATCAGTGTGGTAGTCCTTTTTCTTGTAATTTTTTTTTTTTACAAGTTTCTCCTACCTATAAGAAAAAAACGGACAGCACTTGCATGACACACAGATGGCATCCGACTGCTAGCAGATTTTTTCTTTTTTTTTTCACTGACCCATTCACTCAAATAGGAGAGTTTGATCCATAAAGATAAAATATACATGTGAACGGCCCCCAGAAACTGTAATGGGTGACAGCATAGATGGACAGGTACATCTGAATGTGGCCTTGGGGGGGTTAATACTTCTCACAGCTGTGAATTTGCTACAAGTGAATGCAATGCCCTTGAAATCTGCAGCAGATACATCACAGAAAATCTCTCCTGCCCTTAGATGGTTTGCTACAATGTGTCAGTGTAAGCCTGGATACATCTCTGGGCTGTAGCTGTATTTATCATTACTTACTTATCTAGCACCATCATGTTCTGCAGCACTTTACAGGCATCATCATCATCATCACTGTCCCCATTAGCATGTGTTTGGAGTGTGGGGGGAAACCTGAGTACCCGGAGGAACCCATGCAAACACAGAGAGAACATACAAACTCCTGCTGTCCTTGGTTAGAGGTGAACCCAGGACCCCAGTGCTGCAAAGCAACAGTGCTCATCACTGCATGGTGGACGTTTTCATTCACTGACAGCAAGCAGAGAGCTTTAAAATGGAAATATATGTTATTTCCAGCAAGCATCAAGATAGTTGATGCTGATTGGAGGACGGCCACTGGCTACTACTATTCATACTACAACTCCCAGCAGGTCGTGGAACTAAAATACAACTTGGGCAGCCATCCTGCTGACAGGTACCAGATGTTGTCACTTTTACTTATCTCTGTCATACTGACTTGTGATGCCCGAGATATTTATACGACCATTATATAACACTTGCTCCGACCATTATTAGGAATAATCACCATTAGATTCCCAACGCCAATTTACCCAACAAACACTGGGGAGAACAGACACACTTCATGCAAATGATTGGGCTCAAATCCATAATGCAAACCATGAAATGCAATAAAAGTCCATAATGTTGTGCTGGGGGGAGGAATGTATATGATTGCACTTGTGTTGGCTCCATGCACAAGTCCCCAGAGGAATTGCTGGGAATATAACATATTATCGCTCAGTTCCAGCTGTGCTTATTAATTGTTCATTTCAACTTAACGCTTAGTAAGCAATTTGTTATCTCCAACCTTCTCTCCGCTACAGCAGTTTCACAGCCTCCTGTGTCACAATGAAAAATCTGTACAAGGTCTCCCGACCTCCACTGTGCAATTCAGAAAGGCTCTGCCATCTCTGGATGTGAGGAAAGCGTTGTGCACTGTATGACGACCTAACATACAGACGGAGCAATTCTGTGCTGTCAGCATGGTGCTGAGTTCCACATGAAATCTGTACGGCAGGGCCGGTTTTAGGCAAAGTGGGGCCCTAGGCAAAGTTTAAAATGGGGCCCCAAATGCTAACATATTGCACATCACACAGAAGCATTTCGGTTGTATTTACATGCGCTGAGTTCAGACCGCTAAATGAGTGTGATCGACAATATTGAAATCGTTCAACACTTGTTTCCCGGTCTCCTACCGGCTGAGAAACAATGATGGGGACAGAACAATCACTAATAGATCCCCATACAGCATCATATCAGCAGCACATCTACAGTTTTCACCTGAGATGTGCTGCTGAGAACAATGATTTTTGTTCCGGCATAAACAAACCAATCACTCAATTAATATGCAGTATTTTGCTTGCTTAGTATAATACAACCCATAGTCCTCCATATATTATAATGCGCACCACAGTCCTCCATATTGTAAAATGCACACCCCATAGTCCTCCATATTATATAATATGCCCCACAGTCCTCCATATTGTAAAATGCACACCCCATAGTCCTCCATATAGTATAATACACTCCCTATAGTCCTCCATATATTAAAATACACTCCTCATAGCCCTCCATATATTAAAATACACTCAGTCCTCCATATAGTATAATGCACTACTCAGTCCTCCATAAAGTATAATACACTCCTCATAGTGTTCCATATAGTATAATACACCCCATAGTTCTTCATATGGTATAATGTATTCCCCATAGTCCTCGATACAGTATAATGCAGCCCACATATAGTATAATGCAGTCACCCCATAAAGCATAATGCAGCCACCCCACAGAGTATAATGCAACCACCCCACAGAGAATAATGCAACCACCCCACAGAGTATAATGCAGCCACTCCACAGAATATCATGTAACCCCCAATAGAATATAATGCATCCCCCCATAGAATATAATGCAGCTCCATTATATAGTCCTCCATATAATATAATATGCCCCATAGTCCTCCATATAGTATAATACACTCCCCATAGTCTTCCATATAGTATAATACACTCCCTATAGTCCTCCATATATTAAAATACATTTCTCAGTCCTCCATATAGTATTATACACTCCCTATAGTCCTCCATATATTAAAATACACTCCTCAGTCCTCCATATAGTATTATACACTCCTTATAGTCCTTCATATAGTATAATACACTATAGTCCTCCATATATTAAAATACACTCCTCAGTCCTCCATATAGTATAATGCACTTCTCATAGTCCTCAAATAGTATAATACACTCCTCATAGTCCTCCATATATTAAAATACACTCCTCAGTCCTCCATATAGTATTATACACTCCTTATAGTCCTTCATATAGTATAATACACTATAGTCCTCCATATATTAAAATACATTTCTCAGTCCTCCATATAGTATTGTACACTCCCTATAGTCCTCCATATATTAAAATACACTCCTCAGTCCTCCATATAGTATTATACACTCCTTATAGTCCTTCATATAGTATAATACACTATAGTCCTCCATATATCAAAATACACTCCTCAGTCCTCCATATAGTATAATGCACTTCTCATAGTCCTCAAATAGTATAATACACTCCTCATAGTCCTCCATATATTAAAATACACTCAGTCCTCCATATAGTATAAAACACTACTCAGTGCTCCATATAGTATAATACACTCCTCATTGTCTTCCATATATTAAAATACACTGCTCAGTCATCCATATAGTATAATAAACTCCTCATAGTGCTCCATATAGTATAATGCACCGCCATGGTCATCCATGTAGTACAATTCACTTCCCATAGTATAATGCACCCCATAGTTCTTCATATAATATAAGAATCCTCGATACAATATAATGCAGCCCACATATAGTATAATGCAGCACCCCATAGAATATAATGCAGCCCCTCCATAGAATACAATGTAGCCCTCCTCATATAGTATAATGCAGCCCCCATATAATATAATGTAGCCCCCTCAAAAAGATTAATGAAGCCACCCTACAATATAATCTAGACCCCCATAGAATATAATGCAGCCCCCATTGAATACAATGTAGCCCCCTCATATAGTATAATGTAGCCCCTTCATAGAGTATGATGCAATCACCCCTCATAGAATATAATAAATATAATACAGCCCCCCATAGAATATAATGTAGCCCCGAATAGAATAGAATACAGCACACCTCCCCATAGAACATAATGTAGCCCCATCAAAGAGTATGATGAAATCCTCCCTCATTAAATCTAATACAGCCCCCATACAATATAATGTAGCCACCACAGAATAAAACACAGCCTTCCCCACAGAATATAACACAGCCTCCCCCATAGAATATAATATATAATGTAACCCCCATAGTATATAACATAGCCAAATAGTATATAACACAGCCTCCCCCATAGAATATAATATACCCCCATAATATATAACACAGCCCACATAGTATATAACACAGCCCACATAGTATATAATAACACAGCCACATAGTATACATCACAGCCCACATAGTATACATCACAGCCCACATAGTATATAGCACAGCCACATAGTAATATACACAGCCCACATAGTATATAACACAGCCCACATAGTATATAGCACAGGCCACATAGTATATAACACAGCTCACATAGTATATAGCACAACCCACATAGTATATAGCACAGGCCACATATATATAACACAGCCCACATAGCATATAGCATAGGCCACATAGTATATAGCACAGCCCACATAGTATATAGCACAGCCCACATAGTATATAACACAGCCACATAGTATATAGCACAGCCCACATAGTATATAACAGCCCACATAGTTTATAACACAGCCCAAATAGTATATAGCACAGCCCACATAGTATATAGCACAAGCCACATAGTATATAACACAGCCAACACAGCATATAGCACAGCCCACATAGTATATAACACAGCCCACAGTATATAGCACAGCCCACATAGCATATAGCACAGCCCACATAGCATATAACACAGCCCACATAGTATATAACACAGCCCACATAGTATATACACAGCCCACATAGTATATAGTACAGCCCACATAGTATATATTACAGTCACATAGCATATAGCACAGCCCACATAGTATATAGCACAGTCCACATAGTATATAGCACAGGCCACATAGTATATAGCACAGCCCATAGTATATAACACAGCCCACATAGTATATATCACAGGCCACATAGTATATATCACAGCCCACATAGTATATAACACAGCCACTGTCATGTATAGTGTACAGTTCCTATAGCGTCTTGTGCTTGGGTGCGAGGAAAACACATGAGACATAGGTTGATATGAAATGACTTGTATTACTTCATACAAGCATGCAGAAAAGGTCACACAGTTTGCAGGAACAGAGGCAGGAGAACACAGCAGGCCAGAGTAACTTCAAGCTCTACAATAACTGTCCAAGCAGGTTCAGGATCTCTTCTCTGTACCGTAATTCCTCTGCAAACATGGATTCACCAGACAGCAGGTTTCCAAAGTCCAAAAGTGTTCCAAAGTTCCTCAGTAGGAAATAGCTGGAGTCCAAAATCCTAGGTTTCCAGGAGTCAGGTCACAGGCTGACTGAGGCTTGATTCAGGAGCACTGATTGTTCAGCTGAGGCTGCTTAAGAAGCAAGAGGGAGAGAATCAGGGCGGGAACATGAAAACTGGAAACTCCATATTAACTGAGGGCAAGAGCTGCAGAAAGACAGAAAGCAAAATGGCCGACGGAAAACTGAGTTTCAAGGAACATGTCAAAAGAGACAAAGAACCTTACATTACTCCCCCCTTAAGGACAACCTCCGATTGACCTCAGACCAGGCTTGTCAGGGTACCTCTGATGAAACTGGCGGAGCAGGCGAGGAGCATTTACATTATTGACTGGTTCCCATGAGTTGTCCTCCACTGGGTAGCCCTGCCATTTAATCAAATATTGCAACTCATTTCTGTACAACCTGGAATCTAGAATCCTTTCCACCATAAATTCTTCCTGACCATCGACCAGCACTGGGTCAGGGCAAGGAGAAGAGCGTCCAGGAAACGTATTGGGTGTTGCAGCCTTTAGTAGGGATACATGAAAGACAGGGTGGATTCTCATAGTTCTGGGCAGTTGAAGACGACAAGCAACAGCACTTATAATCTTACTGATCTTATAAGGTCCAATGTACTTATGTCCCAATTTAGACGATGGAATCTTTATTTTAAGATTTCTGGTTGACAGCCAGACCAAATCTCCTACCTTGAAAGCTGGTGCAGGTTTACGAAATTTATCTGCTGCTTTCTTGTACCTTTCCTGAGCCAATTCTAGATTTTCCTTTAGAAGATCCATATTCTTTTGTAAAGAAGTGATTCTTTCAGCCACTGCCGGCAAGGGCGTATCTATGGGAAATCGAGGAAGAATGTTAGGATGATAACCTAGATTGGAGTAAAAAGGAGACTGCTTAGTGGAGGCGCTCTGAGAGTTATTATAAGAGAACTCAGCCAGTGGAAGTAGATCCACCCAATCATCTTGTAGGTGGCAGATAAAGCAGCGGAGATACTGCTCCAGGGTCTGATTGGTTCGTTCTGTCTGTCCATTAGTCTGGGGATGAAAAGCAGAAGAAAGGTTTACTTTAATGTCCAATGCGGCACAGAAATTTTGCCAAAACCTTGAAGTGAATTGCACCCCTCGATCCGAAATGACCTCATCCGGTACTCCATGTAAGCGAAACACATTCTTAATCATCAAGTCTGATGTCTGTTTTGCAGTGGGTAAGCCGACACAAGGGATAAAATGAGCTGCCTTTGTTAGACGATCAACCACCACTAGAATGGTGTTCTTCCCTTGAGAGGTTGGTAACTCCACAATGAAGTCCATAGAAATGGATCCCCATGGGCGGGACGGGGTGGGAAGAGGTTGTAACAGACCAGTTGGTGAGGAGCGAGGTGTTTTGCATCTTGCACAGACTTCACATGAAGTGACATAGTTTAAAACATCTTTCCTGTAAGTGGGCCACCAAAAGAAACGAGAAAGAAATTCTTGTGTCTTTAGAATTCCCCTATGCCCGGCTATCTTGGAATCGTGGATGAGTTGCAATACTCTCAATCTGACTGTTTCAGGTATATACAGACGTTGTCCCTGAATCCACACACCATTCTTAAAGACAAGACTTACGTCCCTTGGGGGTTGAGCCAACAAAGAATCCGCATGGTATGCTTCCTTGATGTCCTTAAGTAGGTCTTGATTATGAATCACTCCCAGGAATCTAGAGTCAGGAAGAATAGTCTTAGGAGGAGTAAGTGGACGTGTCTCTGCTGAATGAATCCTAGAGAGTGCATCAGCCTTTCCATTGCGCGATCCTGGTCTATAAGAAATTACAAAATTAAATTGGTTTAGGAAAAGATTCCAGCGAGCCTGGCGAGGAGTCAGGCACTTAGCCGACCTGATAAATTCAAGGTTACGATGGTCTGTCAGGACGACTATTTGCTGTGCACTCCCTGAAGAAGGTGTCTCCATTCCTTGAAGGCGGCAATAATGGCCAACAATGCTCTATTGCCCACATCGTAGTTCCTCTCAGCCGAAGACAACTGCTGGGAAAAGAAGGCACAGGGATGCAAGACATTCTTCTCACCTGTTCTCTGAGAGAGTATAGCTCCAACGGCACAGTCTGAAGCATCCACCTCTATTATGAAGGCAAGCTCGGGGTTGGGATGTACTAAGATAGGTGCGGTGGTAAATTTATCCTTTAAACAGGAAAATGCTTCCTGAGCTTGCGGGGTCCAGGAGAACCTAGACTGTTTCCGGGTAAGTTGGGTGATAGGTGACACTACCTCAGAGAAATTCCTAATGAAACGTCTATAGAAGTTGGCAAACCCGATGAAGCGCTGTACCTCCTTCACATTTCTAGGAATTGGCCAATCCTTGATGGCTTGGGTCTTGCTTCCATCCATACTAATCCCTTGCGTAGATAGTACATACCCCAGAAATTGAATTTCGGTCCTATGGAATTCACACTTTTCAAGTTTGATGTAGAGATGGTTTTGTCTTAGGCGTTCTAAGACCATTCTCACATGTCCATGATGTTCCTCTGAGGAGTTAGAAAAAATTAGAATATCATCCAGATAAATCACCACAAATGTATCTAGGAGATCCCTGAAGATGTCATTCACCAAGTGTTGGAAAGTGGCTGGGCGGTACTCAGACCAAAAGGCATAACTAGATATTCGAAGTGTCCATAGCGTGACCTGAATGCAGTCTTCCATTCATCCCCAGGTCTAATACGGACCAAGTTATAGGCCCCACGGAGATCCAGTTTAGAGAAAATTTTGGCGTGCCGCACTCTCTCCAACAACTCAGGGATTAAAGGCAATGGATAACGGTTTCTAATAGTAACCTTATTGAGTTCCCTATAGTCTATGCAGGGTCTCAGAGATCCATCTTTCTTCTTCACAAAGAAGATGGGTGCACCTGCGGGAGATGAAGAGGGGCGTATGAAGCCTTTGGCTAGATTTTCATCTATGTAGTCCTTCAAAGCTTTTAGGTCGGGCCCCTCTAGGTGGTAGATCTTACCAAAAGGTATCTCGGCTCCAGGCAATAATTCGATTGGACAATCATATGGACGGTGAGGAGGAAGCTGATCAGCGTTCTTCTTGTCACATAAATCCACATAGTCCTGGTATACAGCTGGTAGTTCAGGGACTGACATGGTTCCTTTAGGAACAGAGCAAGCTGAAACTCCTTGACTCATCTGTTTCTCCGGAAAGTGTAATTCCTTGGTCTCCCAGTTAATCGTAGGATTCTGCGCCTGCAGCCATGGTAGCCCTAGAATAATGGGAAAGTGGGGAGAAGAGATAAGCATAAAAGACATTTTCTCCTGATGAGCTTTACCCATAAGGACCCTCAAAGGCTCTGTTTCCTGATCCACTGGTCCAGAGGTCAGCAGGGAGCCATCCACAGTCTCCATCTGTACTGGAGTAGCCTTCTTCACTGAACGTATCCCTGTTTCAGAGCAAAGGAGATATCCATAAAATTTCCACTTGCTCCTGAGACGATCATAGCAGAGCTAGACATCCAGACTGAGTCCACCCAGAGTTTGATGGAAAGGAAGCAATGAGAATTATTTCTTTTACAACTCAGCTGGGACACCGCTGAGGAAACTTGAAAAATTGCAGCGTTTATTACCGTCATTGTCCCCAGAACTAACAGAGTTTAGGTCAGAAAAATCAAGATCTCTTGCAGCAGATCTCTCTGGAGTCTGAGGCTCGGACATGACAGAGCTCCTCTCGCAACACTCACAGTGAATGGCTGCTGCAGTAGTCTTACGAGAACGGCTGGGGCAGTTTATAATGAAGTGCCCTGACTTACCACAGTAAAAACATAGATTTTCCTTTATACGATGTTCTTTGCGTGCATCACTAACCCGTCTTTGTAAAGAGTCCACCTGCATGGGTTCAGGTTCTGGTTCCCTTGTGATCCTACTCAAAGGTTCCTTAGCTGAGGAGGGAGGTAGGAAAAGGTTAGTGCGATTATTTTCGAACCATCTCTCTTGTCTGCGTTCAGTCAGACGAGCATCAATACGGATACAATAGTTAATAAAGTCACCTAACGCAGTGGGAGGGTCGGCACGAGCAAGTTCATCCTTAATCAGTGGAGACAACCCTTTCCGAAAAATAGATTTTTTGGCGGAAGTGTCCCAAGTGGTATCAAGAGCCCATCTCCTGAAATCCAAGGCATATTCGGCTACTGAACGCTTACCTTGGCGCAAAGTTAACATGGCTGCTTCAGCTGTTGCACCTCGATTGGGGTCATCAAACACCTGCCCCATGGCTGAAATAAAAGCATCAAGGTGATTCAAACAATCATCCTCAGTCTCAATCAGAGGGTTTGCCCACATCAAAGCCTTATTGGTAAGCAACATGATTATAGTAAGCACTTTGGATCGTTCAGTGGGAAATTGTGAAGCATGTGCAGAGAAAAATAGATTGCATTGGTTAATAAATCCCCTGAATTTCTCACGTTCACCGCCAAAACGAAAAGGAGGTAACTTGGGGATCCCAGAACTCGGGGTTATGGCAGGAGCCTGGACTCGTTCCTCTAGAGCCTCAATCCTGGCTCGTAATTCCTGAGTAGTTTGTCCAAACACTTGCAAATTATGATTAGTGAGGTCCTGTAGGCTTGCAAAACGGGTCTTTATAGTCTGTATATCTGCAAGGATTGTATCAGTCACTCTGCAAAGCTCCTTTATGCGGGCCTCCATCTTCCAGATCTTTTAAGGCAGAAGTGCTGGAAGGAGAAGAGGAAAGGAAAAAAAAAAAACAATAGTGTTTACCTGTGGTAACACTCCAGAGTAACATTTAAGGGAATGCGCTCACCTGGAATGGTTGTGAGAAGTCACAACCACTGTCATACACACCATAAGGTTTCAGTAGACATGTGGTTTAGAAAAATGACGGACGATACTGTTGGAGTTAACGTTTCGACCAGAAATTGGTCTTTTTCAAAACTCACTGTGAAACAAATGCAGATAAAGTAAGGCAAGTGCTGTACAACAGAGTAAAATATACATATAAAGACCACAAACAAGAAAAAATAAATAAATACGTTTGTCAACATCAAATAATGTAAAAGACATCTGAGCACAACATTATTGTCAATGTATAGGAATATTATATGCAGGAGCAGCAGAATTGTGTCCCATAGTGGTAACAGATACAAACAGCGTCCCCACAAAGGTGTATAGAGATGAAACTGAAACATTCTTTAGAAAACAAAATGAAATCAAAATATAATCAGACATATAATCCTCTTGTTATATTAGTATCATAAATGGATGTAATCATTAATCGTTATTAATTTAGAAAGTATAATATTGCATCCTTGCTAGAAATCTCTATAAGTAAGGTGGCTTACTAGAGGCCATATAAAGTGATCAAAGTTGTCATAAATTTCATAGGTACCAACAGTATTGTTCTACACAGTACCATGTATAATTATCTATCTCTATAGATGAGGTATTTAGTAAGTATGTAAAGAAATCAGTAAATCCCTATAGGTAGGGTAACTCACTAAAGGCCATATAAAGTAATTCATGTTGTCATAGATTACATAGGCACCAACGGTATTATTTTACATAGTACCATGGAAATGAGGTAGTTAGTAAATATGCATAGAAGCCATTAAATCAGTGGTTTCAAGTGAAAGAAGCAGATATATGATAAAAGTTTCAGGGAGACTGATCCGGACGGTACAAAATGTAACTAACCTTATTAGTAAACAGAGAAGGAGAGATGCAGAGGGCAGGTTCCGTGCACTATATATGGTAGTGGGTAGAGAAAACAATTAGAAAATGCCCTCGGATAACCACATTACAAAGATACAAAAAGTGTTCCAGTGGGTAAAGAAGATGATATAGATGAGGGTATATCCGTCCAGAAATAGAAGGTGTGTGCACACACCTTCTATTTCTGGACGGATATACCCTCATCTATATCATTTCAAGGTTGGTGCTTTCTTTACCCACTGGAACACTTTTTGTATCTTTGTAATGCGGTTATCCGAGGGCATTTTCTAATTGTTTTCTCTACCCACTACCATATATAGTGCACGGAACCTGCCCTCTGCATCTCTCCTTCTCTGTTTACTAATAAGGTTAGTTACATTTTGTACCGTCCGGATCAGTCTCCCTGAAACTTTTATCATATATCTGCTTCTTTCACTTGAAACCACTGATTTAATGGCTTCTATGCATATTTACTAACTACCTCATTTCCATGGTACTATGTAAAATAATACCGTTGGTGCCTATGTAATCTATGACAACATGAATTACTTTATATGGCCTTTAGTGAGTTACCCTACCTATAGGGATTTACTGATTTCTTTACATACTTACTAAATACCTCATCTATAGAGATAGATAATTATACATGGTACTGTGTAGAACAATACTGTTGGTACCTATGAAATTTATGACAACTTTGATCACTTTATATGGCCTCTAGTAAGCCACCTTACTTATAGAGATTTCTAGCAAGGATGCAATATTATACTTTCTAAATTAATAACGATTAATGATTACATCCATTTATGATACTAATATAACAAGAGGATTATATGTCTGATTATATTTTGATTTCATTTTGTTTTCTAAAGAATGTTTCAGTTTCATCTCTATACACCTTTGTGGGGACGCTGTTTGTATCTGTTACCACTATGGGACACAATTCTGCTGCTCCTGCATATAATATTCCTATACATTGACAATAATGTTGTGCTCAGATGTCTTTTACATTATTTGATGTTGACAAACATATTTATTTATTTTTTCTTGTTTGTGGTCTTTATATGTATATTTTACTCTGTTGTACAGCACTTGCCTTACTTTGTCTGCATTTGTTTCACAGTGAGTTTTGAAAAAGACCAATTTCTGGTCGAAACGTTAACTCCAACAGTATCGTCCGTCATTTTTCTAAACCACATGTCTACTGAAACCTTATGGTGTGTGTGCATACAATAAATGGATATTTTTCTTTGCATGAAATATTGAGTGCGGTTGATTTCCTTATTTACTGGACTTATTGTTCAACCAGCACCTATTACTGGACTAACAGTGTGCACATCATGTTTTCCAAACCTATTACAACCACTGTCATCACAGAAGGTATTAAACGGACATCTGATATCCACAGTCACAGCAGACATGGCTTTCCCAGACCCAGCAGACACTAAACATTGGCTCCTGAATCTTGTCATGTATAGTGTACAGTTCCTATAGCGTCTTGTGCTTGGGTGCGAGGAAAACACATGAGACATAGGTTGATATGAAATGACTTGTATTACTTCATACAAGCATGCAGAAAAGGTCACACAGTTTGCAGGAACAGAGGCAGGAGAACACAGCAGGCCAGAGTAACTTCAAGCTCTACAATAACTCTCCAAGCAGGTTCAGGATCTCTTCTCTGTACCGTAATTCCTCTGCAAACATGGATTCACCAGACAGCAGGTTTCCAAAGTCCAAAAGTGTTCCAAAGTTCCTCAGTAGGAAATAGCTGGAGTCCAAAATCCTAGGTTTCCAGGAGTCAGGTCACAGGCTGACTGAGGCTTGATTCAGGAGCACTGATTGTTCAGCTGAGGCTGCTTAAGAAGCAAGAGGGAGAGAATCAGGGCGGGAACATGAAAACTGGAAACTCCATATTAACTGAGGGCAAGAGCTGCAGAAAGACAGAAAGCAAAATGGCCGACGGAAAACTGAGTTTCAAGGAACATGTCAAAAGAGACAAAGAACCTTACAGCCACATAGTATATAGCACAGCCCACATAGTATATAACAGCCCAATGAGTTTATAACACAGCCCAAATAGTATATAGCACAGCCCACATAGTATAAAACACAGCCCACATAGTATATACACAGCCCACATAGTATATAACACAGCCCACATAGTATATAGCACAGCCCACATAGTATACAGCACAGCCCACATAGTATACAACACAGCCCACATAGTATACAGCACAGCCCACATAGTATATAGCACAGCCCACATAGTATATAGCACAGGCCACATAGTATATAACACAGCCCACATAGTATATTGCACAGCCACATAGTATATACACAGCCCACATAGTATATAACACAACCCACATAGTATATAGCACAGGCCACATAGTATATAACACAGACCACATAGTATATATCACAGGCCAAGTAGTATATAGCGCAGCCCACGTAGTATATAGCATAGGCCACATAGTATATAGCACAGCCCACATAGTATACATCACAGCCCACATAGTATATAACACAGCCCACAGTAAATAGCGCAGCCCACGTAGTATATAGCATAGGCCACATAGCATATAGCTCAGCCCACATAGCATATAACACAGCCCACATAGTATATAACACAGCCCACATAGTATATACACAGCCCACATAGTATATAGCATAGCCCACATAGTATATATCACAGTCACATAGCATATAGCACAGTCCACATAGTATATAGCACAGTCCACATAGAATATAGCACAGCCCACATAGTATATAGCACAGCCCACATAGTATATAACACAGCCCACATAGTATATAGCACAGGCCACATAGTATATAACACAGCCCACATAGTATATATCACAGCCACATAGTATATACACAGCCCACATAGTATATAACACAGCCCACATAGTATATAGCACAGGCCACATAGTATATAGCACAGACCACATAGTATATATTACAGGCCAAGTAGTATATAACACAGCCCACGTAGTATATAGCATAGGCCACGTAGTATATAGCACAGCCCACGTAGTATACATCACAGCCCACATAGTATATAACACAAACCACAGTATATAGCACAGCCCACATAGCATATAGCACAGCCCACATAGCATATAACACAGCCCACATAGTATATACACAGCCCACATAGTATATAGCACAGCCCACATAGTATATATCACAGTCACATAGCATATAGCACAGCCCATATAGTATATAGCACAGTCCACATAGTATATAACACAGCTCACATATACTATGTGGCCTGTGATATATACTATGTGGTCTGTGTTATATACTATGTGGCCTGTGCTATATACTATGTGGGTTGTGTTATATACTATGTGGGCTGTGTATATACTATGTGGCTGTGCAATATACTATGTGGGCTGTGTTATATACTATGTGGCCTGTGCTATATACTATGTGGGCTGTGCTATATACTATGTGGGCTGTGCTGTATACTATGTGGGCTGTGTTGTATACTATGTGGGCTGTGCTGTATACTATGCGGGCTGTGCTATATACTATGTGGGCTGTGTTATATACTATGTGAGCTGTGATGTATACTATGTGGGCTGTGCTATATGCTATGTGACTGATATATACCATGTGGGCTGTGCTATATACTATGTGGCCTGTGATATATACTATGTGGGCTGTGTTATATACTATGTGGCCTGTGATATATACTATAACACAGCCCACATAGTATATATCACAGGCCACATAGTATATAACACAGCCCACATAGTATATAACACAGCCCATATAGTATATAGCACAGCCCACATAGTATATAACACAGCCCATATAGTATATAGCACAGCCCACATAGTATATAACACAGCCCACATAGTATAGCACAGGCCACATAGTATATAACACAGCCCACATAGTATATAGCACAGCCACATAGTATATACACAGCCCACATAGTATATAACACAGCCCATATAGCATATAACACAGCCGACATAGTATATAGCACAGCCCACATGGTATATATCAGTCACATAGCATATAGCACAGCCCACATAGTATACATCACAGCTCACATAGTATATAACACAGCCCACATAGTATATAGCACAGCCCGCATAGTATACAGCACAGCCCACATAGTATACAACACAGCCCACATAGTATACAGCACAGCCCACATAGTATATAGCACAGCCCACATAGTATATAGCACAGGCCACATAGTATATAACACAGCCCACATAGTATATTGCACAGCCACATAGTATATACACAGCCCACATAGTATATAACACAACCCACATAGTATATAGCACAGGCCACATAGTATATAACACAGACCACATAGTATATATCACAGGCCAAGTAGTATATAGCGCAGCCCACGTAGTATATAGCATAGGCCACATAGTATATAGCACAGCCCACATAGTATACATCACAGCCCACATAGTATATAACACAGCCCACAGTAAATAGCACAGCCCACATAGCATATAGCTCAGCCCACATAGCATATAACACAGCCAACATAGTATATAACACAGCCCACATAGTATATACACAGCCCACATAGTATATAGCATAGCCCACATAGTATATATCACAGTCACATAGCATATAGCACAGCCCACATAGTATATAGCACAGTCCACATAGTATATAGCACAGCCCACATAGTATATAGCACAGCCCACATAGTATATACACAGCCCACATAGTATATAGCACAGGCCACATAGTATATAACACAGCCCACATAGTATATATCACAGCCACATAGTATATACACAGCCCACATAGTATATAACACAGCCCACATAGTATATAGACCCTTCTCCAATGACTCCTTGATATAAGACCGCATAGCGTCATGTTCAGGTACAGACAAGTTAAAAAGGCGACCTTTAGGGAATTTACTACCAGGCACTAATTCAATAGCGCAGTCATAGCTCCTATGGGGGGGCAAGGATGCAGATTTACTTTCGCTAAACACATCAGAAAAATCAGTCAAAAAGTCAGGAACATCCTGAGCCTGGGGAGAGGCAGAAAAAACAGGAGTGTTGACATTAACACATTGGCAGCCCCAACTGATTACAGACACAGATTTCCAATCCAAAACAGGATTATGAGACTGTAACCAAGGGAAACCTAGTACAATTATGTCATGTAGATTATACAGCACCAAAAATTTGCAACTCTCCTGATGATCAGGTGCAACCCTCATTATCACCTGAGTAGAGAACTGGGGTTTATTCTCAGCCAAATGGGTAGAATCAATCCCCAGTAGGGAATAGACTTCCGTAGGGGTATCAAGGGAAACCCCCAACGTTTAGCAAAATCAAAATCCATCAGGTTAATAGCTGCTCCCAAATCAACAAAATCCTGAGCAGAAAATGTGGACAGGGAGCAAATCAGGGTAACAGTCAACAGAAATTTAGTCTGAACACTACCCAAGACAACTGAGCGTGCAAAACGTCTTCCCCGCTTAGGGCAGATTGAAATAGCATGAGAGGCGTCACCACAGTAGAAACATAACCCATTGCGTTTTCGAAACTCATCACGCTGTGCCCCAGAATCCACTCTATAACACTGCATGGGTTCAGAAGCTGGTTCACAAGGCAACACTATTCCACGCATACCTCTACGCTCACGCAAACGTCTGTCAATTTGAATCGCTAATGACATAGAATCATTGAGACCAGAGGGAGCAGGGAAACCCACCATAACATCTTTTACATTCTCTGACAGACCCTTCCGAAAAAGGGCTGCCAAAGCATCATCATTCCATTTGGTCAGGACTGCCCACTTACGAAATTTCTGACAGTATAACTCAGCGTCCTCAAGCCCCTGATTTAAAGCCAACAAGGTTTTTTCAGCTTGATCAGTGACATTAGGTTCATCGTACAATAACCCCAGAGCCAGAAAAAATGCATTGACATTACTCAAAACAGGGTCCCCAGGTGTCAGGGAAAAAGCCCAATCCTGAGGATCGCCGCGCAGGAGAGAGATGACAATTTGAACCTGCTGCGCTGCGTTCCCTGAGGACTTAGGTTTTAAGGCAAAAAACAACTTACAGTTATCTTTGAAATTCAGAAATTTAGCTCGATCCCCCAAAAATAAATCTGGCATGGGGATCCTAGGTTCCACAACCGGCAACCTAGCAAGATAGATAGCAATACTCCGAACTTCAGAGGCAAGCTGATCCACACGGCCAGACAACTATGTAAGCTCCATTGAGAGAAAAAAAAAATCCTCCTCAGCATTCAGAGAAACAGAGGGAAAAAAAAAAAAAAAAAATCTCTGACAACTTTGACAATCCCTTTTTTTTTTCACACTATTTTTCCCTTCTGTGAGTACCATATAATTTTCAGTTTGGGCCGGTGATACTGTTATGTTACGGTAGCTGAGGAGAGCAGGCAAAAACGGCAATACACCAGAAAGGTTGGAATCTACTGGATTGCAGTACCCTGACTAACCACAACAACTAAAGGCAGCCGTGGAGCGTACCTACGTTGGTCCTAGACGCCTCGTCACAGCCTGAGAAGCTAACTACACCTAAAGATAGAAAGAGGAAAACTATCTGCCCCAGAGCAGATCCCCAAAGAACATAGGAAGCCCCCAAACATGTAATGGCGGTTAGACAAGAGGAAATACAGACACAGACAGAAAATAGTATGAGCAAACGTTGGGGCCCAATCTACCTGGACAGAAAAGGATAGGAAGGACACTTACTGCAATCCCAAAAAACCCTAAAAAGTACCAACACTACTAATTACAAAAACACCTGAGATCACACGACCTCTACCACCTGAATTAGTTCTCTGGTGTAACAAAACCAAGCTGCAGCCACTGAAAAAACTGGAAAAGGCAAATGAACAAATAACAGAGGCACAGATAAACTGAGAGGAGCACAAGCCCCCGGAGGGGACCTGGCTGACCTCCACAAGAGTGCAGGAAACAATGCAAAAGGCAAGCACAAAAATACAAGCAGAAAAAAACTTATCTGTTAGCAGAAGATGCAGACAAAACACAGCAAGCCTCCAAGCGAACCAGGAACCAAAGTTGAGACAAGAACAATTGATCACCGGCAACCCTGATGGGAGGGAACCTCCCTTATATAAGACCAGTCAGTAACTCCTGATCGCCAATCTTCACAATCTTCATTGAATGGTTCAGTACTGTTTGTAACCACCAGAGGGAGCTATCGCTCAGAATTCATTTCTAACACATTCACAACAGCCCACATAGTATATATCACAGCCCACATAGTATATAACACCGCCCACATAGTATATAGCACAGCCCACATAGTATATAACACAGCCCACATAGTATGTAACACAGCCCACATAGTATATAACACAGCCCGCATAGTATATATCACAGCCCGCATAGTATATATCACAGCCCACATAGTATATAGCACATGCCACATAGCATATAAAACAGCCCACATAGCATATTACACAGCCCACATAGCATATTACACAGCCCACATAGTATATAACACAGCCCATATAGTATATACACAGCCCACATAGTAAATAGCACAGCCACATAGTATATAGCACAGCCCACATAGTATATAGCACAGCCCACATAGTATATTGCACAGCCAATATAGTATATGGCACAGTCCACATAGCATATCGCACAGCCCACATAGCATATAGCACAGCCCACATAGCATATTGCACAGCCCACATAGTATATAGCACAGCCAACATAGTATATACACAGCCCACAAAGCATATTGCACAGCCCATATAGTATATACACAGCCCACATAGTATTATTCACAGCCCACATAGTATATACACAGCCCACATAGTATATAACACAGCCCACATACTATATAACACAGCCCACATAGTATATAGCACATGCCACATAGTATATAAAACAGCCCACATAGCATATAACACAGCCCACATAATATATAACACAGCCTACAGTATATAGCACAGCCCATATAGTATATACACAGCCCACATAGTAAATAGCACAGCCACATAGTATATAGCACAGCCCACATAGTATATAGCACAGCCCACATAGTATATTGCACAGCCGATATAGTATATGGCACAGTCCATATAGTATATGGCACAGCCCACATAGTATATAGCACAGCCCACATAGCATATTGCACAGCCCACATAGTATATAGCACAGCCCACATAGTATATACACAGCCCACATAGCATATTGCACAGCCCATATAGTATATACACAGCCCACATAGTATATACACAGCCCACATAGTATATACACAGCCCACATAGTATATAACACAGCCCACATAATATATAACACAGCCCACATAGTATTACAGCCCACATAGTATATAACACAGCCCACATAGTATATAACACAGCCCACATAGTATATAACACAGCCCATATAGTATATAGCACAGCCCACATAGTATATAACACAGCCCACATAGTATATAGCACAGCCCACATAGTAAATAGCACATGCCACATAGTATATAAAACAGCCCACATAGCATATAACACAGCCCACATAGTATATAGCACAGCCCACATAGTATATAGCACAGCTCACATAGTATATAACACAGCCACATAGTATAAAACACAGCCCACATAGTGTATCGCACAGCCCACATAGTATATATTACAGCCCACATAGTATATAACACAGCCCACATAGTATATAATACAGCCCACATAGTATATAACACAGTCCATATAGTATATAGCACAGCCCACATAGTATATAACACAGCCCACATAGTATATAGCACAGCCCACATAGCATATTGCACAGCCCACATAGTATATACACAGCCCACATAGAATATACACAGCCCACATAGCATATTGCACAGCCCATATAGTATATACACAGCCCACATAGTATATAGCACAGCCCACATAGTATATACACAGCCCACATAGTATATAACACAGCCCACATAATATATAACACAGTCCACATAGTATATAGCACAGCCCACATAGTATATATTACTGCCCACATAGTATATACACAGCCCACATAGTATATAACACAGCCACATAGTATATAACACAGCCCATATAGTATATATCACAGTCCACATAGTATATAACACAGCCCACATAGTATATAGCACAGCCCACATAGTAAATAGCACATGCCACATAGTATATAAAACAGACCACATAGCATATAACACAGCCCACACAGTATATTACACAGCCCACATAGTATATAGCACAGCCCACATAGTATATAGCACAGCCCACATAGTATATAACACAGCCACATAGTATAAAACACAGCCCACATAGTATATCGCACAGGCCACATAGTATATATCACAGCCACATAGTATATATCACAGCCCACATAGTATATAACACAGCCCACATAGTACAAAGCACAGCCCACATAGTATATAACAGCCCACATAGCATATAACAGCCCACATAGTATATAACACAGCCCCATAGTATATAACACAGCCACATAGTATATAGCACAGCCCATAGTATACATCACAGCCCACATAGTATATTGCACAGCCACATAGTATATATCACAGCCCACATAGTATATAACACAGCCCACATAGTATATAGCACAGGCCACATAGTATATAACAAAGCCCACATAGTATATAGCACAGTCCACATAGTATATAGCACAGCCCACATAGTATGTAGCACAGTCCATATAGTATATTGCACAGTCCACATAGTATATACACAGCCTACATTGTATATAGCACAGCCCACATAGTATATAACACATGCCATATAGTATATTTAACACAGGCCATATAGTATATAACACAGCCCACATAGTATATAACACAGCCCACATAGTATATACACAGCCCACATAGTATATATTACAGCCCACATAGTATATAACACAGCCCACATAGTATATAGCACAGCTCACATAGTATATATCACAGCCCACATAGTACATAGCACATGCCACATAGCATATAACACAGCCCACATAGCATATAACACAGCCCACATAGTATATAACACAGCCCACAGTATATAGCACAGCCCACATAGTATATATCACAGCCCACATAGCATATAGCACAGCCACATAGTATATAGCACAGCCCACATAGTATATAACACAGCCGACATAGTATATAGCACAGCCCACATAGTATATTGCACAGCCCACATAGTATATAACACAGCCCACATAGTATACAGCACAGCCCACATAGTATATAGCACAGTCACATAGTATATTGCACAGCCCACATAGTATGTAGCACAGCCCACATAGTATATAGCACATGCCACATAGTATATAAAACAGCCCACATAGCATATAACACAGCCCACATAGTAAATTGCACAGCCCACATAGTATATAGCACAGCCCACATAGTATATAACACAACCCACATAGTATATAGCACAGTCACCTAGCATATAGCAGAGCCCACATAGTATGTAGCACAGTCCATATAGTATATAGCACAGTCCATATAGTATATACACAGCCCACATAGTATACAACACAGCCCACATAGTATATCGCACAGGCCATATAGTATATAACACAGCCCACATAGTATATAACATAGCCCACATAGTATATAACACAGCCCACATAGTATATAGCACAGCCCACATAGTATATAGTACAGCCCACATAGTATATAACACAGCCTACACAGCATATAGCTCAGCCCACATAGTATATAGCACAGTCCATATAGTATATAGCACAGCCCACATAGTATATACACAGCCCACATAGTATATACACAGCCCACATAGTATATAGCACATGCCACATAGTATATAAAACAGCCCACATAGCATATAACACAGCCCACATAGTATATAACACAGCCCACAGTATATACACAGCCCACATAGTATATAACACAGCCACATAGTATATAACACAGCCCACATAGTATATTGCACAGCCCACATAGTAAATAGCACCGTCACATAGCATATAGCACAGCCCACAGTATATAGCACAGTCCACATAGTATATAGCACAACCCACATAGTAAATAGCACAGTCCACATAGTATATAACACAGCCCACATAGTATATTTCACAGCCCACATAGAATATAACACAGCCCACATAGTATATAGCACAGCCCACATCTCCCCCCAATCCCTCCCCAAAATGGCCCCACAGTCCAGTACTCACTGATATATTTAAAAAAAAACACAATCCTCACCTCTCCTCGTGCCCACGCTGCTCCGGGCTCCTGTCTCAGCGGCTGCACTGCCCTGCACACAGTGAGTGCGCAATGATGTCATCGTGCACCCGCAGTGTCAGAGAGAGAGGGCAATGATGGGAGAGGGAGCGTCAGCTGATGCTCTCTTCTCCATCATTGCTTTGAACTGTAGCGGCAGACACCGGTATAGTTCAATGTGGCAGCGGCGGGGGCAGTCGGCATTGGAGGCAGGCATGGCCCCCTGCCTCACAGGGGCCCCATCGTGGCTGCGTGATGTGCCACTAGCTGGGGGGCCCCTCAGGGAGTGGGGGCCCTAGGCAGCTGGATGGTCTGCCTGCCCCTAACACCGAAACCGCTGTACGGTATTACACACTAGGCTATTTGGAAAGTAAAAGTGGCTTCTCTGTCTTTATACACCGCTTTCCAAATTATTATGCAAATGCTATTTTTCTCTGATTTTCCTAAGTGGCGGATGCAATTAGTTAGTCTAATGTTCAAATCATCGACCATTTTATTGCACAAACCTCCCAATGAGATTTTTTTGCATGAAGATGATTTTTCTGCAGATGGTACAGTTCTTCATTTTGTACCATGAAAGAAAGTGATTAGTCAGAAATTCTATATACCGTATATAGCCGAGTATAAGCCAAGGCACCTAATTTTACCACAAAAAACTGGAAAAACTTATTGACTCGAGAATAAGCCTGGAATGTATTGTCCCCTCATCCCCATCCTGGTATGCATGGCTCCTCATTCCTCATCCCTATCCTGGTATGCATGGCTCCTCATCCCTATCCTGGTATGCATGGCTCCTCATCCCTATCCTAGTATGCATGGTCCCTTCATCCTCATCCTGGTATGCATGGTTCCTTATCCCTATGCTTGTATGCATCGCTCCTCATCCTATCCGTGTATGCATGGCTCCTCATCCCTATCCTGGTATGCATGTCTCCTCATTCCTATCCTTGTATGCATGGCTCCTCATCCTTATCCTGGTATGCATGGTCCCCTCATCCCTATCCTGGTATGCATGGCCCCTCATCCCTATCCTGGTATGCATGGCTCCTCATCCCTATCCTGGTATGCATAGTCCCCATATCCCTATCCTTGTATGCATGACTCTTCATCCTTATCCTGGTATGCATGGCTCCTCATCCCCATCCTGGTATGTATGGCTCCTCATCCCTATCCTTGCATGCATGGCTCCTCATCCCTATCCTGGTATGCATGTCTCCTCATCCGTATCCTTGTATGCATGGCTCCTCATCCTTATCGTTGTATGCATGATCCCCTCATCCCTATCCTGGTATGCATGGCCACCTCATCCCTATCCTTGTATGCATGGCACTTCATCCCTATCCTGGTATGCATGACCCCTCATCACTATCGTGGTATGCATGGCTTCTCATCCCTATCCTGGTATGCATGGTCCCCTCATCCCTATCCTGGTATGCATGGCCCCCTCATCCCTATCCTGGTATGCATAGTCCCTTCATCCTGGTATGCACTGTCCCCTCATCCCTATCCTGGTATGCATGGTCTCTTCATCCCCATCCTGGTATGTATGGCTCCTCATCCCTATTCTTGTATGTATGGCCCCATCACCCCTATCCTGGTATGCATGGTCCTCTTATCCCTATCCTGATATGCATTGTCCCCTCATCCCCAACCTGGTATGCATGGCTCCTCATCCCTATCCAGGTATGTATGGCTCCTCATCCCCATCCTGGTATGCGTGGCTCTTCATCCCTATCCTGGTATGCATGGTCCCCTCATCCCTGGTATGCATGGCTCCTCATCCCTATCCAGGTATGCATGGCTCCTCATCCCCATCCTGGTGTGCATGGCTCATCAACATCCTTGTATGCATGGCTCCTCATCCCTATCCTGGTATGCATGGTCCCCTCATTCCTATCCTGGTATGCATTGCTCCTCATCCCTATCCTTGTATGAATTGCTCCTCATACCCATCATGGTATGCATTGTCCCCTCATCCCCATCCTGGTATGTATGGCTACTCATCCCTATCCTTGTATGCATTACCCCAACAAAAAATCTTTTAAAAAATTAAACCATCCTACTTACTGTCCCTGCGTTCCCTCGCCAGCAGCTGCAGCGGCGGGTTGATCATGTCCATGGGCATGGAGGGCAGTGCATATTCATTCCCTTAAGTAGTGGGCACAAGTGATCGCTGCAAGAAGTAGGCAGCTGCGACTACAGTGCTCGCTATTGAAGAGACAGATACGACCCCTATTCAAATCAACAGGGATCAGATGTGCAGTACCTGGCCACGACCACTATGCAGTGGACGGAGCTGTGCTGTGCAGCTCCGCAACTGATCACTTCCGGCTTCTGCATGAATCTGAAAGAAATGATCGGCAGGGTGCTGGGTGTCACACCCCCACGATCAGATATTGATAACCTATTCTAAGTGTAGGCCATCAAAATAAAAATCCCTCCAATATTTCATGGGGTATAGAGCTGTGTTTTCTGCTGCTGAGTTCCAAATCTACTTCTTTTTCCATTTAGACAGCTAGAGTTAAATAATAATATTCTGACTGCCTGCGGCCACTACTATCGGGAGCTCAGAACACAGAAATTAAATAGACCTGATGATGTGCTTATGAGCTCAAGTCTATGCAATCTTTGCCCACCCACCCAGCCTAACCGACAGCTGCAGCTTGTACTGAGCAGTAATTTCAGCAGCAGCAGGAAGGAGGGACACTGAGGAGCTGTTAATGAAAAAAAAAAAATCAAAAAGGATAGTAAGTATACCAGTCTCATTAGGGCTAAATATCTATTTAATAATGTATTTTGTATTCCCCTTTAGCTTTCAGTAAAAGTTATAAGAGAGCACCAAAAATGTAAAAGGAACATTTAAAATAGAACAGTATATCTATATATAATAACAATAGGTTCTGTATCATATGATTCATACATATTCCAAATATTCCTGAGAGAGAAAAAGTGAAAGCAGCTGAACTCATAAAGATCCCATATCACATCCTTCTGAAGGAAATGCATGCAATGTGACAACAGCTGCATCAGCCACGATCAGTGATGTCACCGTCCATATCTGTTTAACCCCTTAGATGCTGCTGTCAATAATGACTATATAATATAAATGTTTAAATGAGTGTGGCTTCTACCTCTTATCCCCATCGGCACCCTGAGCTCATGATTGTGTGATCCTGATGTTTACCATTGCAATTCACAAGCAAATAGCGGCCTTAGAGTCTGCCGGCTATCATGGCATGCTCAGAAGTTAGCGATATTTAGGTGGTAAAAATCTAATTTTTCATTCCTATCATGCCACTTTGTATTAATTCCTGAAAAGCACCTGAAGGGTTAATAAACTACCCGACAGCCGTTTTCAGTAGGTCAGGAGGTGTTGTTTTTAAAATGGTATCACTTTGGGGGATTTTCCAATATATAGGACCACTAAAGTCACTTCAGACCTGGGTAGGTCCCTAAAAGAAATAATTTTGTAAATTTCCATGAAAAAATGAAAAATTACTGCTACATTTTAAACCTCCTAAAATGCTAACAAAATAAAATAACATTTACAAATGGTGCTGATGTAAAGCAGACATGTGGGAAAAGTTATTTATTAATGTTTTGCTATGGTATGACTATCTGGATTAAAGGGATAATCATTCAAAGTTTGAGCATTGCTAATTTTTTTTTATATTTTTTTCAAATTTCTGATATTTTTTATAAATAAACACAACACATATCAACCTAAATTTACCATTATCATAAAGTATAATGTGTGACGAAAAAAATTCTCAAAATCACTGGAATTTGTTGAAACGTTCCAGAGTTATTACCACATAAAGTGACACTGGGCAGATTTTTAAAATTTGGCTCTGTCACTATAGCAAGGAAAATCAATTCTTGCAGCACAAGTCTTCTGATGTTGATGTCCGGCAATCTAGATAATATCTTTAAGGAAAATAATTAATTAATTAATTATTAAAATGTGTGAACCTGAACTGTAATACCAGACACAAGCCGTGAACAAAAGTGGCGCTAATTCCGGAAGCAGAGAGTTTTTTTTAATCTCACACAATGAATGACTGAGAGGTAAAAAGTGACTTGTGGACAAGTAATACCAAGAGGAATGAGGACCCCACTCACAAAACTGAAAGAAAATTGTGGTAGTGCTTGATTTGCTCAATGGTCCAAAATTTGGGAAGATACTAAAGATGAGCAAAAAGATTCCAACTACCTGGGTCTGATGTTCAGTTCAGTCCAATGTGATGGTCGTACCCATGGTAGTGTTCACTTTTGCACCGGTGATTCTCTGCCACTTACTAGACATCCGTGACGTCATGATGTTGAAGGAAGTCTAATGACTAGGCTGCACATGATGTCATAATGTCGCGGTAGGCTTAAGGTGCTGTAACATTGCGTTTAGGCAACGGGTCAGTGGCCCAAATGTGTCTGCTTCCAGTAGGCGTACACGTCCGAAAATGATGCACTTACGTTCGTTCTGTTGGCACCATTATAGTCTATGGACCCCTCGACGCATACGCCTGAATCTCATTTTGGGGGGCTTTGAACATAAGCCCCGACGTGATTACTGAACGGGTGACTAAGCACAATGTGAAAACACCTGAAGAGGTGCCCAGGCAGAGAATTGCCGGAGCAGAAGCGAACACTACCATGGTCCCGAATGTTCACTCCTGCAGCGGCAATTCTATGGCCGGCATCCTGGGCGCTTCTGCAGCTTACCAAGCCTTTTGCGACATTATGACACCATGTAAAGCCTAGTCACTAGGCTTCATTAGACAAAATGACGTCAAACATGCCTGGTAACGTAGGATAAATTGGCCTGCACTCTGTCCAATAGTGAGGTGCCGGTGCAATGGACCCTTAGGACCCTGGATCAAAAATTGAAGAAAATTCTCCGCACACTCTATCCGTAAAGTGATGCCAAAAAGAAATTTATTTAAATGTTCGCATATAATGTTCGTGGATCAGAGAAGGAAAGAACGTAATAAAGCGACTCTTCGTGCCTGGTAAGCAGCAGAGGTGTCCATGATGCCGGGCAGAGAATCACTGGAGCGGAAGTGAACATTGCTCTGGTCCGGCATCCAGCTCAGTCTTCCATGGCAGTCACACCGGGGCAGCGTTCACGTTTGCACCGCAGCAATTCTTTACTACAGAAGACTGAACTGGATGCTGGACCAGGGCAGTCGTCACTTCCGGTCCAGGAATTCTCTGGTCGGCATCCTGGGCACCTCTGGCACTTAACAGGCACCTATAATGTCATGATGTCGTTATGGGTTATGGCACACAGGGTCTTATGAAAAAAAGAAGTGAAAAATCTGAAAAAATACAATTTGGGAAGCACATTCCAGAGAACCGGTGAAGCACAAGAGAAATCCTTAACAAGGAAGATTCGGATGACGGAGGATCTTAGCTAGATCATTGCAGGAACGTAGATCATGGATGGGGTCGTAGACAGGGATGATGGAAGATGTAAGGTGGTGCAGACCTGTGGACAGCTCCTGCATTTAGGAGAGATTGCAGGGGTGAGGTTTTGGCATTTGGCCCAAGGATATGTATCAGAGTAGACATCTTGGACTGCAGATAAGGTGTTATGTAGGCTCTATAGAAGATAGGAAATTACCATGCTGAGTTACAGCCTGTATAGTCTCCCCTTCTCCAGTTGGCCTCTGTAATCACCTTCCAGGGGATCCTGATTTTTTTTTTTTTTAACAGTTATGAACCATCTAATGCTCACACCAAATTTTACACTTACATGAAATATCTTGCGTCTTTTAGGCTAAGTGCACACGTTTGCAGAATGTTTGCAGAATATTCCTGAGCAAAACCGGACTTTTTTGCGCGGCAAAAACGCGCGTTTTTTTGCGCGGATTTTGCGCGTTTTTGGTGCGTTTTTTGCGCGGTTTTGACGCGTTTTTACCGTGATTTTTCCTGAACTTCTAGGTCAATAATAAAGAGGGAAACCGCTAGAAATCCGCAAAATTAATGGACAAACTGCTAGATTTTCCGCGATGCGTTTTTTTGCGGAAAAACGCACCATGTGCACAAAATTTGCGGAATTCATTCTAAATGATAGGATGCTTAATACATGCGTTTTTGACGCGTTTTTTTCCGCGAAAAAACGCAAATTTCCTGAACGTGTGCACTTAGCCTAAGTGTCGTGAGGACACTCACCGCGAAAGATGTGATGTGAATACAAGTTACAAGCCTGAGAACGCAATGGGGAATTCACATCTTATTACTCATGGCAGATGAGCAGCGACACAACTAATCGTTTCTCTGGTGCAGAGGAATCTCGGGGAGCTGTCACATTATCAAATCACTAGTTTCATTTGCTGTCATATCAGACAATTCATAAAGGTGTCCCCCGCTGACTGTGCCCCTCGCTGTAAGTGACTTCCAAGCGTAAGCGTCACCTCAGACTGAACTTTATCATGAACTTTCTGGTGCTGTCGAAGCACGCTGATGGACGTCAATCTTATTCTCTATGTTGGATTGGTCAGGTTATTCGCACAATGTCTATGGCATTGATGACCAATTTCACAGAATTCCAAATTATTGTGCAAATGCTATTTTGTCTGATTTTCCTAAATGCAAATGAGTCAGTATAACGTTCAAATCATTAACTGTTAGAGGATCAATCACATGTTATTGGACAAACCTTACAATGCTCTGTTCCCAATTATTCTGCACAACAGTCTTTTCAAATATTTTATAGGTTGCAAAGAACTGAAAATGGTCATTTGCTGACTTTGCAGCATTAAGAGATCACATTTACTGAAATCACAAGCTTTTTCAGTCAAAAACATCTTAACAGGCTGAGTGACATGTACAATAACATAGGACCCTTCTTTGATGTCACCTTCACAATTCTTGCATCTCTTGAATTTACAGTGTTTGGATAGTTTCTGCTTGTCAGAATATCCCCCCCAGCACATCAGCTGTTTTGATGTGTACGGCCTCCCACCCTCATAGATCTTTTGCTTGAGGATACTCCAACGGTTCTCAATAGTGACGAGGTTAGGGGAAGATGGTGGCCGCAGGATAGGTTTCTTTCCTTTTATGCCCATAGCAGCCAATGATTTTGCTATGGATGTCACAGTTCTTTTTGCACCATGGAAGAATGTGGTATGTCAGAAACTCCACAGACGTTGCCATGGTCATTTTCACACCTTCAGGGACCCTAAAATTGCCTACCAGTTCTCTATCCATGATTCCAGCCTTAAACCGTGACTCTGCCACCTCCTTGCTGACATCGCAGCCTTGTTAGGACATGGTGACCATCCAAAAACCAGCCACTGCTTCATCCATTTAGACCATCCAGGGTTGCATGGGACTCATCAGTAAACAAGACTGTTTCAGAATTAGTCTTCATTTATGTCTGGGTCCATTGCAATCATTTCTGCTTGTGAATACTGTTTAGGGGTGGCCGAATCGTAGGTTAATGCAGAACTGCAGCCTCTGTAGGATTCTACACCTTAAGGTTTGCAGGATTCCAGTGGCACCAGCAGCTTTGAATACCTATTTGTTACTTTGTAATAGTATTTTAGCAGCAGCTTTCTTAATCCAATTAATTTGTCTGGCAGAAACCTTCCTCATTATGCCTTTATCTGCACAAACTCTTCTATGCTCTGTATCAGCCACACATCTCTTCATAGTACGATGATCACGCTTAACTGTACATGAAATATCTAATGTTTTCATACCTTTTCCAAGCCATTGCACTATTTGATGCATTTCAGCAGCAGAGAGATCTATTTTCTTTCCCATATTGCTTGAAGCCTGTAGCATCCCTAAAGGGAACCTGTCATGAGAAAAAAAACTCTATTAACCATATGGGGTTAATCTATAAGTTAATATCATTAACCTGTCCTGTTATGTTTCGGTAGCTGAGGAGTGCAGGTAAAAAAGGCAATACACCAGAGCAGTTGGAATCTATGAGATTGCAGTACCCTGACTAACCACCACAACTAGAGGCAGCCGTGGAGCGTTCCTACGTTGGTCCTAGACGCCTCGTCACAGCCTGAGAAACTAACTACACCTAAAGATAGAAATAGGAAAGCTATCTGCCCCGGAGCAGAACCCCAAAGATAATAGAAAGCCCCCAAACATGTAATGGCGGTTAGACAAGAAGAAATACTGACACAGAAAGAAAATAGTATGAGCAAACGCTGGGGCCCAAACTATCTAAATAGAAAAGGACAGGAAGGGTACTTACTGCAATCTCAGAAAACCCTGAAAAACACCAACTCTACTAATTTCAAAATCACCTGAGATCACACGACCTCTACCACCTAAATTAGTTCTCTGGTGTAACAAAATCAAAACAGCAGCCACTGAAAAAACTGGAAAAAGCAAAAGTACAAAACTCAGTGGCTGAACTAAACTGAGAGGGCAGAAGCCCCCGGAGGGGACCCAGAAGGCCCCCACAGAAGTGCAGGACAAAATGCAAAAATATAACACAAACACAAAAGAAGCAAAAGTCTTATCTGTAAGCAGGAGATGCAGACACGACACAGCAGGCTACAAGGGAAACTGGAATGAAGGATTCAGACCAGAACAATTGATCACCGGCAACCCTGATGGGAAAATGACTCCCTTATATAAGACCAGTCAGTAACACCTGATTCCCAGTCCTCACAATCTTCACTAGCACCGCTTGTAACCACCAGAGGGAGCCTCTGCTCAGAACTCATCTCAAACCCATTCACAACAGTACCCCCCCTTGAGGAGGGGTCACCGAACCCTCATTTGAGCAACCAGGTCGGTCAGGATGAGTTCTATGATACGCACGGATAAGTCTCCTAGCATGGATGTCCGAAGCAAACACCCAAGAATTGTCTTCCTGACCATAACCTCTCCATTTAACCAAATACTGGAGTTTCCGTCTAGAAAAACGAGAATCCAATATTTTCTCAACCACATACTCCAGATTGCCCTCAACCAAAACAGGGTCAGGAGGCACAGCAGCAGGAACCACTGGCTCAACAAACCTCTTCAACAAGGACTTGTGGAACACGTTATGGATCTTAAATGTCCCTGGAAGAAGCAAACGAAAAGAAACAGGATTAATAATCTCCATGATCTTATAAGGTCCAATGAACCTAGGCTTAAATTTAGGAGATGCTACTCTCATAGGAATATTCTTTGAGGACAACCAGACCAAGTCCCCCACTTTAAACCGAGGACCATCAGTCCTATGCCGGTTAGCAAACCGCTGGGCCTTCTCCTGAGAGAGGGACAACCTCTCCACTACCTGGTCCCAAATCTGTTGCATACGCTCCACAACAAAGTCAACACCTGGACAGACAGAAGCCTCCGTCTGTCCTGAAGAAAATCGAGGGTGAAACCCAGAATTACAGAAAAATGGAGACATCAAAGTGGCAGAGCTAGCCCTATTATTAAGAGCAAACTCAGCCAAAGGCAAAAAAGAGACCCAGTCATCCTGATCAGCAGACACAAAGCATCTTAGATAAGTCTCCAATGTCTGGTTTGTTCTCTCAGTTTGACCATTGGTCTGAGGATGAAATGCCGAGGAGAAAGACAATTGAACACCCAGTTTAGAACAAAAAGTCCTCCAAAATCTGGAAACAAACTGGACTCCTCTGTCAGACACAATGTTCTCAGGAATGCCGTGTAAACGAACCACGTGCTGAAGGAACAACGGCACCAATTCAGAGGAGGAAGGCAACTTAGGTAATGGCACAAGATGTATCATTTTGGAAAACCTATCACAAATTACCCAGATGGTGGTCATTCTCTGAGAAACAGGAAGATCGGAAATGAAATCCATAGAGATATGGGTCCATGGTCTCTTGGGCACAGGCAATGGCATCAACAAACCACCAGAGCGAGAGCAAGGCTTGGAGCGAGAGCAAGTCCCGCAGGACTGCACAAATTCCCTGACATCACGAGACAAGGTAGGCCACCAAAAGGACCGACTAACCAAGTCTCTGGTACCAAAAATTCCGGGATGCCCAGCCAATGCGGAACAATGAATCTCAGACATCACACTCTTTTTCCATTGGTCCGGGACAAACAATTTTCCAACAGGGCAGCGCTCGGGCCTATCCTTCTGACACCCCTCCAGAGCAAGTCTCAAATTGGGCGAGATGGCGGAAAGAACTACACCCTCTTTCAAAATAACAGAAGGATCAGATAACTCAGGAGAGTCCGCAAGGAAACTCCTCGAGAGGGCATCCGCCTTAACATTCTTAGTGCCAGGAAGAAAGGAAACCACAAAATTAAAACGTGTGAAAAACAAGGCCCACCTGGCCTGTCTAGGATTGAGTCGCTTGGCAGATTCCAGATAGACCAGATTCTTATGGTCAGTAAGGACACCACCTGATGTTTGGCTCCCTCCAGCCAATGTCTCCACTCTTCAAAAGCCCACTTCATGGCCAATAACTCCCGATTACCTACGTCATAATTACGTTCAGTAGGAGAAAATTTTCGAGAGAAAAAGGCACAAGGGTTACTTTTAGAGGTCTCTGGATCTTTTTGGGACAAAACGGCACCTGCCCCAATTTCAGAGGCATCAACCTCCACCTGAAATGGCAGAGAAACATCAGGCTGCCGTAGAACAGGAGCAGAAGTGAATCTCTGCTTAAGTTCCTGAAATGCAGAGACTGCCTCAGGAGGCCAATTCACCACATCAGAACCCTTTCTGGTCAAATCAGTTAATGGTTTAACAATAACCGAGAAATTACCAATAAATTTACGATAAAAATTGGCAAAACCCAAAAATCTCTGAAGAGCCTTTAATGAAGTAGGTTGGACCCAATCACAGATGGCCTGAACCTTGACCGGGTCCATTTCAATAACAGATGGGGACAAAATGAATCCCAGAAATGAGATCCTCTGTACGCCAAAAAGACACTTTGATCCCTTCACATACAGAGCATTCTCTCTCAAAATCTGGAATACAGTTCGAACATGTTTCACATGAGAGTCCAGTCATTAGAAAAAATCAAGATATCATCCAAATAAACAATCAGAAATTTGTCCACAAAATCCCTGAAAATGTCATTCATGAAGGACTGGAAGACGGAAGGAGCATTAGTGAGCCCAAAGGGCATCACTAGGTACTCAAAATGCCCTTCAGGGGTATTGAATGCCGTCTTCCATTCATCCCCGTGCTTAATGCGAATAAGGTTATACGCCCCCCTGAGGTCAAGCTTGGTAAACCAAGTAGCGTTTTTCACCCTGGAAAACAGGTCAGAAATCAAGGGTAACGGGTATTGATATTTCACAGTAATATTGTTCAAAAGACGATAATCAATACACGGCCTTAATGAACCATCTTTTTTGGCCACAAAGAAAAAACCGGCACCTAAGGGTGAAGAGGATGGTCTGATATGACCCTTCTCCAATGATTCCTTGATATAAGACCGCATAGCGTCATGTTCAGGTACAGACAAGTTAAAAAGGCGACCTTTAGGGAATTTACTACCCGGCACTAATTCAATAGCGCAGTCATAGCTCCTATGGGGAGGCAAGGATGCAGATTTACTTTCGCTAAACACATCAGAAAAATCAAGCAAAAAGTCAGGAACATCCTGAGCCTGGGGGGAGGCAGAAAAAAACAGGAGTGTTGGTATTAACACATTGGCAGCCCCAACTGGTTACAGACACAGATTTCCAATCCAAAACAGGATTATGAGACTGTAACCAAGGAAAACCCAGCACGATAATGTCATGCAGATTATATAGAACCAAAAATTTGCAGCACTCCTGGTGATCAGGTTCAACCCTCATTATCACCTGAGTAGAAAACTGGGGTTTATTCTCAGCCAAAGGGGTAGAATCGATCCCCAGTAGGGGAATAGACTTCTGTAGGGGTATCAAGGGAAACCCACAACGTTTAGCAAAATCATAATCCATCAGGTTAATAGCTGCTCCAGAATCAACGAAAGCCTGAGCAGAAAATGAGGACAGAGAGCATATCAGAGTGACAGTTAATAAAAACTTAGTCTGAACACTACCCAAGACAACTGAGCGTGCAAAACGTCTTCCCCGCTTAGGGCAGACTGAAATAGCATGAGAGGCATCACCACAGTATAAACATAACCCATTGTGCATTCGAAACTCATGACGCTGTGCCCCAGACACCACTCTATCACACTGCATGGGTTCAGAAGCTGGTTCACAAGGCAACACCATTCCACGCATACTTCTCCGCTCACGCAAACGTCTGTCAATTTGAATCGCTAATGACATAGAATCATTGAGACCAGAGGGGACAGGGAATCCCACCATAACATCCTTTACATTATCTGACAGACCCTTCCGGAAAAGGGCCGCCAAAGCGTCGTCATTCCATTTGGTCAGGACTGCCCACCTACGGAATCTCTGACAGTATAACTCAGCGTCATCAAGCCCCTGATTTAATGCCAACAAGGTTTTTTCAGCTTGATCAGTGACATTAGGCTCATCGTACAATAACCCCAAAGCCTGAAAAAATGCATCAACATCACTCAAAACAGGATCCCCAGGTATCAGGGAAAAAGCCCAATCCTGAGGATCGCCGCGCAGGAGAGAGATGATAATTTGAACCTGCTGCGCTGCGTTTCCTGAGGACTTAGATTTTAAGGCAAAAAACAATTTACAATTATTTTTGAAATTCTGAAACTTAGCTCGATCCCCTAAAAACAAATCTGGCATGGGGATCCTAGGTTCCACAACAGGCAACCCAGCAAGATATGCAGCAATACTCTGAACCTCAGTGGCAAGCTGATCCACACGGCCAGACAACTGTGCAAACTCCATTGGGAGAAAAGATCCTCCCCAGCACCCAGAGATACAGAGGGAAAAAAAAAATGCAACAAACAGAAAAATATCTCTGACAACTCTGACAACCTTTTTTCTTTCACAATATTTTTCCCTTCTGTGAGTACCATACAATTTCAATTTTTAGGCCGGTGATACTGTTATGTTTCGGTAGCTGAGGAGTGCAGGTAAAAAAGGCAATACACCAGAGCAGTTGGAATCTATGAGATTGCAGTACCCTGACTAACCACCACAACTAGAGGCAGCCGTGGAGCGTTCCTACGTTGGTCCTAGACGCCTCGTCACAGCCTGAGAAACTAACTACACCTAAAGATAGAAATAGGAAAGCTATCTGCCCCGGAGCAGAACCCCAAAGATAATAGAAAGCCCCCAAACATGTAATGGCGGTTAGACAAGAAGAAATACTGACACAGAAAGAAAATAGTATGAGCAAACGCTGGGGCCCAAACTATCTAAATAGAAAAGGACAGGAAGGGTACTTACTGCAATCCAGAAAACCCTGAAAAACACCAACTCTACTAATTTCAAAATCACCTGAGATCACACGACCTCTACCACCTAAATTAGTTCTCTGGTGTAACAAAATCAAAACAGCAGCCACTGAAAAAACTGGAAAAAGCAAAAGTACAAAACTCAGTGGCTGAACTAAACTGAGAGGGCAGAAGCCCCCGGAGGGGACCCAGAAGGCCCCCACAGAAGTGCAGGACAAAATGCAAAAATATAGCACAAACACAAAAGAAGCAAAAGTCTTATCTGTAAGCAGGAGATGCAGACACGACACAGCAGGCTACAAGGGAAACTGGAATGAAGGATTCAGACCAGAACAATTGATCACCGGCAACCCTGATGGGAAAATGACTCCCTTATATAAGACCAGTCAGTAACACCTGATTCCCAGTCCTCACAATCTTCACTAGCACCGCTTGTAACCACCAGAGGGAGCCTCTGCTCAGAACTCATCTCAAACCCATTCACAACACTGTCCGGTGCATGCATTTAGCTTAATGCTGCAGAGAGAAAATTAACTTTATTCTCCCCAGCAGCGTTCCAGTTTCAGTCATGGGGGGGTGACGGCGGAGCTTGTTTAGTCATGGCTCTGAGTATACAGAGCGACGGTTGTAACCGCTCCCTCGGCCCTGACTGACAATGGCTGGCATTAGGGCTGGCTGTCAGTCAGGGGCGGGGGTGCGATTACAGCTGCCACTTTCTATACGTAGAGCAGTGACTGAGCCAGTGCCGGCACCTCCCCTATTACTGAAACCACGCCAGTGTCAGTCAGGGCTGGGGGAGCAGTTTAAGTCGCTGTGGTGACGCTGGCATGGGTACTGTCTCCGCTCTGAGTATACAGAGCAACGGCTGTAACCGTGCCACCGACATTAGGGCCGGATATCAGTCAGGGTCGGGGTGCGCTTTACGACCGCCACGCTGTATACTCACAGTGAAGACAGGACCCGCGCCACCGCCACTTCCGTGACTGAAACAGGAAGACTGCCGCGGGAAATAAAGTTAATTTTCTCCCTGCAGCGTTTGGCTAAGTGCAGCTATTAACCTGCAGAATAACCCCAAAGCTGCAGGTTAATAGCGTTTTTTCTGCTGACAGGTTCCCTTTAATAATGCGGAACGTCTGTCTTAAGTAGTTTTCCTTTAGTTGGGCTCACCTGGGAAACTAATTATCACAGGTGTTTGAGATTGATTTCAGTGACCCAAAGACCTTGAGACACAAGACCATCCATGAGATTATGTAAAAGACAACAAATTACATCTTTATGACACTTAAAACCAATTTGCATAATGGTTTGGAACACAATGTATATATTATAATGGAGCTTTTTCTTCCATGCAGATATTCCAGGATGAGGACCTTGTTGATTTCAAGCTCGGTATTGTTGCTGGTCGCCTTGACCTTCAATGGGATGGATTTCTCCCACGGTGTGAATATTTTGGGGAACAACCTTCCGATTGCTGATCGATTGGTCATGCAAGAAAGAGATGAAGAGCCTCAGTACCCAGGTAAGGCATCAGTACCTGTATCAAGGTCTATCTTTGGTGTGTTATTACCAAGCTATTACCAAGCTTTCTACCTAAGAACTAATGACATCATGTATGAGATGTAAGATACGTGATGACCTCATGTATGAGATGTGAGGTACGTGATGGCATCATATATGAGATTTGAGGTACTTGATGGCGTCATGTATAAGATGTGAGGTATGTGATGGCGTCATGTATGAAATGTGAGGTACGTGACGGCGTCATGTACGAGATGTGAGATACGTGATAGAGTGATGTATGAGATGTGAGGTACGTGATGGCATCCTGTATGAGATGTGAGGTACGTGATGGCATCATGTATGGATGTGAGGTACGTGATGGCGTCCTGTATGAGATGTGAGATACGTGATAGAGTCATGTATGAGATGTGAGGTAGGTGATGGCATCCTGTATGAGATGTGAGGTACGTGATGGCGTCCTGTATGAGATGTGAGGTACGTGATGGCATCATGTATGAGATGTGAGGTACGTGATGGCGTCCTGTATGAGATGTGAGGTACGTGATGGCATCCTGTATGAGATGTGAGGTACATGATGGCATCCTGTATGAGATGTGAGGTACGTGATGGCATCCTGTATGAGATGTGAGGTACGTGATGGCATCATGTATGAGATGTGAGGTACGTGATGGCGTCCTGTATGAGATGTGAGGTACGTGATGGCATCCTGTATGAGATGTGAGGTATGTGATGGCGTCATGTATGAGATGTGAAGTATGTGATGGCGATATGTATGAGATGTGAGGTACGTGATGGCATCCAGTATGAGATGTGAGATACGTGATATAGTGATGTATGAGATGTGAGGTGTTGTGAATGTTTTAGAAATGAATTCTGAGCAGAAGCTCCCTCTGTGGTTACAAACAGTACTGAACCATTCAATGAGGATTGGCAATCAGGAATCACAGACTGGTCTTATATAAGGGAGGTTCCCTCCCATCATGGTTGCCGGTGATCAATTGTTCTTGTCTCAACGTTGTTTCCTGGTTCACTTGGAAGCTTGCTGAGTCTTGCCTCTTCTCCTGCTCTCAGATAAGATATTTTCTGTTTTTTGTTTTTGAGCTTACCATTTGCATATTTCTCTGCATTTCTGTGAAGTTAGCCGGGTCCCCCTCCCCAGGGGGCTTGGGCTCCTCTCAGTTCCTTTGGAGCCACTGTTATTTGTTCATTTGCCTTTTCCAGTTTTTTCTGTGGCTGCGGCTTAGTTTTGTTACACCAGAGAACTAATTTAGGTGGTAGAGGTCGTGTGATCTCAGGTGTTTTTGCAATTAGTAGCGTTGGCTTTTTTTAGGGTTTTTTGGAATTGCAGTAAGTATCCTTCCTATCCTTTTTCTGTCTAGGCAGATTGGGCCCCAACGTTTGCTCATACTATTTTCTGTCTGTGTCTGTATTTCCTCTTGTCTAACCGCCAATTACATGTTTGGGGGCTTCCTATGTTCTTTGGGGATCTGCTCCGGGGCAGATAGCTTTCCTCTTTCTATCTTTAGGTGTAGTTAACCTCTTAGGCTGTGACGAGGCGTCTAGGACCAACGTAGGAACGCTCCACGGCTGCCTTTAGTTGTGGTGGTTAGTCAGGGTACTGCAATCCAGTAGATTCAAACCTCTCTGGTGTATTGCCGTTTTTGCCTGCTCTCCTCAGCTACCAAAACATAACAGTGAGGTACGTGATGGCATCATGTATGAGATGTGAGGTACGTGATGGCATCCAGTATGAGATGTGAGATACGTGATAGAGTGATGTATGAGATGTGAGGTACGTGATGGCATCATGTATGAGATGTGAGGTTCGTGATGGCATCCAGTATGAGATGTGAGATATGTGTAACGGGTCTGGGAGGCGGAACCTCTGAGCTTTTATACAAGGAGGCGGTCCTTGTAAGGCAGCGGGTGGCGCCCGGGGAAGACGGGCAGGAAGTCACGACAAGTGACCGGGGCAGTCTCTGGACAAACAGGCAGGAAGTCACAGCAAGTGACCGGGGCAGTCTCTGGACAAACAGGCAGGAAGTCACGGCAAGTGACCGGGGCAGTCTCTGGACGAACAGGCAGGAAGTCACGGCAAGTGACCGGGGCAGTCTCTGGACAAACAGGCAGGAAGTCACGGCAAGTGACCGGGGCAGTCTCTGGACAAACAGGCAGGAAGTCACGGCAAGTGACCGGGGCAGTCTCTGGACAAACAGGAAGGTATGACCTGTGATGGCTGAGCCTCCCGGTAGGCTAGCAGGCAGGTAGCAGATGAGCGTCCCCAGATGAACGGGCTGGCTGGTCCATAGACAGACTGACAGGTGATGGTGGACAGACTGTCGGACGGCGGAGCCTCCAGGACGGCTAGCAGACAGGAAACAGGTGAGCGTCCTCAGGTGAACGGGCTGGCTGGTCTATAGACAGACTGACAGGTGATGGTGGACAGACTGTCGGACGGCGGAGCCTCCAGGACGGTAAGCAGACAGGTAACAGACTGCAGGCTGGCAGGAATCTGGCAGGTATCTGGAAACGGAGCCTAAGGGCTGAAGCAGAGTAGTGAACAGTGCAACAACATTGCTCGGGCACCTCCATTTTGGAGGAGGTGCCTTATATATGGTGAAGTCCTCCGGCCATTGGCCGGGGACTACTTAGGAGGACGCGCGCGGCCCCTATAAGAGGAAGGAAGCGCGCGCGCCCTAAGCACAGTGGCCGGAAAGGAGCGCGCGCCACCAGCAGAGCGGGAGGAGGAAGACGGACCCGGAGCAGAGGGGTGAGGGGAACAGTGTCCCTGCCTAGCAGAGGGCAGGGACGCCGACGCTACAGTACCCCCCCTTTAGGCCCACCCTTTTTTAGGCCAGAGAGAAATTTAGCTAAGATGAGAGGGGCATGGATGTTCTCCCGAGGCTCCCACGTTCTCTCCTCAGGACCAAACCCCTTCCAATCCACCAGAAAATAGGTCTTTCTCCTTACCCTTTTGGTGGCCAGAATGTTCTCTACCTCAAATTCGTTTTCAGCAGAAACTGGAGCAGGAAGCGTACCTGTAGGCTTGACAAAAGAGTTAAGTACCACCGGTTTGAGGAGAGATACATGGAAGGAGTTAGGAATCCGCAAATTGGCCGGGAGTTTCAATTTATAGGCCACCGGGTTGATCTGACTGATGACCTCCAGGGGACCGATGAACCGAGGACCTAACTTGTAGGAAGGAATCTTGAGCCGGACATACTTGGACGAGAGCCAGACCTTATCCCCAGGACGGAATTGAGGAGGATCCAGACGTTTTTTGTCAGCATGTTTCTTCATGCGCTCGGATGACAGAATGAGTGCGGACCGGGTACTCTCCCATATGGTGGAAAATTCGTTAACAAGAGATTCCGCAGCTGGATTGTCCACAGAGGTGGAGACGGGAACAGGGATCCGAGGATGCTGACCGAAGACTACAAAAAACGGAGATTTGGAGGAAGAATCGCTCTCGTGATTGTTGTAAGAAAATTCGGCCCATGGCAGGAGATCCACCCAGTCAGAATGGTGGGCATTAACGAAGTGCCAGAGGTAACTGGTCAGAATCTGATTGATCCGCTCCACTTGACCATTGGACTGTGGGTGGTAAGCGGAGGAGAAATCCAGGGAGACGTCTAGCAACTTACAAGTGGCTTTCCAGAAACGTGAGGTGAACTGTACCCCACGATCCGACACAATGTGACGAGGCAGGCCATGAAGACGGAAGATGTGGCGGATAAAGTCTTTAGCCAGTTCGGGTGCTGACGGAAGACCTGGCAGGGGAATAAAGTGAGCCATCTTGGAAAAACGGTCAACGACCACCCAAATGACCGTACAACCGGCAGAGACGGGGAGGTCAGTTATGAAGTCCATGGCTTTATGCTGCCAGGGGGCAGCGGGTACCGGAAGCGGAAGGAGGCGGCCGGCAGGCAGGTGTCTCGGAACTTTGTTGCGGGCACAGGAGGCACAGGCAGAAACAAAGTCTTTTACGTCCTTGTGCAGGGTAGGCCACCAGTAATGCCGGGTAATAAGCTGGAGGGTCTTTTTCTGACCGGCGTGGCCAGCTAGTTTAGATGAATGACCCCAGTGTAGGATCCTCTCTCGATCGGGTACCGATACGAACGTCTTACCAGGAGGGAGACGATTTAGACTCACGGGAGCCACCTGCATCACTCTGGCGGGATCGATGATATGTTTAGGTTCCTCCTCGAGATCCGACACCAGGAAGGATCGAGACAAGGCGTCCGCCTTGATGTTTTTGTCTGCCGGGCGAAAATGTAGAAGAAAATCAAAGCGAGCAAAAAACAAGGACCACCGGGCTTGGCGAGGGTTAAGTCTCTGAGCATGCTGGAGGTAAGCCAAGTTTTTGTGATCAGTGTAAATGATTACCGGATGAAGAGCCCCCTCGAGTAGGTAACGCCACTCTTCTAATGCCAGCTTGATGGCCAATAGCTCTCGGTCTCCTATGGAATAATTGCGCTCGGAAGAGGAGAAGAGTTTAGAGAAGAAGCCGCAAGTTACCATCCTCCCGGAAGATTTTTGAGTAAGTACCGCTCCGGCTCCAGAGGAGGAGGCGTCAACCTCCAAGAAGAACTGCTTGTTGCCGTCCGGGCGATGCAGCACCGGAGCGGAAGAGAAGGCTTGTTTTAAGGAAAGAAAGGTGTAAGGTTCTTTGTCTCTTTTGACATGTTCCTTGAAACTCAGTTTTCCGTCGGCCATTTTGCTTTCTGTCTTTCTGCAGCTCTTGCCCTCAGTTAATATGGAGTTTCCAGTTTTCATGTTCCCGCCCTGATTCTCTCCCTCTTGCTTCTTAAGCAGCCTCAGCTGAACAATCAGTGCTCCTGAATCAAGCCTCAGTCAGCCTGTGACCTGACTCCTGGAAACCTAGGATTTTGGACTCCAGCTATTTCCTACTGAGGAACTTTGGAACACTTTTGGACTTTGGAAACCTGCTGTCTGGTGAATCCATGTTTGCAGAGGAATTACGGTACAGAGAAGAGATCCTGAACCTGCTTGGAGAGTTATTGTAGAGCTTGAAGTTACTCTGGCCTGCTGTGTTCTCCTGCCTCTGTTCCTGCAAACTGTGTGACCTTTTCTGCATGCTTGTATGAAGTAATACAAGTCATTTCATATCAACCTATGTCTCATGTGTTTTCCTCGCACCCAAGCTCAAGACGCTATAGGAACTGTACACTATACATGACAAGATTCAGGAGCCAATGTTTAGTGTCTGCTGGGTCTGGGAAAGCCGTGTCTGCTGTGACTGTGGATATCAGATGTCCGTTTAATACCTTCTGTGATGACAGTGGTTGTGACTTCTCACAACCATTCCAGGTGAGCGCATTCCCTTAAATGTTACTCTGGAGTGTTACCACAGGTAAACACTATTGTTTTTTTTTTTTCCTTTCCTCTTCTCCTTCCAGCACTTCTGCCTTAAAAGATCTGGAAGATGGAGGCCCGCATAAAGGAGCTTTGCGGAGTGACTGATACAATCCTTGCAGATATACAGACTATAAAGACCCGTTTTGCAAGCCTACAGGACCTCACTAATCATAATTTGCAAGTGTTTGGACAAACTACACAGGAATTACGAGCCAGGATTAAGGCTCTAGAGGAACGAGTCCAGGCTCCTGCCATAACCCCGAGTTCTGGGATCCCCAAGTTACCTCCTTTTCGTTTTGGCGGTGAACGTGAGAAATTCAGGGGATTTATTAACCAATGCAATCTATTTTTCTCTGCACATGCTTCACAATTTCCCACTGAACGATCCAAAGTGCTTACTATAATCATGTTGCTTACCAATAAGGCTTTGATGTGAGCAAACCCTCTGATTGAGACTGAGGATGATTGTTTGAATCACCTTGATGCTTTTATTTCAGCCATGGGGCAGGTGTTTGATGACCCCAATCGAGGTGCAACAGCTGAAGCAGCCATGTTAACTTTGCGCCAAGGGAAGCGTTCAGTAGCCGAATATGCCTTGGATTTCAGGAGATGGGCTCTTGATACCACTTGGGACACTTCCGCCAAAAAATCTATTTTTCGGAAAGGGTTGTCTCCACTGATTAAGGATGAACTTGCTCGTGCCGACCCTCCCACTGCGTTAGGTGACTTTATTAACTATTGTATCCGTATTGATGCTCGTCTGACTGAACGCAGACAAGAGAGATGGTTCGAAAATAATCGCACTAACCTTTTCCTACCTCCCTCCTCAGCTAAGGAACCTTTGAGTAGGATCACAAGGGAACCAGAACCTGAACCCATGCAGGTGGACTCTTTACAAAGACGGGTTAGTGATGCACGCAAAGAACATCGTATAAAGGAAAATCTATGTTTTTACTGTGGTAAGTCAGGGCACTTCATTATAAACTGCCCCAGCCGTTCTCGTAAGACTACTGCAGCAGCCATTCACTGTGAGTGTTGCGAGAGGAGCTCTGTCATGTCCGAGCCTCAGACTCCAGAGAGATCTGCTGCAAGAGATCTTGATTTTTCGGACTTAAACTCTGTTAGTTCTGGGGACAATGACGGTATAAACGCTGCAATTTTTCAAGTTTCCTCAGCGGTGTCCCAGCTGAGTTGTAAAAGAAATAATTCTCATTGCTTCCTTTCCATCAAACTCTGGGTGGACTCAGTCTGGGTGTCTAGCTCTGCTATGATCGACTCAGGAGCAAGTGGAAATTTTATGGATATCTCCTTTGCTCTGAAACAGGGGATACGTTCAGTGAAGAAGGCTACTCCAGTACAGATGGAGACTGTGGATGGCTCCCTGCTGACCTCTGGACCAGTGGATCAGGAAACAGAGCCTTTGAGGGTCCCTTTTGGGTAAAGCTCATCAGGAGAAAATGTCTTTTATGCTTATCTCTTCTCCCCACTTTCCCATTATTCTAGGGCTACCATGGCTGCAGGCGCAGAATCCTACGATTAACTGGAGACCAAGGAATTACACTTTCCGGAGAAACAGATGAGTCAAGGAGTTTCAGCTTGCTCTGTTCCTAAAGGAACCATGTCAGTCCCTGAACTACCAGCTGTATACCAGGACTATGTGGATTTATGTGACAAGAATAACGCTGATCAGCTTCCTCCTCACCGTCCATATGATTGTCCAATCGAATTATTGCCTGGAGCCGAGATACCTTTTGGTAAGATCTACCCCCTAGCGGGGCCCGAGCTAAAAGCTTTGAAGGACTACATAGATGAAAATCTAGCCAAAGGCTTCATACGCCCCTCTTCATCTCCCGCAGGTGCACCCATCTTCTTTGTGAAGAAGAAAGATGGATCTCTGAGACCCTGCATAGACTATAGGGAACTCAATAAGGTTACTATTAGAAACCGTTATCCATTGCCTTTAATCCCTGAGTTGTTGGAGAGAGTGCGGCACGCCAAAATTTTCTCTAAACTGGATCTCCGTGGGGCCTATAACTTGGTCCGTATTAGACCTGGGGATGAATGGAAGACTGCATTCAGGTCACGCTATGGACACTTCGAATATCTAGTTATGCCTTTTGGTCTGAGTACCGCCCCAGCCACTTTCCAACACTTGGTGAATGACATCTTCAGGGATCTCCTAGATACATTTGTGGTGATTTATCTGGATGATATTCTAATTTTTTCTAACTCCACAGAGGAACATCATGGACATGTGAGAATGGTCTTAGAACGCCTAAGACAAAACCATCTCTACATCAAACTTGAAAAGTGTGAATTCCATAGGACCGAAATTCAATTTCTGGGGTATGTACTATCTACGCAAGGGATTAGTATGGATGGAAGCAAGACCCAAGCCATCAAGGATTGGCCAATTCCTAGAAATGTGAAGGAGGTGCAGCGCTTCATCGGGTTTGCCAACTTCTATAGACGTTTCATTAGGAATTTCTCTGAGGTAGTGTCACCTATCACCCAACTTACCCGGAAACAGTCTAGGTTCTCCTGGACCCCGCAAGCTCAGGAAGCATTTTCCTGTTTAAAGGATAAATTTACCACCGCACCTATCTTAGTACATCCCAACCCCGAGCTTGCCTTCATAATAGAGGTGGATGCTTCAGACTGTGCCGTTGGAGCTATACTCTCTCAGAGAACAGGTGAGAAGAATGTCTTGCATCCCTGTGCCTTCTTTTCCCAGCAGTTGTCTTCGGCTGAGAGGAACTACGATGTTGGCAATAGAGAATTGTTGGCCATTATTGCCGCCTTCAAGGAATGGAGACACCTTCTTCAGGGAGTTGCACAGCAAATAGTCGTCCTGACAGACCATCGTAACCTTGAATTTAACAGGTCGGCTAAGTGCCTGACTCCTCGCCAGGCTCGCTGGAATCTTTTCCTAAACCAATTTAATTTTGTAATTTCTTATAGACCAGGATCGCGCAATGGAAAGGCTGATGCACTCTCTAGGATTCATTCAGCAGAGATACGTCCACTTACTCCTCCTAAGACTATTCTTCCTGACTCTAGATTCCTGGGAGTGATTCATAATCAAGACCTACTTAAGGACATCAAGGAAGCATACCATGCGGATTCTTTGTTGGCTCAACCCCCAAGGGACGTAAGTTTTGTCTTTAAGAATGGTGTGTGGATTCAGGGACAACGTCTGTATATACCTGAAACAGTCAGATTGAGAGTATTGCAACTCATCCACGATTCCAAGATAGCCGGGCATAGGGGAATTCTAAAGACACAAGAATTTCTTTCTCGTTTCTTTTGGTGGCCCACTTACAGGAAAGATGTTTTAAACTATGTCACTTCATGTGAAGTCTGTGCAAGATGCAAAACACCTCGCTCCTCACCAACTGGTCTGTTACAACCTCTTCCCACCCCGTCCCGCCCATGGGGATCCATTTCTATGGACTTCATTGTGGAGTTACCAACCTCTCAAGGGAAGAACACCATTCTAGTGGTGGTTGATCGTCTAACAAAGGCAGCTCATTTTATCCCTTGTGTCGGCTTACCCACTGCAAAACAGACATCAGACTTGATGATTAAGAATGTGTTTCGCTTACATGGAGTACCGGATGAGGTCATTTCGGATCGAGGGGTGCAATTCACTTCAAGGTTTTGGCAAAATTTCTGTGCCGCATTGGACATTAAAGTAAACCTTTCTTCTGCTTTTCATCCCCAGACTAATGGACAGACAGAACGAACCAATCAGACCCTGGAGCAGTATCTCCGCTGCTTTATCTGCCACCTACAAGATGATTGGGTGGATCTACTTCCACTGGCTGAGTTCTCTTATAATAACTCTCAGAGCGCCTCCACTAAGCAGTCTCCTTTTTACTCCAATCTAGATTATCATCCTAACATTCTTCCTCGATTTCCCATAGATACGCCCTTGCCGGCAGTGGCTGAAAGAATCACTTCTTTACAAAAGAATATGGATCTTCTAAAGGAAAATCTAGAATTGGCTCAGGAAAGGTACAAGAAAGCAGCAGATAAATTTCGTAAACCTGCACCAGCTTTCAAGGTAGGAGATTTGGTCTGGCTGTCAACCAGAAATCTTAAAATAAAGATTCCATCGTCTAAATTGGGACATAAGTACATTGGACCTTATAAGATCAGTAAGATTATAAGTGCTGTTGCTTGTCGTCTTCAACTGCCCAGAACTATGAGAATCCACCCTGTCTTTCATGTATCCCTACTAAAGGCTGCAACACCCAATACGTTTCCTGGACGCTCTTCTCCTTGCCCTGACCCAGTGCTGGTCGATGGTCAGGAAGAATTTATGGTGGAAAGGATTCTAGATTCCAGGTTGTACAGAAATCAGTTGCAATATTTGATTAAATGGCAGGGCTACCCAGTGGAGGACAACTCATGGGAACCAGTCAATAATGTAAATGCTCCTCGCCTGCTCCGCCAGTTTCATCAGAGGTACCCTGACAAGCCTGGTCTGAGGTCAACCGGAGGTTGTCCTTAAGGGGGGAGTAATGTAAGGTTCTTTGTCTCTTTGACATGTTCCTTGAAACTCAGTTTTCCGTCGGCCATTTTGCTTTCTGTCTTTCTGCAGCTCTTGCCCTCAGTTAATATGGAGTTTCCAGTTTTCATGTTCCCGCCCTGATTCTCTCCCTCTTGCTTCTTAAGCAGCCTCAGCTGAACAATCAGTGCTCCTGAATCAAGCCTCAGTCAGCCTGTGACCTGACTCCTGGAAACCTAGGATTTTGGACTCCAGCTATTTCCTACTGAGGAACTTTGGAACACTTTTGGACTTTGGAAACCTGCTGTCTGGTGAATCCATGTTTGCAGAGGAATTACGGTACAGAGAAGAGATCCTGAACCTGCTTGGAGAGTTATTGTAGAGCTTGAAGTTACTCTGGCCTGCTGTGTTTCTCCTGCCTCTGTTCCTGCAAACTGTGTGACCTTTTCTGCATGCTTGTATGAAGTAATACAAGTCATTTCATATCAACCTATGTCTCATGTGTTTTCCTCGCACCCAAGCACAAGACGCTATAGGAACTGTACACTATACATGACAAAAAGCCTCCTCTGCTTCGGGCGTCCACTGATTGGGGTTAGCGTCCTTGCGGGTGAGCGCGGAGATTGGAGCAGTCCGGGAAGAGAAGTGCGGTATGAAGAGGCGGTAATAATTGGCGAAGCCCAGGAACCGCTGAATGGCATTCAATCCCTCCGGTCGGGGCCATTTCTCGATGGCAGATAGTTTCTCCGGATCTATTCGTAGACCTGTCTGAGAAATGATGTACCCAAAAACGGAAGCGAAGTCTGCTCAAAGAGGCACTTCTCATATTTAGCGAAGAGGTGATTCTGCCTGAGCCTGAGCAGAACCTGACGAACGTCCCTCCGGTGAGACTGGAGATCCGGAGAGAAGACCAAGATGTCGTCCAGGTACACCACTACGCAGGAGTAGAGAAGGTCCCGGAAGATGTCATTGACCAACTCTTGAAAGACTGCCGGAGCGTTACAGAGACCAAAGGGCATCACCAAATACTCGTAGTGGCCGTCCCGGGTGTTGAATGCCGTCTTCCATTCATCTCCCCGACGAATACGGACTAGGTTATATGCCCCACGAAGATCCAGTTTGGTGAAGATTCTAGCCCCCTCAGACGATCAAATAATTCTGGAATGAGCGGAAGGGGGTACTTATTCTTCACCGTGATCAGGTTAAGACCTCTGTAGTCTATACAGGGACGGAGAGAGCCGTCTTTCTTTTTTACGAAGAAGAAGCCTGCTCCCGCTGGGGAGGTAGATTTCCGGATGAATCCCTTGGCCAAATTCTCCTCGATATATTCGTACATCGACCTGGTCTCAGCAGCAGAAAATGGGTAAATACGCCCACGGGGAGGCGTAGTACCGGGTAGCAGGTCGATAGGGCAATCATAAGGTCTGTGAGGGGGTAATGTCTCTGCCTCCTTTTTATTAAAGACATCAGCGAATGACCAATATGGAATCGGGAGCCCAGGTAGATTAGTTGGTGTAGGAGAAGGACGGACGGGATGAACAGGAACCAAACACGTTTTATGACAGTCTTGTCCCCAGCGAAGGATCTCTCCAGTCTGCCAGTCGAGCACGGGTGCATGCTTTTGGAGCCAAGGTAGACCTAGTAAGAAAGCGTGAGAGAGTCCAGGAAGAACATGAAAAGAGATGCTCTCAGAATGCAGCATACCCACCTGCAGAGTTATGGATTCGGTGATAAGTTGGATGGGACGTGGTAAGAGACCCCCATCCACAGCAGCGACAGATACTGGTACAACCAGAGGTTTGGTAGGAATGCGGTATTTTTCTACCAGAGCCTGTGAAACAAGATTCCCGGCTGCTCCAGAGTCAAGTTGGGCTAGTTCGAAATAACGGTTCTCCCCGAGGAGAATTGAGACTGACAGCAGCAGAGATGGAGAGGATTTATCTTTGTCTAGGTTGACCTCTCCGAGCGAACCTAGACACAGGCGTTTCCCGACCTCTCCGGACAGGTACGGATCAGGTGCTCCTTACTGCCACAGTAGAAGCAACTCCCCTCGGCACGGCGTAAGTCCTGACGGGCTTTGACCATCTTGGTCTGGTCGACCTGCATAGGCTCAGAAGTGTGTACCTGGGGAGAAACGGAGGGAGTGACGGGTTTCTGAAAAGTAGGAGCTAGACGAGGAAACTTTCTCTCACGGGTGACCTCTTTGGCGCGCTCTTGGAACTGTAGATCAATTCGATTGGCAAGAGTTATTAGGTCATCGAGAGAGGTAGGAATGTCCCGACCGGCAAGTTCATCTTTAATACGACCGGACAGACCCTCCCAGAAGACAGATATTAGAGCGTCGTTATCCCAGGCCAGCTCCGAGGCAAGGGTACGGAACCGTATGGCATATTGACCCACGGTGAGACTTCCCTGACGGAGGCGTAGCAGAGATGATGCGGAGGAGGTCTTCCGTCCGGATTCGTCGAATACCTTCCGGAAAGCCGAGAGAAAGGCAGGCAGGTCGGACACCAGAGGGTCTTCTCTCTCCCAAAGAGGATTTAGCCAGGCCAGAGCCTCCCCGGTGAGATGGGACATGATGAAGGCAATTTTGGCCCGGTCGGAGTTAAACTGATGGGACAGGAGTTCAAAGTGCAGGGTGCACTGGTTAATGAAACCCCGAGCCAGAGCAGGGTCACCTCCAAAACGAGGAGGAGCTGACAGTCGAGGTCCGGGAACGGAAACCACGGAATTGGTGAGCAGCGGAACTGCCGGATTGCGAGTCATGGCGCCAGCGGTGGTTGCTGGTGAAGCAGTCAGAGTGTCCAGGCGGGAATTGACATTCCGCAGGTGACCCAGGATGGACTCCTGTTGAGACCTCTGACGAGACAGTTCATGACACAGGTCAGAGAGCGAGGGAGTTTGGGTGCCACCGGGTTCCATGGCCCGAGCAAACTGTAACGGGTCTGGGAGGCGGAACCTCTGAGCTTTTATACAAGGAGGCGGTCCTTGTAAGGCACGGGTGGAGCCCGGGGAAGACAGGCAGGAAGTCACGACAAGTGACCGGGGCAGTCTCTGGACAAACAGGCAGGAAGTCACGGAAAGTGACCGGGGCAGTCTCTGGACAAACAGGCAGGAAGTCACGGCAAGTGACCGGGGCAGTCTCTGGACGAACAGGCAGGAAGTCACGGCAAGTGACCGGGGCAGTCTCTGGACAAACAGGCAGGAAGTCACGGCAAGTGACCGGGGCAGTCTCTGGACAAACAGGCAGGAAGTCACGGCAAGTGACCGGGGCAGTCTCTGGACAAACAGGAAGGTACGACCTGTGATGGCTGAGCCTCCCGGTAGGCTAGCAGGCAGGTAGCAGATGAGCGTCCCCAGATGAACGGGCTGGCTGGTCCATAGACAGACTGACAGGTGATGGTGGACAGACTGTCGGGCGGCGGAGCCTCCAGGACGGTAAGCAGACAGGTAACAGACTGCAGGCTGGCAGGAATCTGGCAGGTATCTGGAAACGGAGCCTAAGGGCTGAAGCAGAGTAGTGAACAGTGCAACAACATTGCTCGGGCACCTCCATTTTGGAGGAGGTGCCTTACATATGGTGAAGTCCTCCGGCCATTGGCCGGGGACTACTTAGGAGGACGCGCGCGGCCCCTATAAGAGGAAGGAAGCGCGCGCGCCCTAAGCACAGTGGCCGGAAAGGAGCGCGCGCCACCAGCAGAGCGGGAGGAGGAAGACGGACCCGGAGCAGAGGGGTGAGGGGAACAGCGTCCCTGCCTAGCAGAGGGCAGGGACGCCACGCTACAGTACCCCCCCCATTTAGGCCCACCCTTTTTTAGGCCAGAGAGAAATTTAGCTAAGATGAGAGGGGCATGGATGTTCTCCCGAGGCTCCCACGTTCTCTCCTCAGGACCAAACCCCTTCCAATCCACCAGAAAATAGGTCTTTCTCCTTACCCTTTTGGTGGCCAGAATGTTCTCTACCTCAAATTCGTTTTCAGCAGAAACTGGAGCAGGAAGCGTACCTGTAGGCTTGACAAAAGAGTTAAGTACCACCGGTTTGAGGAGAGATACATGGAAGGAGTTAGGAATCCGCAAATTGGCCGGGAGTTTCAATTTATAGGCCACCGGGTTGATCTGACTGATGACCTCCAGGGGACCGATGAACCGAGGACCTAACTTGTAGGAAGGAATCTTGAGCCGGACATACTTGGACGAGAGCCAGACCTTATCCCCAGGACGGAATTGAGGAGGATCCAGACGTTTTTTGTCAGCATGTTTCTTCATGCGCTCGGATGACAGAATGAGTGCGGACCGGGTACTCTCCCATATGATGGAAAATTCGTTAACAAGAGATTCCGCAGCTGGATTGTCCACAGAGGTGGAGACGGGAACAGGGATCCGAGGATGCTGACCGAAGACTACAAAAAACGGAGATTTGGAGGAAGACTCGCTCTCGTGATTGTTGTAAGAAAATTCGGCCCATGGCAGGAGATCCACCCAGTCAGAATGGTGGGCATTAACGAAGTGCCAGAGGTAACTGGTCAGAATCTGATTGATCCGCTCCACTTGACCATTGGACTGTGGGTGGTAAGCGGAGGAGAAATCCAGGGAGACGTCTAGCAACTTACAAGTGGCTTTCCAGAAACGTGAGGTGAACTGTACCCCACGATCCGACACAATGTGACGAGGCAGGCCATGAAGACGGAAGATGTGGCGGATAAAGTCTTTAGCCAGTTCGGGTGCTGACGGAAGACCTGGCAGGGGAATAAAGTGAGCCATCTTGGAAAAACGGTCAACGACCACCCAAATGACCATACAACCGGCAGAGACGGGGAGGTCAGTTATGAAGTCCATGGCTTTATGCTGCCAGGGGGCAGCGGGTACCGGAAGCGGAAGGAGGCGGCCGGCAGGCAGGTGTCTCGGAACTTTGTTGCGGGCACAGGAGGCACAGGCAGAAACAAAGTCTTTTACGTCCTTGTGCAGGGTAGGCCATCAGTAATGCCGGGTAATAAGCTGGAGGGTCTTTTTCTGACTGGCGTGGCCAGCTAGTTTAGACGAATGACCCCAGTGTAGGATCCTCTCTCGATCGGGTACCGATACGAACGTCTTACCAGGAGGGAGACGATTTAGACTCACGGGAGCCACCTGCATCACTCTGGCGGGATCGATGATATGTTTAGGTTCCTCCTCGAGATCCGACACCAGGAAGGATCGAGACAAGGCGTCCGCCTTGATGTTTTTGTCTGCCGGGCGAAAATGTAGAAGAAAATCAAAGCGAGCAAAAACAAGGACCACCGGGCTTGGCGAGGGTTAAGTCTCTGAGCATGCTGGAGGTAAGCCAAGTTTTTGTGGTCAGTGTAAATGATTACCGGATGAAGAGCCCCCTCGAGTAGGTAACGCCACTCTTCTAATGCCAGCTTGATGGCCAATAGCTCTCGGTCTCCTATGGAATAATTGCGCTCGGAAGAGGAGAAGAGTTTAGAGAAGAAGCCGCAAGTTACCATCCTCCCGGAAGAAGATTTTTGAGTAAGTACCGCTCGGCTCCAGAGGAGGAGGCGTCAACCTCCAAGAAGAACTGCTTGTTGCCGTCCGGGCGATGCAGCACCGGAGCGGAAGAGAAGGCTTGTTTTAAGGAAAGAAAGGCCTCCTCTGCTTCAGGCGTCCACTGTTTGGGGTTAGCGTCCTTGCGGGTGAGTGCGGAGATTGGAGCAGTCCGGGAAGAGAAGTGCGGTATGAAGAGGCGGTAATAATTGGCGAAGCCCAGGAACCGCTGAATGGCCTTCAATCCCTCCGGTCGGGGCCATTTCTCGATGGCAGATAGTTTCTCCGGATCTATTCGTAGACCTGTCTGAGAAATGATGTAGCCCAAAAAACGGAAGCGAAGTCTGCTCAAAGAGGCACTTCTCATATTTAGCGAAGAGGTGATTCTGCCTGAGCCTGAGCAGAACCTGACGAACGTCCCTCCGGTGAGACTGGAGATCCGGAGAGAAGACCAAGATGTCGTCCAGGTACACCACTACGCAGGAGTAGAGAAGGTCCCGGAAGATGTCATTGACCAACTCTTGAAAGACTGCCGGAGCGTTACAGAGACCAAAGGGCATCACCAAATACTCGTAGTGGCCGTCCCGGGTGTTGAATGCCGTCTTCCATTCATCTCCCCGACGAATACGGACTAGGTTATATGCCCCACGAAGATCCAGTTTGGTGAAGATTCTAGCCCCCCTCAGACGATCAAATAATTCTGGAATGAGCGGAAGGGGGTACTTATTCTTCACCGTGATCAGGTTAAGACCTCTGTAGTCTATACAGGGACGGAGAGAGCCGTCTTTCTTTTTTACGAAGAAGAAGCCTGCTCCCGCTGGGGAGGTAGATTTCCGGATGAATCCCTTGGCCAAATTCTCCTCGATATATTCGGACATCGACCTGGTCTCAGCAGCAGACAATGGGTAAATACGCCCACGGGGAGGCGTAGTACCGGGTAGCAGGTCGATAGGGCAATCATAAGGTCTGTGAGGGGGTAATGTCTCTGCCTCCTTTTTATTAAAGACATCAGCGAATGACCAATATGGAATTGGGAGCCCAGGTAGATTAGTTGGTGTAGGAGAAGGACGGACGGGATGAACAGGAACCAAACACGTTTTATGACAGTCTTGTCCCCAGCGAAGGATCTCTCCAGTCTGCCAGTCGAGCACGGGTGCATGCTTTTGGAGCCAAGGTAGACCTAGTAAGAAAGCGTGAGAGAGTCCAGGCAGAACATGAAAAGAGATGCTCTCAGAATGCAGCATACCCACCTGCAGAGTTATGGATTCGGTGATAAGTTGGATGGGACGTGGTAAGAGACCCCCATCCACAGCAGCGACAGATACTGGTACAACCAGAGGTTTGGTAGGAATGCGGTATTTTTCTACCAGAGCCTGTGAAACAAGATTCCCGGCTGCTCCAGAGTCAAGTTGGGCTAGTTCGAAATAACGGTTCTCCCCGAGGAGAATTGAGACTGACAGCAGCAGAGATGGAGAGGATTTATCTTTGTCTAGGTTGACCTCTCCGAGCGAACCTAGACACAGGCGTTTCCCGACCTCTCCGGACAGGTACGGATCAGGTGCTCCTTACTGCCACAGTAGAAGCAACTCCCCTCGGCACGGCGTAAGTCCTGACGGGCTTTGACCATCTTGGTCTGGTCGACCTGCATAGGCTCAGAAGTGTGTACCTGGGGAGAAACGGAGGGAGTGACGGGTTTCTGAAAAGTAGGAGCTAGACGAGGAAACTTTCTCTCACGGGTGACCTCTTTGGCGCGCTCTTGGAACCGTAGATCAATTCGATTGGCAAGAGTTATTAGGTCATCGAGAGAGGTAGGAATGTCCCGACCGGCAAGTTCATCTTTAATACGACCGGACAGACCCTCCCAGAAGACAGATATTAGAGCGTCGTTATCCCAGGCCAGCTCCGAGGCAAGGGTACAGAACCGTATGGCATATTGACCCACGGTGAGACTTCCCTGACGGAGGCGTAGCAGAGATGATGCGGAGGAGGTCTTCCGTCCGGGTTCGTCGAATACCTTCCGGAAAGCCGAGAGAAAGGCAGGCAGGTCGGACACCAGAGGGTCTTTTCTCTCCCAAAGAGGATTTAGCCAGGCCAGAGCCTCCCCGGTGAGATGGGACATGATGAAGGCAATTTTGGCCCGGTCGGAGTTAAACTGATGGGACAGGAGTTCAAAGTGCAGGGTGCACTGGTTAATGAAACCCTGAGCCAGAGCAGGGTCACCTCCAAAACGAGGAGGAGCTGACAGTCGAGGTCCGGGAACGGAAACCACGGAATTGGTGAGCAGCGGAACTGCCGGATTGCGAGTCATGGCGCCAGCGGTGGTTGCTGGTGAAGCAGTCAGAGTGTCCAGGCGGGAATTGACATTCCGCAGGTGACCCAGGATGGACTCCTGTTGAGACCTCTGACGAGACAGTTCATGACACAGGTCAGAGAGAGCGAGGGAGTTTGGGTGCCACCGGGTTCCATGGCCCGAGCAAACTGTAACGGGTCTGGGAGGCGGAACCTCTGAGCTTTTATACAAGGAGGCGGTCCTTGTAAGGCAACGGGTGGCGCCCGGGGAAGACGGGCAGGAAGTCACGACAAGTGACCGGGGCAGTCTCTGGACAAACAGGCAGGAAGTCACGGCAAGTGACCGGGGCAGTCTCTGGACAAATAGGCAGGAAGTCACGGCAAGTGACCGGGGCAGTCTCTGGACGAACAGGCAGGAAGTCACGGCAAGTGACCGGGGCAGTCTCTGGACAAACAGGCAGGAAGTCACGGCAAGTGACCGGGGCAGTCTCTGGACAAACAGGCAGGAAGTCACGGCAAGTGACCGGGGCAGTCTCTGGACAAACAGGAAGGTACGACCTGTGATGGCTGAGCCTCCCGGTAGGCTAGCAGGCAGGTAGCAGATGAGCGTCCCCAGATGAACGGGCTGGCTGGTCCATAGACAGACTGACAGGTGATGGTGGACAGACTGTCGGACGGCGGAGCCTCCAGGACGGCTAGCAGACAGGAAACAGGTGAGCGTCCTCAGGTGAACGGGCTGGCTGGTCCATAGACAGACTGACAGGTGATGGTGGACAGACTGTCGGACGGCGGAGCCTCCAGGACGGTAAGCAGACAGGTAACAGACTGCAGGCTGGCAGGAATCTGGCAGGTATCTGGAAACGGAGCCTAAGGGCTGAAGCAGAGTAGTGAACAGTGCAACAACATTGCTCGGGAACCTCCATTTTGGAGGAGGTGCCTTATATATGGTGAAGTCCTCCGGCCATTGGCCGGGGACTACTTAGGAGGACGTGCGCGGCCCCTATAAGAGGAAGGGAGCGCGCGCGCGCCCTAAGCACAGTGGCCGGAAAGGAGCGCGCGCCACCAGCAGAGCGGGAGGAGGAAGACGGACCCGGAGCAGAGGGGTGAGGGGAACAGCGTCCCTGCCTAGCAGAGGGCAGGGACGCCGACGCTACAATATGTGATAGAGTGATGTATGAGATGTGAGGTTCGTGATGGCATCATGTATGAGATGTGAAGTATGTGATGGCATTATGTATAAGATGTGAGGTATGTGATGGCATCCTGTATGAGATGTGAGGTACGTGATGGCATCATGTATGGATGTGATGTACGTGATGGCATCATGTATGAGATGTGAGGTACGTGATAGCGTCCTGTATGAGATGTGAGGTACGTGATGGCATCCTGTATGAGATGTGAGGTACGTGATGGCATCCTGTATGAGATGTGAGGTACGTGATGGCATCCTGTATGAGATGTGAGGTACATGATGGCATCATGTATGAGATGTGAGGTACGTGTTGGCGTTCTGTATGAATGTGAGGTACGTGATGGCGTCCTGTATGAGATGTGAGGTACGTGATGGCATCATGTATGAGATGTGAGGTACGTGATGGCATCCTGTATGAGATGTGAGGTACGTGATGGCGTCCTGTATGAGATGTGAGGTACGTGATGGCATCATGTATTGGATGTGAGGTACGTGATGGCATCCTGTATGAGATGTGAGGTACGTGATGGCATCCTGTATGAGATATGAGGTACGTGATGGCATCATGTATGAGATGTGAGGTACGTGTTGGCGTTCTGTATGAGATGTGAGGTACGTGATGGCATCCTGTATGAGATGTGAGGTATGTGATGGCGTCATGTATGAGATGTGAAGTATGTGATGGCGATATGTATGAGATGTGAGGTACGTGATAGAGTGATGTATGAGATGTGAGGTATGTGATGGCGTCATGTATGAGATGTGAAGTATGTAATGGCATTATGTATAAGATGTGAGGTACGTGATGGCATCCAGTATGAGATGTGAGATAGGTGATAGAGTGATGTATGAGATGTGAGGTACGTGATGGCATCATGTATGAGATGTGAGGTACGTGATGGCATCCAGTATGAGATGTGAGATACGTGATAGAGTGATGTATGAGATGTGAGGTACGTGATGGCATCATGTATGAGATGTGAGGTTCGTGATGGCATCCTGTATGAGATGTGAGATACGTGATAGAGTGATGTATGAGGTGTGAGGTACGTGATGGCATCATGTATGAGATGTGAGGTACGTGATGGCATCCAGTACGAGATGTGAGATACGTGATAGAGTGATGTATGAGATGTGAGGTATGTGATGGCGTCATGTATGAGATGTGAAGTATGTGATGGCATTATGTATAAGATGTGAGGTACGTGATGGCATCCAGTATGAGATGTGAGATAGGTGATAGAGTGATGTATGAGATGTGAGGTACGTGATGGCATCATGTATGAGATGTGAGGTACGTTATGGAATCCTGTATGAGATGTGAGATACGTGATAGAGTCATGTATGAGATGTGAGGTACGTGATGGCATCATGTATGAGATGTGAGGTACGTGATGGCATCCTGTATGAGATGTGAGATACGTGATAGAGTGATGTATGAGGTGTGAGGTACGTGATGGCATCATGTATGAGATGTGAGGTACGTGATGGCGTCATGTATGAGATGTGAGGTACGTGATGGCGTCATGTATGAGATGTGAGATTCGTGATAGAGTCATGTATGAGATGTGAGGTACGTGATGGCATCCTGTATGAGATGTGAGGTACGTGATGGCATCATGTATGAGATGTGAGGTACGTGATGGCATACTGTATGAGATGTGGGGTATTTGATGGCATCCTGTATGAGATGTGAGGTATGTGATGGTGTCATGTATGAGATGTGAGGTACGTGATGGCGTCATGTACGAGATGTGAGGTCCGTGATGGCATCATGTATGAGATGTGAGGTACGTGATGGCATCCTGTATGAGATGTGGGGTATTTGATGGCATTCTGTATGAGATGTGAGGTATGTGATGGCGTCATGTATGAGATGTGAAGTATGTGATGGCGTTATGTATGAGATGTGAGGTACGTGATGGCATCATGTATGAGATGTGAGGTACGTGATGGCATCCTGTTTGAGATGTGAAATAAGTGATAGAGTCATGTATGAGATGTGAAGTACGTGATGGCATCCTGTATGAGATGTGAGATACATGATAGAGTCATGTATGAGATGTGAGGTACGTGATGGCATCCTGTATGAGATGTGAGATTCGTGATAGAGTCATGTATTAGATGTGAGGTACGTGATGGCATCCTGTATGAGATGTGAGGTATGTGATGGGTCATGTATGAGGTGTGAGGTACGTGATGGCGTCATGTACGAGATGTGAGGTACGTGATGGCATCCTGTATGAGATGTGAGGTACGTGATGGCATCCTGTATGAGATGTGGGGTATTTGATGGCATCCTGTATGAGATGTGTGTAAGGTTCTGTGTACATGTTCCTGAAACTCAGTTTGTTCGTCAGCCATTTTACTTTCTGTCTTGCTGCAGCTATCTTGCCCTCAGTCAAAATGGAGTTTCCAGCTTGCATGTTCCCGCCCTGATTCTCTCCTTTTGCTTCTTAAGCAGCCACAGCTGAGCAATCAGTGCTTCAGAATCTAGCCTGCAGTGAACCTGTGACCTGACTCCTAAAGCCTTGGACCTTGTACTCCAGCTATTCCTACTGAGGAACTCTGAAGCACTTGTGGACTCTGAACCCTGCTCTTTGAAAGACCCACGTTTGCATGGACTTACGGTAACAGAGAAGAAGATCCTGAACCTGTTGTGGAGAGTGATTGCTGAGCTTAGATTACTCTGGCCTGCTGTGTCTCCTGCTTCTGTGTCTGCAAACTGTGTGACTATTTTTGCCAACTTGTATGAAGTAATACAAGACTTTCTATATCAAACCTGTGTCTCATGTATTTTCATCGCACCCAAGCACAAGACGCTATATGAACTGTACTACATACATTACAAGATTCTGAAGCCAAAACGTTAGTGTCTGCTGGGTCTGGAAAGGCTGTGTCTGCTGTAACTGTGGATATCGGATGTCCGGTTGTACTTTCTGTGATGACAGTGGTTGTGACTTCTCACAACCATTCCAGGTGAGCAATTCCCTTAAGTGTTTTTTTTTCTGCAGTGTTACCACAGGTAAACACTATTGTTTTTTTTTTTTTTCTCTTTTTTGTCTGCTGTAACTGTGGATATCAGATGTCCGGGTGAACTTTCTGTGATGATAGTGGTTGTGACTTCTCACAACCATTCCAGGTGAGCAGTTCCCTTAATTTTTTTTTCTCTCTGCAGTGTTACCACAGGTAAACACTATTGTTTTTTTTTTCTCCTCTCCTCTTCTTCCAGTACTCCTGTCTTAAAAGATCTGGAAAATGGAGGCCCGCATAAAGGAACTTTGCGGAGTGACTGATAATATCCTTGCAGATTTGCAGAATATAAAGACCCGTTTTTCAAGCCTACAGGACCTCACTAATCACAATTTGCAAGTGTTTGGACAGACTGCCCAGGATTTGCGAGCCAGGATTGAGGTTCTAGAAGAGCGAGTCCAGGCTCCTGCCGTAGCCCCGAGTTCTGGGATTCCCAAGTTGCCCCCTTTTCGTTTTGGCGGTGAATGTGAGAAATTCAGGGGATTTATTAATCAATGCAATCTTTTTTTTTCTGCACATGCTTCACAATTTCCCACTGAACGATCTAAGGTGCTTACTATAATTATGTTGCTTACCAACAAGGCTTTGATGTGGGCAAACCCTCTGATTGAGACTGAGGATGATTGTTTGAATCACCTTGATGCTTTTATTTCAGCCATGGGGCAGGTGTTTGATGACCCCAATCGAGGTGCAACAGCTGAAGCAGCCATGTTAGCTTTGCGCCAAGGTAAGCACTCGGTAGCTGAATATGCCTTGGATTTCAGGAGATGGGCCCTTGATACCACCTGGGACAGTTCCGCCAAAAAATCTATTTTTCGAAAGGGGTTATCTCCACTGATTAAGGATGAACTTGCTCGTGCCGACCCTCCCACTGCGTTAGGTGACTTTATTAACTACTGCATCCGTATTGATACTCGTCTGACTGAACGCAGGCAAGAGAGATGGTTCGAAAGCAATCGCACTAACCTTTTCCTACCTTCCTCTCCAGCTAAGGAACCTTTGAGTAGGATTACACGGGAACCTGAACCTGAACCCATGCAGGTAGACTCTTTACAACGACGGGTTAGTGATGCACGCAAGGAACATCGTTTTAAGGAGAATCTATGTTTCTATTGTGGTAAGTCAGGGCACTTCATTATAAACTGCCCCAGCCGTTCTCGTAAGACTACTGCAGCACTCATTCATTGTGAGTGTTGCGAGAGGGGATCTGTCAGGTCCGAGCCTCAGGCTCCAGAGAGATCTGCAGCAACAGATCTTGATTTCTCGGACTTAAACTCCGTTACCTCTGAGGATGTTGACTGTGTAAACGCTGCCATTTTTCAAGTTTCCTCAGCGGTGTCCCAGCTGAGTTGTAAGAAAAACAATTCTCATTGCTTTCTTTCCATCAAACTCTGGGTTGACTCAGCTTGGGTGTCTAGCTCTGCTATGATCGACTCAGGGGCAAGTGGAAATTTTATGGATGTCTCCTTTGCTCTGAAACAGGGGATACGTTCAGTGAAGAAGGCTACTCCAGTACAGATGGAAACTGTGGATGGCTCCCTGCTGACCTCTGGACCAGTGGATCAGGAAACAGAGCCTTTGAGGGTTCTTATGGGTAAAGATCATCAAGATAAACTGTCCTTTATGCTTATCTCTTCTCCCCACTTTCCCATTATTCTAGGGCTACCATGGCTGCAGGCTCAGAATCCTACCATTAACTGGGAGACCAAGGAATTACACTTTCCAGAGAAACAGATGAGTCCAAAAGTTTCAGCTTGCTCTGTTCCTAAAGGAACCATGTCAGTCCCTGAACTACCAGCTGTATACCAGGACTATGTGGATTTATGTGACAAGAAGAACGCTGACCAGCTTCCTCCTCACCATCCATATGATTGTCCAATTGAATTATTGCCTGGAGCAGAGATACCTTTTGGTAAGATCTACCCCCTGGCGGGGCCCGAGCTAAAGGCTTTAAAGGATTACATAGACGAAAATCTAGCCAAGGGCTTCATACGCCCCTCTTCATCTCCTGCAGGTGCACCCATCTTCTTTGTAAAGAAGAAAGATGGATCTCTGAGACCATGCGTAGACTATAGGGAACTCAATAAGGTTACTATTAGAAACCGTTATCCATTGCCTTTAATCCCTGAGTTATTGGAGAGAGTGCGACATGCCAAAATTTTCTCTAAACTAGATCTTCGTGGGGCCTATAACTTAGTCCGTATTAGACCTGGGGATGAATGGAAGACTGCATTCAGGTCACGCTATGGACACTTTGAATATCTAGTTATGCCTTTTGGTCTGAGTACCGCCCCAGCCACTTTCCAACACTTGGTGAATGACATCTTCAGGGATCTCCTAGATACATTCGTGGTAATTTATTTGGATGATATTCTAATTTTTTCTAACTCCACAGAGGAACATCATGGACATGTGAGAATGGTCTTGGAACGTCTAAGACAAAATCATCTTTACATCAAACTTGAAAAGTGTGAATTCCATAGGACCGAAATTCAATTTCTGGGGTATGTACTGTCTACACAAGGAATTAGTATGGATGGAAGCAAAACCCAAGCCATCAAGGATTGGCCAAGTCCTAGAAATGTGAAGGAGGTACAGCGCTTCATCGGGTTTGCCAACTTCTATAGACGTTTCATTAGAAATTTCTCTGAGGTAGTGTCACCTATCACCCAACTTACCCGGAAAGAGTCTAGGTTCTCCTGGGCTCCCCAAGCCCAGGAAGCATTTTCCCGTCTAAAAGATAAATTTACCACCACACCTATCTTAGTACATCCCAACCCCGAGCTTGCCTTCATAATAGAGGTGGATGCTTCAGACTGTGCCGTTGGAGCTATACTCTCTCAGAGAACAGGTGAGAAGAATGTCTTGCATCCCTGTGCCTTCTTTTCCCAGCAGTTGTCTTCGGCTGAGAGGAACTACGATGTGGGCAATAGAGAGTTGTTGGCCATTATTGTCGCCTTCAAAGAATGGAGACACCTTCTTCAGGGAGCTGCACAGCAAATAGTCGTCCTGACAGACCATCGTAACCTTGAGTTTATCAGGTCGGCTAAGTGCCTGACTCCTCGCCAGGCTCGCTGGAATCTTTTCTTAAACCAATTTAATTTTATCATTTCTTATAGACCAGGATCGCGCAATGGAAAGGCTGATGCACTCTCTAGGATTTACTCAGCAGAGACACGTCCAATTACTCCTCCTAAGACTATTCTTCCTGACTCTAGATTCCTAGGAGTAATTCATAATCAAGACCTACTTAAGGACATCAAGGAAGCATACCATGCGGATTCCTTTTTGGCACAACCCCCAAGGGACGTAAGTCTTGTCTTTAAGAATGGTGTGTGGATTCAGGGACAACGCCTGTATATTCCTGAAACAGTCAGATTGAGAGTATTGCAACTCATTCACGATTCCAAGATAGCTGGGCATAGAGGAATTCTAAAGACACAGGAATTTCTCTCTCGTTTCTTTTGGTGGCCCACTTGCAGGAAGGATGTTTTAAACTATGTCACTTCATGTGAAGTCTGTGCAAGATGCAAAACACCTCGCTCCTCACCAACTGGTCTGTTACAGCCTCTTCCCACCCCGTCCCGCCCGTGGGGATCCATTTCTATGGACTTCATTGTGGAGTTACCAACCTCTCAAGGGAAGAACACCATTCTAGTGGTGGTTGACCGTCTAACAAAGGCAGCTCATTTTATCCCTTGTGTCGGCTTACCCACTGCAAAACAGACATCAGATTTGATGATTAAGGATGTGTTTCGCTTACATGGAGTACCGGATGAGGTTATTTCGGATCGAGGGGTGCAATTCACTTCTAGGTTTTGGCAAAATTTCTGTGCAGCATTGGACATTAAAGTAAACCTTTCTTCTGCTTTTCATCCCCAGACTAATGGACAGACCGAACGAACCAATCAAACCCTGGAGCAGTATCTCCGCTGCTTTATCTGCCACCTACAGGATGATTGGGTGGGTCTACTTCCATTAGCTGAGTCTCGTATAACAATCTCAGAGTGCTCCACTAAGCAGTCTCCTTTTTACTCTAATCTAGGTTATCACCATAAACATTCTACCCCATTTCCATAGAAACGCCTTACCAGCAGTGGCTGAAAGAATCACGTCTTTACAGAAGAATATGGATCTTCTAAAGGAGAATCTGGAATCGGCTCAGGAAAGGTACAAGAAAGCAGCAGATAAATTTCGTAAACCTGCACCAGCTTTCAAGGTAGGAGACTTGGTCTGGCTGTCAACCAGAAATCTTAAGTTAAGGATTCCATCGTCTAAGTTGGGACATAAGTACATTGGACCCTATAAAATCAGTAAAATTATAAGTGCCGTTGCTTGTCGTCTTCAACTGCCCAGAACTATGAGAATTCACCCTGTCTTTCATGTATCCCTACTAAAGGCTGCGACACCCAATACGTTTCCTGGACGTTCTTCTCCTTGCCCTGACCCAGTGCTAGTCGATGGTCAGGAAGAATTTGTGGTGGAAAGGATTTTAGATTCCAGGTTGTATAGAAATCAGTTACAATATCTGATTAAATGGCAGGGCTACCCAGTGGAGGACAACTCATGGGAACCAGTCAATAACGTCAATGCTCCTCGCTTGCTCCGTCAGTTTCATCAGAGGTACCCACACAAGCCTGGCCTGAGGTCATCCGGAGGTTGTCCCTAAGGGGGGAGTAATGTAAGGTTCTGTGTACATGTTCCTGAAACTCAGTTTGTTCGTCAGCCATTTTACTTTCTGTCTTGCTGCAGCTATCTTGCCCTCAGTCAAAATGGAGTTTCCAGCTTGCATGTTCCCGCCCTGATTCTCTCCTTTTGCTTCTTAAGCAGCCACAGCTGAGCAATCAGTGCTTCAGAATCTAGCCTGCAGTGAACCTGTGACCTGACTCCTAAAGCCTTGGACCTTGTACTCCAGCTATTCCTACTGAGGAACTCTGAAGCACTTGTGGACTCTGAACCCTGCTCTTTGAAAGACCCACGTTTGCATGGACTTACGGTAACAGAGAAGAAGATCCTGAACCTGTTGTGGAGAGTGATTGCTGAGCTTAGATTACTCTGGCCTGCTGTGTCTCCTGCTTCTGTGTCTGCAAACTGTGTGACTATTTTTGCCAACTTGTATGAAGTAATACAAGACTTTCTATATCAAACCTGTGTCTCATGTATTTTCATCGCACCCAAGCACAAGACGCTATATGAACTGTACTACATACATTACAATGTGAGGTATGTGATGGCGTCATGTATGAGATGTGAGGTACGTGATGGCGTCATGTACGAGATGTGAGGTACGTGATGGCATCCTGTATGAGATGTGAGGTACGTGATGGTATCATGTATGAGATGTGAGGTACGTGATGGCATCATGTATGAGATGTGAGGTACGTGATGGCATCCTGTATGAGTTGTGGGGTATTTGATGGCATCCTGTATGAGATGTGAGGTAAGTGATGGCGTCATGTATGGATGTGAGGAACGTGATGGCATCATGTATGAGATGTGAGATACGTGAGAGTCATGTATGAGATGTGGGGTATTTGATGGCATCCTGTATGAGATGTGAGGTACGTGATGGCATCCTGTATGAGATGTGGGGTATTTGATGGCATCCTGTATGAGATGTGAGGTATGTGATGGCGTCATGTATGAGATGTGAGGTATGTGATGGCGTCATGTATGAGATGTGAGGTATGTGATGGCGTCATGTATGAGATGTGAGGTACGTGATGGCATCCTGTATGAGATGTGAGGTACGTGATGGCATCCAGTATGAGATGTGAGGTACGTGATGGCATCATGTATGGATGTGAGGTACGTGATGGCATCCTGTATGAGATGTGAGGTATGTGATGGCGTCATGTATGAGATGTGAAGTATGTGATGGCGTCTTGTATGAGATGTGAGGTACGTGATGGCATCCTGTATGAGATGTGAGGTACGTGATGGCATCATGTATGGATGTGAAGTACGTGATGGCATCCTGTATGAGATGTGAGGTATGTGATGGCGTCATGTATGAGATGTGAAGTATGTGATGGCGTTATGTATGAGATGTGAGGTATGTGATGACATCATGCAGCTTATATTAAGTATACAGAAGTCTTTAATACAGTGATATGATTTTTAATAGCCAATTGACTCAGTGATTTAGTCACTTTAAAGGAGTCTATCAGCACAAAATGACTGTTCAAACCAAGCACATGTTGCAATCTTGACATGCCACTTGCTACCTACTTGTCTTTAATCTACTGTAACTTCAACTTTTTTGGTTCCTATAAAGCTAGAACTGTCAATGAAGGAAGAGAAAGGCAGAAATAGATACAAAACAAGTAGAAAGGTGTGTGGAACTGTATGGTTACCCCAAGGGTGCAGTGAATACCTGTGCTTGGTTTGAACAGTCCTGTTGTGCTGACAGACTCCCTTTAGGGCCCTGCAGCATTTTAAGTGGGAGAGGTACCTATATCTCCATCAGGAACAGGCACCTGATCTAATTGGAACTTCCAAACTACCTATTGCCACTTTACTTTTCTATCTAATCCTGTATGTGTATATTGTCAAAAGGAAACCTACAATACAGAAACATTTTATAGGGCCACCACTGACAATGAGTGCCCGGACACTAGAAAACCTACACATACAAGAGGAAACTGCACTTAAAGGGGAACTATCACTTGCTAAAAAAAATTGTGGTAAAAAACCCTGAGCTCCTGATTCTGATTCTCTCCATTGCAGAGATATTCACATTCTTTATTTTGGAGCACAGTTTGTGAAATCTCTGCTTGCAGATCAACTGGGTGTTTTCTGCAAAGTCTTTTCCTGGGGTGTGCATTCTCTCGATTAGCTGCTCAGCTGTGATTGGCAGAATCTGGGAGGGAAGGGTGAAAGCACACGCACCCAGAAAAGAATGTGAAAAATGCACAGTTGGTCTACAAGCAGAGATTTCATACTGGTCCCAAAAACAAGAAATGAGAATATCTCTACAACGGAGCGATGCAGCACAAAATGGAAACAAGTGACAGAATCAGGAAAACTCAAGAGATTTTTATAAGGTACTAATCTGAAATTTTTTGAGCAAGTGACAGGTCCTCTTCAAATGTGTCATTGGTCCTTTATCAGGAAGAGAGATTAGAAGAAAGTAGAAATTCAACAGAATAGATGATATTTGTAATTTTTGATCGGACTGGTCATGGTGCTGCTAATGGCGATGGCTAAGCTTATCAATTCAGGGTCAGATTGCATGTGATAAACCTACCTTATTTAATTATTTTTTAGATTTTGATTCAGGAGAGCAAGACCGCTGGCCAACGTTGGAGGAGCTGGGCTTGAGCAAAAGGTTACTGTCTCACAAAAGGGATGAAGAAAATTTTGGAGGGAGCGAAGGAAGAATGGCTTACGGAAAGCGCCCATTAACAGTCAACAGACCAATGAACATTCAGGCAGGTGCAGAAGAAGACAAGGGCCACATTGTGAACAGCTTGTATGACCTTCTCGCCTCACCACCAAAGCCAGGACCACAGAGAAGAATCATCGACAATCTTAAGGACATATATGCAGCTGAACTTGTAAAGAGACATCGCCTCCCCAGGAGTCCAGATGACACTGCCAATAATATAGAACCTACTGAAGAGGAGCAAACATCAGAACAAGTTGTGCAAGAAACAAGTAGCAATGGACAGGTGACAGAATGAGCCTGCCAAAAAAATACAAGGAGGTAAATATGTCCATGAATTGTCCTCTTCTGTCAGGGGTTATTATAAACACATTTATTACCCATCCATTAGATTTGAGCAAAAAGATTGGTAGGACTTTTATACAGCATCCAAATTGTTACTCCATGGCAGCTGGACAAGGGCAGTGTGAACTTCCTCACCCGACTCTCAAATGCTAGCATCCTGGGTTCCTCTTGTGATTTTGAGGCTCGGGGCCTAATCATCATACAGTATGCCAAGGATGTAAGCTACGGAAATTCACACAGCCCTGGTTTAGCTGCCGAGGAGTACCAATATGAATGTTGGACCTGGTCCATGTCAATCTTTTTGCTCAACTATCCACAGGATGAATGATAAATGTCTGAACCTTGGGAATCCAGCCGCTGGGACTGCTGCCAATCCATTCAGTGTTTACAGGACTATCGACTTGCTATTTCCCGTAGTCACATAGGCATGAATAAAGCAGCAGCGGTCATATATCGGCCAATGTTCTAAAGATTGGTGGTGGTTCCAACACTGGAAAAATTCTACTCGGCTGTTTCTTAGACCTTTTTATGGGGTTTATAATGGCAACTATTACAGTTCCCAACATGGTTGCTTCCCTGGCTTTGTAAAATAATAGCAAATTATGTACCAATACACTGCAATAATTTATCACTTAGGACTATAACCATGCACAATAACTACTCAAGCATTTCCGAAGCCAACTGGTCTGGCAGCCAAATGCCAGGAACACCCTCTTTGGTTGAGGTTTGCCTAACTCTTGTCTCTTTTGTGCTTAGTTTCCCAGAACTGTCATAGGGAAATATTAAAGCCCACTATACACAATGGATGACTGATGGCCAAACCATCGATCGACCGGCAGCTATGTCAGCCCATACACAGGACTGCTCGCTCGGGCAAGTGCTCATGCGTTCTCTATGAGAGAGTTGGTGACACACGTCTGACCGCTGCTTATCTCCAGGAGAAAGAAAGGATCGGTAGTCCAAAATTGGACATGCCAGATCAATTTCTCCTTTGACACATCTGGGGCCCCCATAGACATTAGACTGTGACCAGAACCCGATGATATCGGCCAACATTAGTCTAATGTGTAAGAGGGGCTTCATTGTGGTATCCATAGAGTTGGCCCATGTGGGTGTATTCTGAAAGAAAGGAGCCGCAATAACAGCACACAAGTCCCGAAAACTGGTTGGGCTGTCTGGACCCACTGCCCAAGGGGTTAGGAATGTTGGATCCTTATTTTTACCTTTGTCATGGAGCCCCGATTTTCTACATTCACTTCTGCCTCGTGGACCTGTAATGGCAGCCATATAACTTCTGACAGAAGAGGACAAGTCAGGGACTTCTATTTACTTCTCATGATGGTTATAATAATGACCGTATTGAACATATCAGATTATCTTAATGTTTGATGGGGTGCAAAGCTTTGAACGACATGCTGAAATTATTCCTAATTCTTAAAAGGGTTTTCTAAGATCATAGTACGTATGGCCTATGTGTCGGATAGGTCATGTATATCAGAACGGTGGAAGGCCCACTCTCGGGACTCTTGATGATCAATTTCTTGAACGAGCCGCAAGCCCGATTGCCTCTTCTGCTCTTCCTACTTTCCCACCATTTACCCAGTTGCGTCAGTGCTGGGAATTTCACCATTACTCCATTAATTAATGGGACACAGCAGCATTAGTAAGCACAGCTGCGGGAAGGTAAAAAGCAGAAGAGGCTCCAGCTCTCACCAAGCGGCGTGGACTCACTAAAGAGAAGATTGGCTGGACCACCAATGATCTAATACTGACATCAATATTCTGAAAGGGGAAATCTCCTTTAGGCCGGGCTCACACTTGCGAGTGTGATACAAGAAACTTGCGCGAGTCTCTGTCATCAATACCTGGCACTGCCGCCGGCACTCAGGACCGGAGTGTGTGGCTGCATGTATTTCCATGCAGCCTCACACTCCGGTCCCAAATGCCGGGTATTTGTTGTGAATGGGTTTGAGATGAGTTCTGAGCAGAGACTCCCTCTGGTGGTTACAAGCGGTACTGGTCTGTTCAGTGAAGATTGTGAGGACTGGGAATCAGGTGTTACTGACTGGTCTTATATAAGGGAGTCACCTTCCCATCAGGGTTGCCGGTGATCAATTGTTCTGGTCTGAATCCTTCATTCCTGTTTCCCTTGTAGCCTGCTGTGTCGTGTCTGCATCTCCTTCTAACAGATAAGACATTTTCTTCTTTTTGTTTTTGTACTATATTTTTGCATTTTGTCCTGCACTTCTGTGGGGGCCTTCTGGGTCCCCTCCGGGGGCTTTTGCCCTCTCAGTTTAGTTCAGCCACTGATGTTTGTACTTTTGCTTTTTCCAGTTTTTTCAGTGGCTGCTGTTTTGATTTTGTTACACCAGAGAACTAATTTAGGTGGTAGAGGTCGTGTGATCTCAGGTGATTTTGAAATTAGTAGAGTTGGTGCTTTTCGGGGTTTTCTGGGATTGCAGTGAGTGCCCTTCCTATCCTTTTCTATTTAGTTAGTTTGGGCCCCAGCGTTTGCTCATACTATTTTCTTTCTGTGTCAGTATTTCTTCTTGTCTAACTGCCATTACTTGTTTGGGGGCTTTCTATTATCTTTGGGGTTCTGCTCCGGGGCAGATAGCTTTCCTATTTCTATCTTTAGGTGTAGTTTCTCAGGCTGTGACGAGGCGTCTAGGACCAACGTAGGAACGCTCCACGGCTGCCTCTAGTTGTGGTGGTTAGTCAGGGTACTGCAATCTCATAGATTCCAACTGCTCTGGTGTATTGCCTTTTCTGCCTGCACTCCTCAGCTACCGAAACATAACAGTATCACCGGCCTAAAAATTGAAAATTGTATGGTACTCACAGAAGGGAAAAAATATTGTGAAAGAAAAAAGGTTGTCAGAGTTGTCAGAGATATTTTTCTGTTTGTTGCATTTTTTTTCCCTCTGTATCTCTGGGTGCTGGGGAGGATCTTTTCTCTCAATGGAGTTTGCACGGTTGTCTGGCCGTGTGGATCAGCTTGCCACTGAAGTTCAGAGTATTGCTGCATATCTTGCTAGGTTGACTGTTGTGGAACCTAGGATCCCCATGCCAGATTTGTTTTTGGGGGATCGAGCTAAGTTTCAGAATTTCAAAAATAATTGTAAATTGTTTTTTGCCTTAAATTCTAAGTCCTCAGGGAACGCAGCGCAGCAGGTTCAAATTATCATCTCTCTCCTGCGCGGCGATCCTCAGGATTGGGCTTTTTCCCTGACACCTGGGGATCCTGTTTTGAGTGATGTTGATGCATTTTTTCAGGCTTTGGGGTTATTGTACGATGAGCCTAATGTCACTGATCAAGCTGAAAAAGCCTTGTTGGCATTAAATCAGGGGCCTTATGACGCTGAGTTATACTGTCAGAGATTCCGTAGGTGGGCAGTCCTGACCAAATGGAATGACGACACTTTGGCAGCCCTTTTCCGGAAGGGTCTGTCAGATAATGTAAAGGATGTTATGGTGGGATTCCCTGTCCCCTCTGGTCTCAATGATTCTATGTCATTAGCGATTCAAATTGACAGACGTTTGCGTGAGCGGAGAAGTATGCGTGGAATGGTGTTGCCTTGTGAACCAGCTTCTGAACCCATGCAGTGTGATAGAGTGGTGGCTGGGGCACAGCGTCATGAGTTTCGAAAGCGCAATGGGTTATGTTTCTACTGTGGTGATGCCTCTCATGCTATTTCAGTCTGCCCTAAGCGGGGAAGACGTTTTGCACGCTCAGTTGTCTTGGGTAGTGTTCAGACTAAGTTTTTATTAACTGTCACTCTGATATGCTCTCTGTCCTCATTTTCTGCTCAGGCTTTCGTTGATTCTGGAGCAGCTATTAACCTGATGGATTATGATTTTGCTAAACGTTGTGGGTTTCCCTTGATACCCCTACAGAAGTCTATTCCCCTACTGGGGATCAATTCTACCCCTTTGGCTGAGAATAAACCCCAGTTTTCTACTCAGATGATAATGAGGGTTGAACCTGATCACCAGGAGTGCTGCAAATTTTTGGTTCTGTATAATCTGCATGACATTATCGTGCTGGGTTTCCCTTGGTTACAGTCTCATAATCCTGTTTTGGATTGGAAATCTGTGTCTGTAACCAGTTGGGGCTGCCAATGTGTTAATACCAACACTCCTGTTTTTTCTGCCTCCCCCCAGGCTCAGGATGTTCCTGACTTTTTGATTGATTTTTCTGATGTGTTTAGCGAAAGTAAATCTGCATCCTTACCTCCCCATAGGAGCTATGACTGCGCTATTGAATTAGTGCCGGGTAGAAAATTCCCTAAAGGTCGCCTTTTTAACTTGTCTGTACCTGAACATGACGCTATGCGGTCTTATATCAAGGAATCATTGGAGAAGGGTCATATCAGACCATCCTCTTCACCCTTAGGTGCCGGTTTTTTCTTTGTGGCCAAAAAAGATGGTTCATTAAGGCCGTGTATTGATTATCGTCTCTTGAACAATATTACTGTGAAATATCAATACCCGTTACCCTTGATTTCTGACCTGTTTTCCAGGGTGAAAAACGCTACTTGGTTTACCAAGCTTGACCTCAGGGGGGCATATAACCTTATTCGCATTAAGCACGGGGATGAATGGAAGACGGCATTCAATACCCCTGAAGGGCATTTTGAGTACCTAGTGATGCCCTTTGGGCTCACTAATGCTCCTTCCGTCTTCCAGTCCTTCATGAATGACATTTTCAGGGATTTTGTGGACAAATTTCTGATTATTTATTTGGATGATATCTTGATTTTTTCTAATGACTGGGACTCTCATGTGAAACATGTTCGAACTGTGTTCCAGATTTTGAGAGAGAATGCTCTGTATGTGAAGGGATCAAAGTGACTTTTTGGCGTACAGAGGATCTCATTTCTGGGATTCATTTTGTCCCCATCTGTTATTGAAATGGACCCGGTCAAGGTTCAGGCCATCTGTGATTGGGTCCAACCTACTTCATTAAAGGCTCTTCAGAGATTTTTGGGTTTTGCCAATTTTTATCGTAAATTTATTGGTAATTTCTCGGTTATTGTTAAACCATTAACTGATTTGACCAGAAAGGGTTCTGATGTGGTGAATTGGCCTCCTGAGGCAGTCTCTGCGTTTCAGGAACTTAAGCAGAGATTCACTTCTGCTCCTGTTCTACGGCAGCCTGATGTTTCTCTGCCATTTCAGGTGGAGGTTGATGCCTCTGAAATTGGGGCAGGTGCCGTTTTGTCCCAAAAAGATCCAGAGACCTCTAAAAGTAACCCTTGTGCCTTTTTCTCTCGAAAATTTTCTCCTACTGAACGTAATTATGACGTGGGTAATCGGGAGTTATTGGCCATGAAGTGGGCTTTTGAAGAGTGGAGACATTGGCTGGAGGGAGCCAAACATCAGGTGGTGGTCCTTACGGACCATAAGAATCTGGTCTATCTGGAATCTGCCAAGCGACTCAATCCTAGACAGGCCAGGTGGGCCTTGTTTTTCACACGTTTTAATTTTGTGGTTTCCTTTCTTCCTGGCACTAAGAATGTTAAGGCGGATGCCCTCTCGAGGAGTTTCCTTGCGGACTCTCCTGAGTTATCTGATCCTTCTGTTATTTTGAAAGAGGGTGTAGTTCTTTCCGCCATCTCGCCCAATTTGAGACTTGCTCTGGAGGGGTGTCAGGAGGATAGGCCCGAGTGCTGCCCTGTTGGAAAATTGTTTGTCCCAGACCAGTGGAAAAAGAGTGTGATGTCTGAGATTCATTGTTCCGCATTGGCTGGGCATCCCGGAATTTTTGGTACCAGAGACTTGGTTAGTCGGTCCTTTTGGTGGCCTACCTTGTCTCGTGATGTCAGGGAGTTTGTGCAGTCCTGCGGGACTTGCTCTCGCTCCAAGCCTTGCTCTCGCTCTGGTGGTTTGTTGATGCCATTGCCTGTGCCCAAGAGACCATGGACCCATGTCTCTATGGATTTCATTTCCGACCTTCCTGTTTCTCAGAGAATGACCACCATCTGGGTAATTTGTGATAGGTTTTCCAAAATGATACATCTTGTGCCATTACCTAAGTTGCCTTCCTCCTCTGAATTGGTGCCGTTGTTCCTTCAGCACGTGGTTTGTTTACACGGCATTCCTGAGAACATTGTGTCTGACAGAGGAGTCCAGTTTGTTTCCAGATTTTGGAGGACTTTTTGTTCTAAACTGGGTGTTCAATTGTCTTTCTCCTCGGCATTTCATCCTCAGACCAATGGTCAAACTGAGAGAACAAACCAGACATTGGAGACTTATCTTAGATGCTTTGTGTCTGCTGATCAGGATGACTGGGTCTCTTTTTTACCTTTGGCTGAGTTTGCTCTTAATAATAGGGCTAGCTCTGCCACTTTGATGTCTCCGTTTTTCTGTAATTCTGGGTTTCACCCTCGATTTTCTTCAGGACAGACGGAGGCTTCTGTCTGTCCAGGTGTTGACTCTGTTGTGGAGCGTATGCAACAGATTTGGGACCAGGTAGTGGAGAGGTTGTCCCTCTCTCAGGAGAAGGCCCAGCGGTTTGCTAACCGGCATAGGACTGATGGTCCTCGGTTTAAAGTGGGGGACTTGGTCTGGTTGTCCTCAAAGAATATTCCTATGAGAGTAGCATCTCCTAAATTTAAGCCTAGGTTCATTGGACCTTATAAGATCATTGAGATTCTTAATCCTGTTTCTTTTCGTTTGCTTCTTCCAGGTACATTTAAGATCCATAACGTGTTCCACAAGTCCTTGTTGAAGAGGTTTGTTGAGCCAGTGGTTCCTGCTGCTGTGCCTCCTGACCCTGTTTTGGTTGAGGGCAATCTGGAGTATGTGGTTGAGAAAATATTAGATTCTCGTTTTTCTAGATGGAAACTCCAGTATTTGGTTAAGTGGAGAGGTTATGGTCAGGAAGACAATTCTTGGGTGTTTGCTTCGGACATCCATGCTAGGAGACTCATCCGTGCGTATCATAGAACTCATCCTGACCGACCTGGTTGCTCAAATGAGGGTTCGGTGACCCCTCCTCAAGGGGGGGGTACTGTTGTGAATGGGTTTGAGATGAGTTCTGAGCAGAGACTCCCTCTGGTGGTTACAAGCGGTACTGGTCTGTTCAGTGAAGATTGTGAGGACTGGGAATCAGGTGTTACTGACTGGTCTTATATAAGGGAGTCACCTTCCCATCAGGGTTGCCGGTGATCAATTGTTCTGGTCTGAATCCTTCATTCCTGTTTCCCTTGTAGCCTGCTGTGTCGTGTCTGCATCTCCTTCTAACAGATAAGACATTTTCTTCTTTTTGTTTTTGTACTATATTTTTGCATTTTGTCCTGCACTTCTGTGGGGGCCTTCTGGGTCCCCTCCGGGGGCTTTTGCCCTCTCAGTTTAGTTCAGCCACTGATGTTTGTACTTTTGCTTTTTCCAGTTTTTTCAGTGGCTGCTGTTTTGATTTTGTTACACCAGAGAACTAATTTAGGTGGAAGAGGTCGTGTGATCTCAGGTGATTTTGAAATTAGTAGAGTTGGTACTTTTCAGGGTTTTCTGGGATTGCAGTAAGTACCCTTCCTATCCTTTTCTATTTAGTTAGTTTGGGCCCCAGCGTTTGCTCATACTATTTTCTTTCTGTGTCAGTATTTCTTCTTGTCTAACTGCCATTACTTGTTTGGGGGCTTTCTATTATCTTTGGGGTTCTGCTCCGGGGCAGATAGCTTTCCTATTTCTATCTTTAGGTGTAGTTAGTTTCTCAGGCTGTGACGAGGCGTCTAGGACCAACGTAGGAACGCTCCACGGCTGCCTCTAGTTGTGGTGGTTAGTCAGGGTACTGCAATCTCATAGATTCCAACTGCTCTGGTGTATTGCCTTTTTTACCTGCACTCCTCAGCTACCGAAACATAACAGTATTGATGCGAGACACTTGCGCAATTTTCTCACATCACACTCGCAAGTGTGACCCCGGCCTAAAGGAGTCTTACAATCTCCTCCAAAACACTAATTCTGGGTAATTCATTCTTGCACCATAAGAGCTGGTTCACACGTAGCGGGTTTTATTTAGACCTCTTTTTCCTGTGCCAAAAAAAATGTTTTACAGTATCAGCAAAATGAATGATATTTCTAAGTAATTCTCATTCATAACAGTACATTTTTTTTATCCTTCCATATTTTTTTTTAAAAAAGAAAGCAGTATGTCAATTCTTTCTTTTATTACTGATTTTTTTTTCAATGACTTCGAAATAAAAAATGCATAAAAAAAATCAAAACAAAACACATAGAAAATGCCTCTATTACCTGGTGAGGTCTCCTGCATTTAAAAAAAATAAGATAAATTAAAAAATAAAAAACTACATGTGAACATACCTTTAGGGTACTTTCACGCAATTCTTTTTTGCAGTTTTCTTTTCTGCATGAATTACGCAGAGTGTTCACAGGAAAAATGCTGCGTCGTTAAAAACGCACGGCAGCTCCAAAAATCGCAAAGAAGAAAATGCACCATGTGAATGAGGTTTTAGAACGCTAATTTATTTTGCTGTTACTGTAAAAGACGGAAAAAAAGCTGTGTGTGAAGAAACACTAAAGGTATGTATAAAAAGACTAGCTTTAAAAAAAAAAAGTATTGCCCGGTCTGGTTTATACAGATTTGCTTTGCACTAAATATGCTTGTAAAAGCATTATATTGCGATGACATGTGGCAGGGATGAATTTAACCAGCTCTCGCTTACAGGTTCCTTCTCACGAGCTTTGTAGGAATTATCCGTATCTTGATCTCAAGGTCACCTTGAGGGGCCGAGCACTGGGGAACCGAGGCACGCGTTTTCTTTCCCTGTACCCGAGGGAGGAGTCTGATATAACCTTCAGCCCTTTTTAGGATCTTTTAGGCATGTCGCTAAAGCCGGTATCTCTGCATGTGCGTAATACTTGGTGCTCGTCCGGTGCAGTGACGTTAATGTTGTGTATTATGCTGAGAAGTGTGCATGATTGTTTATACCTTTCTTTACATTATTTTCATAGCTGCGCAATTGTTTAATTGCGTTAAAACCTTTTCACAAGATTTTACGGTGCAGAGTAGGCTTGAGGCTGCATCCAGAATTACGTATGTCATGGTCCGCGATGCACGGACCAGTTGTGGGTTTCCCCACCCAAACTCATCAGCTTCATAGAGGTATATGAGGCCTTCATGTTTGGGTCAGGAGACCCGTGGCTGCTCCGTGCATCGTGGACCATGGCACACAGATGTGTGAATCTGAGCCTAGGCGTATGCTACCAGTTCGGGTGCACAGGGTGTATCACCTGTGGGTTCTGAATGGAGCACCACCGGCTCCGATAGCATAGCCGCCTTGTGATTGCCCTTTAATTTTAGCTTGAACCTATGCAAAGGCAGCTGCACAGGTTGCAGCCTCAATCTCTAGTTTATTAATTGGACAGTGTTAATTGTGTTTTTTGTCTGACTGCAATATTTGACACTACATGGTGCAATCCAAAAAGTGACCAAAAACGGCACAATCCAACTTAGGTTTGGCCCAGAAACTACCTGTCTGCACCCTAGATCTCGTATACAAAAAATGTTATCAAGAGCTGTGTTAGATCAGAGGTACAATATGAGCATCTAGGTAAAATTTATTTATTCCCAAGACTTCCCAGATTATACCAATTAAAAAAACAAACAAACAAAAAAAGGCAGTATGGTTCCAGAGAATATGGGCTTATTTTATTTAGTGCTTACCAAGAGGGTGAGGCTCACAGGGTAATACTGAAGAACAACCTAGACACGCCCCCGAGGAGCCTGTGAACCACACCCACTTTATAAACACTATAACAATGGCGGTTTAAAAACACAAAAAAAGGAATACTAAAAAAGGGAAACTGGAATTTAAAACAAACCTGCCACTGCCACTTGCGGTAAGCAAGGTGCCCACTTTTGCCAAGTTATGTGCTAACTCATATAATCCTATAGCTGCCATATTTTAGATCAGTACAATACAAGATTTAAATTACGGCATAAAAAATGCATATAGAAAATGGGTTTCAGGGTAGGGAAAAATGGAAATAAATAAATGATTATTGTATTATTTTCCTTGTGCTTATGTGTTTACTGTTTATGTTTGAATATAGAAATAAACATAAAAAAATAAAAAAAACATATAAATATAGAAAAGGCATCTAAATTTATCTTCAGCATGAAAGAACAATCCGATGAAATAGTATTGTACATGGTGATACTTATAGATCCAGTGTCATAGTTATAATAACATGAAATTCATGTGGATGAACATTTTCTTGGCTGCTCAATAAAGTTGCATTGAAAAAAAAAAACAGAATGTCGTCATTGACCACCGAGCCTTTAGTGGGGTGTTTAATACTAAATACAATGGCAGTATGTAAAAAGCTCAGTTAAAAAAAAAAAAAAAATCGCATGAGGCTGGCACTTATTGGTGGAGGTCACTGCCCTCCTCCCAGGCACGAGATGTCGTGTTCTGAGTCCGATGCTGTCAGGGACCGGCATTACCGCTGCATCCAAAGCTTATGGGACTGACCTGTTCATTGGGATTTTATCAAAGAAAAAAATATTTATTTTTTTAAAACAGGTTTTTTAAAAAAGCAGTTTTTTTTCATAGTACAGTATTTTTTAATTAAAATGAATAATCTACCAATTTTCACACTGGACACTGAGGCTATTCAAGGCTTGAATTTTCTGTTCTTTAGGGCTCGTTCACACTGGCGTATAATAAGGAGGAGTACAATGTGAGAAAACATCGTATTGCACTCTGACCAATGTTATACAAGGAGTCCCTGCTCATCTGCTCAAATTGAACTGTAAAAAAAAAAAAAAGCAGTATGCTGCGATCGCCTGTGAAAATCAAATCGCACTCCACAATGCAAGTCAATGGTCGAGAGAAAAATTTTTTTTACTCCCACATTTCAAAGGAAACCCAACATTTCATCAGCTGAGTACAGTAAATTCACAGCCCGAACCCTCAGAATAGATAGAATAGAGATATAGAAAATATAGATATAGAATAGATAGACAGATAATAGATAGATAAATATATAGATAATAGATAATACAGGGTGGGCCATTTATATGGATACACCTAAATAAAATGGGAATGGTGGGTGATATCAACTTCCTGTTTGTGGCACATTAGTATATAGGAGGGGGAAAACTTTTTAAGATTGGTAGTGACCATGGCGGCCATTTTGAAGTTGGCCATTTTGGATCCAATTTTATTTTTCCAATGGGAAAAGGGTCATGTGACACATCAAACTTATTGAGAATTTCACAAGAAAAAAAAGATGTGCGGTTTTAAAAGCAACTTTATTCTTTTATGATTTATTTACAAGTTTTTTTTTTTTTTTGACCACTTATAAAAGTGTTCAAAGGCGCCCCCTTTTGGGTTTGGTTTTCAAGCAACCCCTCTTCTTCCACCTTGACACATTGTAGCAAAACCCGCAGAAGAAATGCAGCACAGGCTTCCAGTACCGTTTTTTTTCAATCTGCACATCTTTTTACCGAAGGGAAAAGTCTATGCTGGAGAACGAATTGCAGCATCTAAACAGCGGATACTTAACCTTGGGGTAGCATTTTTCTGTGGTGTTTCACAGGTGCAAGTGTGGGAAAAGGGTTGCTTGACAATCAACACAATGGGGAGCACTTTGAACACATTTTTTAAGGGTCAAAACCGTAAATAAATCATGAAGTACAGTAATACAGGGATCACCAGTTTACATTTTTAAAAGGAGCTCTGCAATATGTACAAGTAAACAGGAATCACCATTAATTAAAACCGGATTTTGTATACAATGTACAGGAATCAGGAATCACCATTACTTTAAAAAAGACTCTGCATAAGTGTACAGGTTTGGGAAACACCCTTTTCATTTTACACAGGAGTTCTGTACAATGTACAGGTAATACGGGTCACCAGTGATATTAATTCGGAGCTTTTTTAAAAAAGTGTACGGGGAAAACAGTGATCACAATGACATTAAACACAGGACCCTGAAAAAAAACAGTGTTAAATTCAGTTAAAAGGTAAAAAAGGGGTCACCGGTGATATTAATTCGAGCCTGTATATATTTTACAGGTAAACAGAGATCACCCTGACATTACACAAAGGACCTGTATATAGTGTCCAAAAATGCAGAGATCACTAGTGACATTAACCTAGCTCTGATATACGTCATATCAGGGAACATAGTGATCACCAGGCAAAAACACAGGAAACCCGAAAATAGTGTCATGTACAGGAATACAGGATCACCATACATTATACCTAGAGCTTTTAACAGTTTGTACAGTAATCAGGACACCGGGGACATTATACTCAAAGCTCTGCATATAGTAAATAGGTACAGGGAAAAATATGATCATAAAAGACATTAAAACCCAGGCTCTGTAATATGTTTTGTGTCAGGAAAACTTTATCACAGTGACATTATACCAGGGGCTTGTTAAAATGTATAAACAGGGAATACAGTGATAACC
>JARQOD010000008.1:140251864-140298449 GCA_033576555.1 Oophaga sylvatica
AAAATTTTCTTATGGCGCGCTACAATTTTCCTTGACTTTTTTACTGTGCTTTCCAGCTTTGTTGTGCACCCACCTGTTCCATTGATTGGGCTCTAACCTACTGGTGTTTTCATTTGGATCCCGTGGAAGCTTGCTTGTTCCTCTCTCCTGCATATACAGTGTATAGTGTAAGTGTACAGGTAACACACTGACTCACCAGGCACGTCTGTAGTTGAAGTCTTTCATCTTCGTCCAGTGCAGACCGCCATAACTTCTTTGAGCCAGAACTCGTCTCTGCAGAAAATATCACACAGTCATCAATAGCTGATCGCTTCCAGAGCCCATGCCCCACTTTTTTCCCCCTGACTTTTACACTACATCAGATGAAGGAAAAAAGAGACATAATGCTGCGTTGCACAATAACAAGACCCCCCTTTTGCTCTCCCCCATGGAAGACAGTCTCCTCAAAAGTAAATTAAATTACAGCAGTAATAATGTCCCCTGATCGGGCCCTACAGTAATTATGTTCCCTGTTGTGAATGTGTTAGAAATGAATTCTGAGCAGAAGCTCCCTCTGGTGGTTACAAACAGTACTGAACCATTCAATGAAGATTGGCAATCAGGAGTTACAGACTGGTCTTATATAAGGGAGGTCCCCTCCTATCATGGTTGCCGGTGATCAATTGTTCTTGTCTCAACTGTGGTTCCTGGTTCACTTGGAAGCTTGCTGAGTCTTGCCTCTTCTCCTGCTCTCAGATAAGATATTTTCTGCTTTTATTTTTGTGCTTGCTTTTTGCATTGTTCCCTGCACATCTGTGGAGGTCAGCCAGGTCCCCTCCGGGGGCTTGTGCTCCTCTCAGTTTATCTGAGCCACTGTTATTTGTTCATTTGCCTTTTCCAGTTTTTTCAGTGGCTGCGGCTTAGTTTTGTTACACCAGAGAACTGATTTAGGTGGTAGAGGTCGTGTGATCTCAGGTGTGTTTGCAATCAGTAGCGTTGGCATTTTTTAGGGGTTTTTTTTTGGATTGCAGTAAGTGTCCTTCCTATCCTTTTCTGTCTAGGTAGATTGGGCCCCAACGTTTGCTCTTACTATTTTCTGTCTGTGTCTGTATTTCCTCTTGTCTAACCGCCATTACATGTTTGAGGGCTTCCTATGTTCTTTGGGGATCTGCTCCGGGGCAGATAGCTTTCCTCTTTCTATCTTTAGGTGTAGTTAGCTTCTCAGGCTGTGACGAGGTGTCTAGGACCAACGTAGGAACGCTCCACGGCTGCCTTTATGTTGTTGTGGTTAGTCAGGGTACTGCAATCCAGTAGATTCCAACCTCTCTGGTGTATTGCCGTTTTTGCCTGCTCTCCTCAGCTACCAAATCATAACAGTTCCCATTTGTCACCATAAACTAATAATGTATGTTCCTCACCCTGACCCCCAAACAGTAATTATGTCACTCCTATATTTTATAAGGTTCCAGATCCTGGGACTCTTTATTTAATGTCTCAATCCTGGACCCCAATGTCTACTTTAATAAGGTTCCCATCCTGGTCCTCTTCCAGTAATAATGTCTCCATCCTGGGCCCCTTTATTCAATGTCCTGATCCTAGGCCCCTATGTTGCCTCATCCTCGGCCCCGTGTACACTTTATTAATATCCCGATCCTGGGCCCTTATGTCCACTACCCTGCACAATCACAGAGGGAGTGAGGTAGGGAATTCTTCTCACCTTCCTGCGCTCCCTGGTGTCCTGTTTTGGCTTCATATATGCCATGGTCGTTAAAATGGCCACCAATTGCAGCTGTGACAGCGCGCTCTGCTGTGTGACAGGACGCGTCCTGACGTCACATGCAGTAACTTTGAAAGGCCGCCAGCCTATCAAAGGTTGCAGGCGTCAGTGTGTGGCCTCTGATAGGCTGGCAGCCATTTAACATAATTGCTATGTGACGTCGACGCCCAGCCTCTCACAGCTGCAGCTGCCGTTCATCTTGATGTGCGTTGCCACCAAGACCGGCTCCAGGTTTTCGTGGGTCCAGGGTGAAAGAGTCTCAGTGGGCCCCTATAACACATACCACAATTCATGATACACAGATATGGCAGAGAAATACAGGTGTGACGACTCCTGGAGTGGACCCTTTGGGTCGCGATACCAACCCACCCCGGGCGAGCTGACATAGTGAGAACCACCCCCTACACAGGGAGCCTCAGGGGCAGATGCAGGGGGGTAAAGTACCACGACTGCTGGAACCAGGTGGCCGGCTCACAGAAGGCAGGAAAGACCATGTTAGCAAGGTGAAGACGGGAGTACGCAGGATTTGGAAGTGTGAAAAGCGAGGACACGAGAACACGCAGAGTACAAGATAGTGCAAGGCGTGTAAACGGGGGCACGCAGAGTACAGGATAGTGCAGGGCGTGTACACGGGGGCACGCAAGAGACACGAGTGCGTATAGCGTGCGCCGAGAATCACGCTTGGGTAAGAGGCAAAACAGGGCGCGTACGGGGAAGCACGCCTGAGTACAAAGCAAGGCAGAGATCGCGCTGTGAAGCAAGCCTGGGAATAAGAGAAGGCAGATTGCGCGCTGGGAAGCATGCCTGGGTATAAGGCAAGGCAGAGCGCGCACTGGGAAGTACATTAGAGCACAAGGCAGGGGACCTGAGTACTGAGAGCAGCCAAGCAGGGACCAAGCAGGTCTAGCTAGGAAGCACAACAATAATCAGGCACCACCTACAGGAAGAGGCAGCCTGATATAGGGCAAGTGTGCTGGAACTTCCGGGTCAGGTCATTCAGGACCATAGAGACGTCAGAGATGGAGCGGCCGTAGTCATGCTCAGGAGGAAGCGCATGCGAGCTGGACAAGGACCTGGAGTCGAGTGAACAGCCACAGAGTCAAGCGCGGGACGAGATGCCTGGACCTGCCGCGATACCGGAAGTGATGAACGTCGGCCGTTGAGTCCTGGCGCCAGGAGGAATGTGGTGAGAACGGCATGACAGTACCCCCCCTCTTTACGCCACTTCTTTCTCAGGTTGGAAAGAAACTTAGACAAAATCTGGGTGCTTGGATATTCTCCCGGGGTACCCAAGACCTTTCTTCAGGACCAAAGCCCTTCCAGTCAATTAAGAAAAAGGTTTTCCCTCTTACCTTCTTCATGGCCAGGATATTTATTTCATTTACCTCAAATTCATCCCCCACGCCAACAGGCTGAGGTGTGTGGTCCGGAGAAGGATGAAACTGATTAAGCACCATGGGCTTGAGGAGGGACACATGGAAGGAATTGGGAATGCAGAGCGAAGAAGGTAGCTTCAATTTGTACGTTATATCATTAATACGCTTGAGGACCTCAAAAGGACCAATGTATCGAGGACCCAGTTTGTAAGATAGTACCTTAAAGGGTATGCCACACTAAACGAGATCGCTAACGAGATCGCTAAAAACGTCACTATTTAGCGATCTCGTTAGCGACCTCCTTGTGTGTGGCATGTAGCAACGATGTGGCCCCTGCTGTGATGTCGCTGATCGTTCACTAGTGTTTTGGACCGTTTTTTGATCGTTGGCGTCCCGCTGGTGAGCCTATATCGCTGTGTTTGGCACTTTTTGCGAACGACGAGCGACCTAGTTTGTGACGCATATGACAGCGGCGCAGGCGGGACTAGGGTTTTTAGCATCACGGAAAGGATCAAAATATCTGTAAGTTCTCTTTTGCGTCACAGAGAGGATTGCAAAAGTTGCAAAGTAGGCTAGCAGGACGCAGAGAGCAGGAGCGATGCTGTAAATTCCTATGAATCAGAAGCGCTCAGTACATGCTAATGACAGATCCTAACGACCGCCAAAGTCATTAAAGAGATCGCTGACCGCTGATGTGTCGTTTATGAGATCTCCTGTTTGGCAGCTAATAGCGACCTAAAAGCGATCACACCAACGATCTCGTTAGCTTGCGTCGTTATCGTGATCGCTAACGAGATCGCTAAGTGTGGCAGTACCTTTAGTTTGACTGATGGCTAACGAGTGAGCGAGGGAAAAAAAAAAGTTCTTAGATCTAGCCTCCTATATATTGAGACATAGTCTGGGGAAGCATTTATGCAGGGGTAGCATTTATGTACATGTAGTCGAAGTATTGCCGCAGTTATACATGGCAGTTAGACAGGTAAGACAAATTACAAAATCTATTCCCTCTACATTTGGATCACGACACATTCACCATATGCAATTGTATAATTTATATCCTGGCTAGTGCATTCACTCACATCCACCGCCCTTGCATTAACTCTTTACACTCCATCCATATCGGCACCTCTGTCCTTTCCTCTCCTATCGAATACTATCGAATGTATTTGAAGGAAAGTCACACCTTGTCACCGGGGAAAAAAGGAGGAGAGTCCAGGCGCCTTTTATCTGCATGGTGTTTCATCCTGTCTCGTGCTTTTTCTACAGCACTTTTAGTCTCATGCCAGACCTTGGAGGTACCGGTAGAGGCACACTGGGATGTTGTCCGAAAACGATAAAGAAGGGAGACTTGGAGGAAGATTCACTGGTGTGGTTATTGTACGCAAACTCTGCCCATGGAAGTAAACTGACCAAGTCGTTCTGATAAGCATTCGAAAAGCGACGGAGATAAGACGTGAGGATTTGATTTGTACGCTCTACTTGCCCATTGGTTTGGGGATGGTAGGCAGAGGAAAAGTCCAGCATCACTTTCATAAGCTCACAAAGAGAACCGGTAGGTGAATTGAACTCCTCTGTCCGACACGATGTGCAGAGGGAAGCCGTGAATTCTAAAGATGTGAGTGATGAAAATCTTCGCCAATTCAGGAGCAGAGGGCAGTCCGGGAAGAGGAACAAAATGGGCCATTTTTGAGAATCGATCCACAACCACTATGATCACAGTACAACCAGAGGAACGAGGCAGATCGGTAATAAAATCCATGGCTATGTGCTGCCATGGAGCTGAAAGTACTGGGAGAGGAAGCAGAAGGCCGGAGGGTGGTTATCTGGGTACCTTGTTCTTGGCGCAGGATGGACAAGAAGCCACAAAGTCTTTGACATCCTGGGAAAGAGATGGCCACCAGTAGTAGCGGGATAACAGGGAGAGAGTATTCTTGACTCCAACATGGCCAGCAATTTTGGATGAATGTCCCCAACATAACACTCGTTTTCGGTTGCTCTTGGCCACAAAAGTCCTTCCCGGAGGTAAGAAAGTCAAGTTGACAGGAGCCACGTTAATTACTGTATCTTAGTGGGGTCAACGATATGTGCAGGTTCCTCTTCAGTATCGTTGACTGGAAAGACCTAGATAAAGCGTCGGCTTTAACGTTTTTATCGCCTGGCAGGAAGTGAAGTTCAAAGTCAAAGCGGGAGAAGAACAAGGACCACTTGGCTTGCTGGGGGTTGAGCCTTCGTGCAGACTGGATGTATGCCAGGTTTTTATGGTCTGTGAAGATCTTGAACGGATGTATGGCACCTTTTAGTAAGTATCTCCATTCCTCCAAGGCCAACTTAATGGCCAATAACTTCTTGTCGCCAATGGAGTAATTTCGCTCGGATGGGGAGAATACTTTAGAAAAGAAGCCGCAGGTGACAAGGCATCCAGAAGAAGACTTCTGCAGAAGGACTGCGCCGGCCCTGGTAGAGGATGCATCTACCTCATGAGTGAAAGGTTTACTAACCTCTGGACGGTGAAGCACAGGAGCCATGGCGAATGCTTGCTTCAAAGATAGAAAAGTGTCCTCTGCCTCAGTAGACCAAGCATTAGGGTTAGCTCCTTTGCGAATAAAAGACGAGGTAGGTCGAACTAGAGAGGAGAAATGGGGGCACGAACTGCCGATAGTAATTCGCAAAGCCAAGGAAACGCTGGATTGCATTCACACCATGGGGCCGTGGACATTCGAGCACTGCGGACACTTTCGCCGGATCCATGCATAGACCAGTCCGAAATAATGTACCCCAGGAACGGTAAGGACGTTTGTTCGAAGACATATTTCTCGATCTTGGCGTAAAGGCGGTTCTCTCTTAAACGCAGGAGTACTTGGCGCATGTTCTGAGGGTAGACAGATCTGGAGAAAACACGAGGATATCATCCAGGTAGACCACTAAAAAGGATTACGGCATATCCCAGAAAACGTCGTTCACAAACTCCTGGAACACTCCTGGAGCATTGCATAGGCCGAAGGGCATGACCAAATACTTGTAGTGGCCGTCTCGGGTGTTAAAGGGGGTCTTCCACTCGTCACCAGAACGAATACGGATCAATTTATAGGCCCCACGAAGATCCAGCTTGGTGAAAATTCACACTCCTCTTAGGCGGTCAAAGAGCTCCGGGATCAAAGGCAGCGGGTATTTGTTTTTGACCTTGATGTCGTTCAGCCCTCTACTGTATAGTCTATGCAGGGACGGAATGAGCCGTCCTTTTTTTGACAAAGAAAAACCCGGCTCCTGCGGGCAAGGAAGACTTACGGATGAAACCTCTGGCTAAATTTTCCTGGATATATTCCGACATAGCTTGGGTTTCGGCAGGAGATAGCGGGTATATTCTATCCCTGGGTGGGGCAGAGCCAGGGACGAGGTCAATCGGACAATCGTATGGTTGATGTGGGGGCAGAGTCTCGGCATCATTCTTGTCGAAGACATCTGCGAAAGACCAATAAGCCGATGGAAGACCTACGGGTGCCGAGAACGGACAGGCAGAACCCATCAGATGGACGGACAGCAGGCATCTCTTCTGACAAGATGGTCCCCAACGGAGTACATCGTCAGTCAAGAGTTGGCTCATGAGCTCGTAACCAAGGGAGACCAAGAAGAAGCGTGTGAGACAAAGTCGACAGGACGTGGAATCATAGAATCATAGAATGGTAGAGTTGGAAGGGACCTCCTGGGCCATCTGGTCCAACCCCCTGCTCAAAGCAGGATTCTCTAAATCATCCCAGACAGATGTCTGTCCAGCCTTTGTTTGAAGACTTCCATTGAAGCAGAACTCACCACCTCTCGTGGCAGCCTATTCCACTCCTTGATCACCCTAACTGTCAAAAAGTTTTTTCTAATATCTAATCTGTGTCTCCTCCCATTCAGTTTCATCCCATTGCTTCTAGTCTTTCCTTGTGCAAATGAGAATAAAGATGATCCTTCTACAATGTGACAGCCCTTGAGATATTTGTAGACAGCTATTAAGTCTCCTCTCAGTCTTCTTTTTTGCAAGCTAAACATTCCCAAATCCTGCAACCGTTCCTCATAGGACATGGTTTGCAGACCGGTCACCATTCTGGTGGCTCTCCTTTGAACTTGCTCCAGTTTGTTGATGTCTTTTTTAAAATGTGGTGCCCAAAACTGGACACAGTATTCCAGATGAGGTCTGACCAAAGAGGAGTAGAGGGCAATAATGACCTCACGTGATCTAGACTGTATGCTTCTGTTGATACATCCTAGAATTGTATTTGCCTTTTTTGCTGCTGCATCACACTGTTGACTCATGTTCAGTCTGTGATCAATTAGTATACCCAAGTCTTTTTCACATGTGCTGTTACTTAGCCCTATTCCTCCATTTTGTATATGCTTTTTTCATTTTTATTGCCCAGATGTAGTACTTTGCATTTTTCCCTGTTAAAAACCATTCTGTTAGATGCTGCCCACTGCTCCAGTTTATTTATATCTTTTTGAATCCTCTCTCTCTCTTCTCTAGTATTAGCTACCCCTCCTAGCTTTGTGTCATCAGCAAATTTGATCAGTTTACCCTCAATTCCTTCATCTAAATCATTGATAAAGATGTTGAACAATACAGGGCCCAAAACAGAGCCTTGGAAGGAGATCTCTCGATGCAGGGCTCCAATCTGCAGCTCCACTTGCTCAGTGACCTGGGTAACGGTCTCCTGCAAGGGCTTACCGTCGACCGAAGCTATCAGCCGAAGAGTCTCCAGGGACCTGACAGGAATCCAATATTTTTTAACTGCCTCGAGCTTGATGAAGTTCCCTGCTGCACCTGAATCCACATAAGCCTCTTCAGAGTAACATTTGGAACCAAGATTCAGCAAAACATATACAGTCGGGTGGGAGAAGAATCACATACACCTAGGAAGGCCTGTTCTACCAAACCTAGGTGGAGAAGTTTCCCGGCCTCTCGGGGCAGGAGCGAAGGAGTTGAGGAGCACTCCCACAGTAGAAGCAGAGCCCTTGTGCAAGTCTCTCCCTACGACGCTGTTCAGCCATATTGAGTCAGTCCACCTGCATAGGCTCAGATACAGGGCCCGCAGAAGATAGCACGGATCCTAAGTGGGGAGGACTGCGAGTAGACAAAGAGAGACGGGGAGGCCGTCTCTCCCTGGCTACCTCACGGGTGCGTTCTTGGAAACGCAGATCAATGCGTGTCGCAAGAGAGATTAAGTCCTCCAAAGAGGTCTGGGTATCCCAGCCCGCCAGTTCATCTTAAATACGATCGGACAGGCCACGCCAAAAGGCCCCTACGAGAGCCTCATTGTTCCAACCGAGTTCGGAGGATACTGTGCGAATACGCATGGAGTATTGTCCAATGGATAGAGTACCCTGATGGAGGTTGAAGAGGGCCTCGGTTGTGGAAGCCAGACGACGCGGGTCGTCGAACACCTTGCCGAAGGTGTCCAAAAAGGTGGAAAGCAGAGAGACGTGTGGATCATCACGCTCCCAGAGAGGGTTCACCCACGCTAACGCCTCCCCCTTTAAGTGGGAAACAATAAAGGCCACCTTAGCTCGATCGTTCGGATATTGCTGCGGCAAGAGCTCAAAATGCAATCGGCATTGATTCAAAAACCCCAACACAACTTAGGGCCATCACTATACCGCGGTGGTTTGCCTAAACGGGCTGCGGGTGTGAGACCAAGGCTTGGGCAGACACAGAGGCAACGGATTGCAAGGAAAGAAGACGGTTATCTACCAACGCCATATATTTGAGGATGTGGGCTTGGGTGTCACGTTGCTGAGTGAGCTCTTGTTATAGACTGGCCAACTGAGAAGCATTCGCAGAGTTAAAGGACTGTAAGCGCGACAAATGGGACTCCATAGATTTCAAAAAGAACATAATCCTAGTCTGATTCTCCCGTAGAACCAGCAGTTCTTTTTGGGCAGTGGCCGTGGTACCAGCGGGTTCCATGGCCTATACTGTGACGACTCCTGGAGTGGACCCTCTGGGTCGCGATACCAACACAACCCGGGCGAACTGACCTAGTGAGAATCACCCCTCTATACAGGGAGCGTCAGGGGCAGACCCAGGGGGGTAAAGTACCACGACTGCTGGAACCAGGTGGCCGGCTCACAGAAGGCGGGAAAGACCATGTTAGCAAAGTGAAGATGGGAGTACACAGGATTCGGAAGTATGCAAAGCGAGGACACGGGAACATGCAGAGTACAGGATAGTGCAAGGCGTGTTACAAGGCAAGGCGGAGCGCGCGCTGGGAAGCACGCCCGGGTATAAGGCAAGGCAGAGCACGCACTGGGAAGCACGCCTGGGTATAAGGCAAGGCAGAGCTGGTAAGTACGTTAGAGCACAAGGCAAGGGACCTGAGTACAGAGAGCAGCCAAGCAGGGACCAAGCAGGTCTAGCTAGGAAGCACAACAATAATCAGGCACCACCTACAGGAAGAGGCAGCCTGATATAGGGCAAGTGTGCTGGAACTTCCGGGTCAGGTCCTCCAGGACCATAGAGACGTCAAAGATGGAGAGCCTGTAGGCTCAGGAGGAAGCGCATTCGCGCTGGACAAGGACCTGTAGTCGAGTGAACAGCCACAGAGTCAAGCGCAGGAGGTGAGCGTGCGTACTCGACGAGACCCCCGGACCTGCCGCAATACCGGAAGTGATGAACGTCGGGTGTTGAGCCCCGGCACCGGTAGAATGCAGTGAGAGTGGCATGACAATAGGTATAAGATTTCACTTACTTCTTACATTACATGAGAGATATCTATTGTAAATTCTACAATAGCTCAGAAACCGGACAGTATAGTCCTCCATACAGTATTACCGGCACCACATAGTCATCCATACAGTATTATGGCCACCACAAAGTCCTCAATACAGTATTATGGAACACCACATAGTCATCCATACAGTATTACGGGAACCACATAGTTCTCTATACAGTATTTTGGGCACGACATAGTCCTCCATACAGTTTTATGGCTATCACAAAGTACTCCATACAGTATTATGGACACCACATAGTCCTCTATAGAGTATTATGGGTACCACATAGTCCTCCATACAGTATTATGGGCACCACATAGTCCTCCATACAGTATTATGGGCACCACATAGTCCTCCATACAGTATTATGGGCACCACATAGTCTTCCATACAGTATTATGGGCACCACAAAGTCCTCCGTACAGTATTATGGACACCACAGTCATCCATTCAGTATTATGGAAACCACATAGTTCTTCATACAGTATCATGGCCACCACAATGTCCTCCATACAGTATTATGGACACCACATAGTCATCCATACAGTATTATGGGAATCACATGGTCCTCCATACAGTATTATGGCCACCACAAAGTCTTCCATACAGTATTATGGGCACCACATAGTCCTCCATACAGTATTATGGCCACCACAAAGTCCTCAATACAGTATTATGGACACCACATAGTCATCCATACAGTATTACGGGAACCACATAGTTCTCTATACAGTATTTTGGGCACGACATAGTCCTCCATACAGTTTTATGGCTATCACAAAGTACTCCATACAGTATTATGGACACCACATAGTCCTCTATAGAGTATTATGGGTACCACATAGTCCTCCATACAGTATTATGGCACCACATAGTCCTCCATACAGTATTATGGGCACCACATAGTCCTCCATACAGTATTATGGGCACCACATAGTCTTCCATACAGTATTATGGGCACCACAAAGTCCTCCGTACAGTATTATGGACACCACAGTCATCCATTCAGTATTATGGAAACCACATAGTTCTTCATACAGTATCATGGCCACCACAATGTCCTCCATACAGTATTATGGACACCACATAGTCATCCATACAGTATTATGGGAATCACATGGTCCTCCATACAGTATTATGGCCACCACAAAGTCTTCCATACAGTATTATGGGCACCACATAGTCCTCCATACAGTATTATGGGTACCACATAGTCCTCCACACAGTATTATGGGCACCACATAGTCCTACATACAGTATTATGGGCACCACATACTGCTCCATACAGTATAATGGGCACCATATATTGCTCCATACAGTATAATGGCCCCACATGGTGCTCCATACAGTATAATGGGCCCCATATAGTGCTCCATACAGTATAATTGACCCATATATTGCTACATACAGTATAATGGCCCCATATATTGCTCCATACAGTATAATGGCCCCATATATTGACCCATACAGTATAATGGTACCGATATAATGCACCATACAGTATAGTGAGTCCTACATAATGCTGCGTAGAGTATTATGGACACCACAGTCATTTATTCAGTATTATGGGAACCACATAGTCCTTCATAGAGTATTATGGCCAAAACATAGTCCTACATACAGTATTATGGGCACCACATACTGCTCCATACAGTATAATGGGCACCATATATTGCTCCATACAGTATAATGGCCCCACATGGTGCTCCATACAGTATAGCAGCCCCATATATTGCTCCATGCAGAATAATGGCTCCACATAGTGCTCCATACAGTATAATGGGCCCCATAATAGTGCTCCATACAGTATAATTGACCCATATATTGCTTCATACAGTATAATGGCCCCATATAATGCTCCATACAGTATAATGGCCCCATATATTGCCCCGTACAGTATAATGGTACCAATATAATGCTTCATACAGTATGGGTCCCATATAATGCTCCTCCATACAGTATATTATGGGCCCCATATAATGTTCCATACAATATATAATGGGCCCCATGTAATACTCCATACATAAGAAAAAATCAAATACCTCCCCTGTTCCCACCTGCAGGTCCGATTTACTCAGTGTCTCTTCTGACTCTGCAGTGCAGGATGGAGACCTTTGTCCTGAGACATCAGAGAGTCAGAGGGCACACTGCAGCTGCTGGGAAAGGGGAGAGGTGAGTATTTGAGGGGGGCCCGAAGCCAGCTAACCCAACTCACGGGCCCCATTGCATGTGTCCTTCCCCCTTCCCATTTGCCCAGGGCCCCAGCACTTGCCTGGGTTTTCTGGGTGGTGACGCTGGCCCTGGACGTGGGTTAGGTCTGGGTGTGCACGTCTGTGCGTGCCTTTGCCTCCTGCGCTTTTAAAGGGCCTGTGTCCCTAACAACTTCTTTTTTGTTTCTTCTTCTTTCTCTGGGGCCCACCGTGCATTTCACCGGTACCATGCCAGGCCAGGCTGACCCTGCCTCTATATACAGTAGATAACACAGGATCCACCATTCACAATAGGTGATGTCACAGCTCACCTCCTCCTCCAGTACAATGATAGGTCAAACCTCTATATACAGTAGATAACACAGGATCCACCATTCACAATAGGTGATGTCACAGCTCACCTCCTCCTCCTCCTGTACAATGACTGATACCTCTATATACAGTAGATAACACAGGATCCACCATTCACGATAGGTGATGTCACAGCTCACCTCCTCCTCCTGTACAATGACTGATAACACCTCTATATACAGTAGATAACACAGAATCCACCATTCACGATAGGTGATGTCACAGCTCACCTCCTCCTCCTGTACCATGATTGATAACAGATTTGTTTTGCAGTTCTTGGAGCAGAATCCAAGTTTTTGAGGATGTTTGGAATTTTTTAGAAGAATTTGTAGGTTTCGGCTCTAAAACCTCCTAAAACCCCTCTGTGTGCACATACCCTAGTACTATCCTGCACAGTTTTTGCTGATTTTTAGAGCAGAAACTAAGTAGAAACACCAAGTTTTTGAGGAGTTTCCGATTCAAAAACTTCTTGTGCCACTCTGTGTGTACAGTACTTAGTCTGCATGTTTGCGCACAGTGAGGTTTTTTTGTTTAGCAGTACTTGGAGCGGTATCTGCCCAAATCCTCCTCCGAATCTCAAAACATCTAAAAAAAGTGAATGTTCTGCTCAGTTTCTACTCTACAAACACTGGTGAAAGACTCCGTGTGAACACGCCCCGATATGTGTGACATGGCTTATTATTTGTAGCAGCCCGGGATGACGGACAGATCTCTGCTCGCAGCGTGTGTCATGGAAGACACCAATGGCTGCCGGCCAGCGGCCTAAGTAGTAAGCGCAGGAATGCTCCGCAGCTGTCTGCCAACTATCTGAGGCTCTCCCTGCGCATAGTGACAGGACTGGCACTGGATAAATGAGACAGAATATTGGACGCGGCTCTCGGCACCACGAACGTGAATGGGTGACAGAGACGCTGGGAACATCGAGGAAAACTCCGGCATCAAGCGCCAACGTGTCCCCTCCAACCGAGGAGGAGGAAGGGAGCTGACTGTACCATGGGGCGGCGGAGAACCCGCGACCTGCACCCAAAACATGGCTGCACATCAGCTAAGGAGGAAAAGTGGTGGAAATCACAGGATGGAGACATAGATATGTATGAGGAGACTGTGCGGGGACTGGCCAGCTGTGCGGGACAACACATCAGTGTGGGTGACTGGTCACCAGTGGGGAACTACACATCAGTGTGGGGTGACTGGTCACCAGTGAGGTGAGTACACATCAGTGTGGGGTGACTGGCCAGCAGTGCGGGGACTACACATCAGTGTGGGTGACTGGTCACCAGTGGGGAACTACACATCAGTGTGGGTGACTGGCCAGCAGTGCGGGGACTACACATCAGTGTGGGTGACTGGTTACCAGTGAGGTGAGTACACCTCAGTGTGGGTGACTGGTCACCAGTGGGGTGAGTACACATCAGTGTGGGTGACTGGTCACCAGTGGGGAACTACACATCAGTGTGGGTGACTGGTCACCAGTGGGGAACTACACATCAGTGTGGAGTGACTGGACACCAGTGGGGTGAGTACTCATCATGTCCTGCCTCAGGCAATCCTGCCCGGACTCTGCTCTTCAAGCAGGAAATTGCTGCTTTTTCAGAATGTGGGTCCACCGCTTTTTTACTTCAGCTGATGCGGCCGTCTGGGCGGACGCTGGTCTCCTACTCAATACCGATGCTGCTGTGCCCGATGACGCTCCTCTCGCACGGAAGCCAGTGATCGCAGTCGCGATAATCTCCATCAGAGCAGCCTCCAGGGTCTTCCGCGCTCCTTTCGGCTCTGGTTTGGGCGCCGCCAGTCCCGCGAGTTCCTCATCCTCCACCGCTGCTTGTCTAGCTGCCAGAAAGGGTGCCACTCTTCCAGCTCCCCCGACTACCAGGCTTCCAATCGCAGGCCCATCTCCGCCGGGGCCTTAGACCGCTGCCAGTCCCTGCGGCCAATGCCGCCACAGTACGACAGACTGTGTCTTTGCATGATGTCCAGTAATGGCGTCTCCTCTCTTGACACGCCATCTTGCTCTCCTGGGCGCCACCCGTTCGTGGATGGAGTCACTTCCTACTTTGGGGGGTGGGTGGAAGCTCCTTCATCGCCCGCACGCACTTCGGGCGGGCATTAATCACAGAGGGGTGCGACCTCCTGCCTTTTGGCGCCAAGCTCCTTGCATGACGCCCAGGAAAGGCAGCACCAACCTTCATTTTCACGCCACTGACCCTTGTCTTCCTGTCAGTGCTTGGAACCATCTTAAAGTCACTATCAGTCGCTATCTTTAACTCTTTCACGGCTGTCATAGTCCACAGTTCTCGTAACAGCAGGGCTGCTGGGATCGATCCTGCCGACTACGCCAAATGTAACAAGGTGGCACGGGGTGGTAGTCATGACCGAGTCCTCTATGTCGCAGTCAGTGATCACCCCGGCCCCTTGCACATCAAAAAATAGATAGGATCCCAGTTCTGCAGCGCAGTCATTTACCTCCATCACACGGCTGCTTCCCATCCTGGAACGGCCTCGTCTGGCTGCACCACACGTCACACTTCGGTTCCAACACTGGCAAAACTTTTTAAGAACGATAAGCTAACATGAGGTAGATAAGGTAAAAATTCCTGCGCTTTCCCTGCGTCTTCCACAAACTGAGTAACATCAACAGTCCTTTAGCGGGCACTCACACTGTTCCACTGCCCGACAGTCCTTGGCTGCCTGTAATCCACAGACGGGGGTCCCTTCTGTCCCAAGTGGGGAGACATGTCCTGCCTCCGGCAATCCTGCCCGGGCTCTGCCCTTCAAGCAGGAAATTGCAGCTTTTTCAGCCTGCGGGTCCGTCCCTTTTTAACTTGACCCTTTCTGTCCCTAACCTCATCTCATACAACAGATAACATATTCCATACAGGTTACACATTAGAACAGCACCCTGATAAAACATTAATATATAACATTAGCGTATGGGTAATCATCAGGACACCGCATGGGGCAGACATGCCTGGTATAAAGCAGAGCGGAGGTAAATGAGGGTCCCTGCCACCTCCTTACAAGTACACATCAGTGTGAGGTGACTGGTCACCAGTGGGGTGAGTACTGTACACATCAGTGTGGGGTGACTGGTCACCAGTGGGGTGAGTACTGTACACATTAGTGTGAGGTGACTGGTCACCAGTGGGGTGAGTACTGTACACATTAGTGTGAGGTGACTGGTCACCAGTGGGTTGAGTACTGTACACATTAGTGTGAGGTGACTGGTCACCAGTGGGTTGAGTACTGTACACATCAGTGTGGGGTGACTGGTCACCATGGGGTGAGTACTGTACACATCAGTGTGAGGTGACTGGTCCCAGTGGGGTGAGTACTGTACACATCAGTGTGAGGTGACTGGTCACCAGTGGGGTGAGTACTGTACACATCAGTGTGGGGTGACTGGTCACCAGTGGGGTGAGTACTGTACACATCAGTGTGGGGTGACTGGTCACCAGTGGGGTGAGTACTGTACACATCAGTGTGAGGTGACTGGTCACCAGTGGGGTGAGTACTGTACACATTAGTGTGAGGTGACTGGTCACCAGTGGGTTGAGTACTGTACACATTAGTGTGAGGTGACTGGTCACCAGTGGGTTGAGTACTGTACACATTAGTGTGAGGTGACTGGTCACCAGTGGGGTGAGTACTGTACACATTAGTGTGAGGTGACTGGTCACCAGTGGGGTGAGTACTGTACACATAGTGTGAGGTGACTGGTCACCAGTGGGGTGAGTACTGTACACATTAGTGTGAGGTGACTGGTCACCAGTGGGGTGAGTACTGTACACATTAGTGTGAGGTGACTGGTCACCAGTGGGTTGAGTACTGTACACATTAGTGTGAGGTGACTGGTCACCAGTGGGGTGAGTACTGTACACATTAGTGTGAGGTGACTGGTCACCAGTGGGTTGAGTACTGTACACATTAGTGTGAGGTGACTGGTCACCAGTGGGGTGAGTACTGTACACATCAGTGTGAGGTGACTGGTCACCAGTGGGGTGAGTACTGTACACATTAGTGTGAGGTGACTGGTCACCAGTGGGGTGAGTACTGTACACATTAGTGTGAGGTGACTGGTCACCAGTGGGGTGAGTACTGTACACATTAGTGTGAGGTGACTGGTCACCAGTGGGGTGAGTACTGTACACATCAGTGTGAGGTGACTGGTCACCAGTGGGGTGAGTACTGTACACATTAGTGTGAGGTGACTGGTCACCAGTGGGGTGAGTACTGTACACATTAGTGTGAGGTGACTGGTCACCAGTGGGGTGAGTACTGTATACATTAGTGTGAGGTGACTGGTCACCAGTGGGGTGAGAACTGTACACATCAGTGTGAGGTGACTGGTCACCAGTGGGGTGAGTACTGTACACATTAGTGTGAGGTGACTGGTCACCAGTGGGGTGAGTACTGTATACATTAGTGTGAGGTGACTGGTCACCAGTGGGGTGAGTACTGTACACATCAGTGTGAGGTGACTGGTCACCAGTGGGTGGCGTGTGTGGGGTCCTTGCTCCTCCTCTCCCCCCTCGGCTGATCTCACTTCCTCCGTGCAGGGGCTGGGGGCGGCCCCGTATAAGTCCGGCCTCTGGTGTGAGCATTGCCGCTGCACAGGTTGGAGGAGAAGCATCCCGCCGCCATCCCCAGCATGGACACCTACCAGAAGCCGGAGGACAAGGCGCTGCAGGCCCTCAGAGACGTGGCCAACCGGCTGAGGGTCCACTCCATCCGGGCAACATGCGCCTCCAACTCCGGGTGAGCCCCTGTGTTATCTGTGTGCGGGGTCTCCTGCACACGTGGGGTCCGGCTCACTCCCCCGTCTGACCTCCACGTGTGGCTGTGTAGCCCCCGCAGCTCGTGTCCTGTGGACACACGGGGGGCGCAGCCTCTGCTCCTAAGTGCAATACAGCCGCACTGTAAATGTTACCCCCTAATTATCCTCTCTCCCCCTCCACTCCGTCTTCAGTTGGGATGTGACGGGTTAATGTGTCAGATCCCCTCAGGCCTCTACAGTGCGAGGAGCGGCTCCTTCTTAAAGGGGAACTCCACTGGTAGAGCCCAGAGCCTGCTGCACATGGCGCCTTTGTCTGGGTGCACCTGTGTCTGCTGATGGCTGGGGGCTTCATTTGACACAGACCCATGGTGCCCTCCACCTTAGCTGTGGAGGTCTCTGACCTCATTAAATGTTCACATGTTGCCTGATCCTTTGGACAGTGCAGGGTTAAATATTATCTTCTGTCCTTGGCTTATGGATCAGATACAGGTTAGGAAACTGGAGTTTTTTTCCTTTTTTTTTTTTTGTGGTATTCTCCTTATTATAGGGCAGAGACTGTAATATAATGTTGTACACATGAGGGGTCTTCAGGGGCTGTGCGGGGGTCAGGATGGTGGCGGAGACATCAGTGTGATATGTGGAGCCTCATCTCTATCCCCCCTTAGTAGATGAGCTGCACTGAGAGCATGCTCAGCCAGGCCGAGCATACATGTACATGGGCTGCTGGCAGTGTCAGGTGTGTAGGCACTATGTTAATGTAACGTTGAGTGGCCCCCCATCACCAGGATAGAACTGTCCGTGTCCTCACTGTGCTGACGCCTCGTTCTGGATCTGTGTTCCCCATTATAACTTTGTGCCTTCAGGAAAGTTTCCTAGACAGCAGGGATCGTCTCTCTCCCATGTGACTGTGAGATCTGGCAGCTAGGGCTGGTGACGCAGCCAAAAATGTGTGTAGTTCAGTGGCTAAGACACCAGGCCTGTGTATGATCTACCTGTTATGTGGGGATGAGAGAACCAGGATGTAGGGGCCTCCTGTGGTCCTGGCACAGGAGTGTGAGGGGGGTCACCCTAGCTTCCCTGTATGCACAGGACAGACTGCATGGAAGAAAATGGGAGGTATAGGTTAAACAGCAAACAAAAAGGCAGCACTGCTTACCTGCCCAGATCTTGGAACAAATGCACTACAGGGTGCAGCCAGCCCATAAAGTGAGATGTTAGGCAGCACAGGTGCAAAATACCAGATCATCAGCCACTCTCCACATACCCATTCAGGGAGGGGGCGACTGCCCAGTATACAATTGCACAATAAAGGCCTGCATAGGGTGCCATTCACACAAGGATACTGCATAGTGTCTGGTTCACAGCCTATTAATCATGCCCCTACTATTCGATTAGGTGGGCTGGCCAGTACACTCTTAATGCATACCAGTGTGAACACCCCTCATGTGAGACCAAACGTGCTTGGGCTTGGCTGCACCCTGAAAAATATAGTGCAAAAAAAAATACAAAAATAGTGGGGTATTAGTTTATATTTTGGCCAAAATACGTAAGCTCGTAACCTGCGCCAAAGGTCCCCACGCTTAAGAGTCCCTACACTAAACTATTTAGCAAAGCCACTAAAGGAGACTCAAGGTCCCCAAAAATCCAATTTAAACAGCAAACAAAAGGCCCAGATTTTGGAACAAATGCACTACAGGATGCAGCCAGCCCATAAAGGAGGTATAGGTTACCCCACCTGTACATGTGGAGGGAGAACAAGAGAAAACAAGGTGTAGGACACTGAAGGTTTGGTTTTCGCTCTGTCAAAACCCATTGGGTGCTACTCAGAGGATTTTATTTATTGTGCAAAATGAGTTCTAGATCAGTCAGTCAGCTTACAATATGTTGTCAGAAATCTCTGCGCTGTGCCAAAGGTGGTTTAGCCGTTTACCAACCTCCTCCACCGACTTCTAAATCTGACTGCCTCCACCAATGTGCATTTCAGGAGATTGTTTCCAACCGGCTTTCCCCTGTAATCAGTGTTGGACGTCGTACGGTTATGGATTATTTGGTGACTGTGTAATGTGCTCTGCTCCTTGTGACAGGCATCCCACATCCTGCTGCAGCGCTGCCGAAATCCTGTCTGTCCTCTTCTTCAACGCCATGAAGTACGATGCGGCCGACCCCGGCAATTATAACAACGACCGCTTTGTTCTGTCCAAGGTGAGGATGACTGCACCATGCCTACTACCGATCACCAGGCGTGAGGTGGGGCCGGTGCTCATGTGACCACTCCCTGGTGTGAAATCGATGGTGAATAGTCAGTGGACCTTGCAGGACCATGAGCAGAATGGAGGGGCTGTGGTGCTCCGTGGCCCTCTTATATACAGGCATGTTGGTGCCGGACCTCGGGTACCATGGTGCTGTGGGTGATGTATAACCAGAGTACTAGCGGCACAACGTCTCCAGTTCTCTAATGTTTTGTCCCTTTCCAGGGTCATGCTGCACCCATCTTGTACGCAGCCTGGGTAGAAGCTGGTTACTTCAAGGAATCGGACCTTCTCAACTTGAGAAAGATTGACTGTGACCTGGAAGGACATCCTACACCGGTATGTACCAGACTCACGGATGATACTGTGTGTAATAGACATAATAAAAAAAAAAAAAAAATGCATCATATGAACATGCCTCAATAATGGCATCATAGCTTGTGATTGGTTGCACAGTGATGGTGTCATTTGATCATGTTTAGGCCCTGGTGGCAGACATGGACTTCACATGGCCACCAGAGGCATAGCTAGGGGTTTGGTTCAAGGGGCAAAACATTTTGACTGGGTCTCTAACCAGGTAACCCTGGCTACATCTACAGTGGTGAAACCTAATGGTGGATGTCGGAGAAAGTCGGCAGATGAGCTGGTACTGAAATCTCTATACGAAGACCAATACTGATGTTACCTCCATATAGTGCTAGATACCTACACAACAGCATGGCAGTGCAGGGAGGAATTGGCTGTCACCTTGAGCAGTATCAGTAGGGCCCTGAAGCAACCGCATGCTCTACACCCCTGGTAGCTGTGTGCTGGCCATCCTTTTTATCTATCTTCTGCACTTTCATAGATGCTACAGAAAGGAGTTTAGATCAGCAGGGTCATCACAGACTGACAGTAGTTGCCATCAGACACTTGTCCATGAATGAAATCACTTGGCTCTGCAGATGGTTTGCTTTATTTCTTTCATCTGGACTTAATCAGAGAAACAGTTGGGAGAAGAAATAATCCTGAAGCATCAAGCCAATTGTTGCAGCCATAAATTCTCCGCAGACCTGGTTTTGTGTAGTGTCCGTTTACCCATTTATTTTGTGCACTTGGAAATAATAATAATCTTTATTTATATAGCGCCAACATATTCCACAGCGCTTTACAGTTTAACAGTTTCAAAACACAAGTCATAAGTAACAACGTTAACAATACAATAATTAAAGCAAAATAAGCTGCCCCTGCTCGTGAGAGCTTACAATCTACAATGAGGTGGGGGAGATACAAAGTACAGGTGTGTATATACAATGGTACATTTACAATGATGGTCCAGCCATCTTGAGGGAGTGAGGGATGGATGGAGATAGTGAATGGGCTACACACACACACACTTACACATAGAATGACTTTGATTAGTGAATGTGATAGGCCACTCTGAACAAATGTGTTTTGAGGGAGCGCCTGAAACCATGCAAATTGTGGATAGTCCTAATTTCTTGGGGTAGAGCATTCCAGAGGATTGGCGCAGCACGGGAGAAGTCTTGGAGTCGGGAGGGGAGGTACGGATTAGTGCAGAGGTTAGTCGAAAGTCGTTTGTAGAGCGCAGCAGTCAATTAGGCCGATAGAAATGAGGGAGGAGATGTAGGGGGGTGCTGCACTGTGGAGAGTTTTGTGGGTGAGAACAAGTACTTTGCATTGGATCCTATAATGAATGGGCAGCCAGTGTAAGGACTGGCGAAGAGCGGACGCGTCCGAGTACCGATTAGCCAGATGGATGACCCTGGCTGCTGCATTAACCCCTTTAAGACCCAGCCTATTTTGACCTTAAAGACCTTGCCATTTTTTGCAATTCTGACCAGTGTCCCTTTATGAGGTAATAACTCAGGAACGCTTCAACGATCCTAGCGATTCTGAGATTGTTTTTTCGTGACATATTGGGCTTCATGTTAGTGGTAAATTTAGGTCGATAATTTTTGCGTTTATTTGTGAAAAAAATGGAAATTTGGCGAAAATTCTGAAAATTTGTAATTTTCTAATTTTTAATTTTTATTCTGTTAAACCAGAGAGTTATGTGGCACAAAATAGTTAATAAATTACATTTCCCACATGTCTACTTTACATCAGCACAATTTTGGGAACAACATTTTTTTTTTTTTGTTAGGAAGTTATAAGGGTTAAAAGTTGACCAGCGATTTCTCATTTTTAGAGCAAAATTTACAAAACCATTTTTTTTAGGGACCACCTCACATTTGAAGTCACTTTGAGGGGTCTATATGGCAGAAAATACCCAAAAGTGACACCTTTATAAAAACTGCACCCCTCAAGCTACTCAAATCTACATTCAAGAAGATTATTAACCCTTCAGGTGCTTCACAGGAACTAAAGCAACGTGGAAGGAAAAAATGGACATTTTAATTTTTCCAACAAAAATTTTCTTTTAGCATCAATTTTTTCATTTTTACATGGGCAACAGGATAAAATGGATCCTAAAATTTGTTGGGCAATTTCTCCTGAGTACACAGATACCTCCTACTAATACTGACCTACAAGGCCATCTATAATCTGTCTCCTCCATATATCTCTGAACTAATCTCCCGATATCTTCCCTCACGTAATCTCCGATCCTCCCAAGACATCCTTCTCTCCTCCACACTTATTCGCTCCTCACCCAACCGCCTCCAAGACTTCTCCCGAATATCCCCCATCCTCTGGAATTCTTTGCCCCAACACATCCGACTATCAAACTCATTCAGATCCTTCAGACGGAACCTGAAAACCCATCTCTTCAGGAAAGCCTACAGCCTGCAATGACCCTGCTGCCTCCTCACCACTACCGGAGTTATTGCCTCAACCAACACCGGAACTGCTGCAACCCCCCGAACCTACTGTCTCCTGCCTCACAATCCTGTAGAATGTAAGCCCGAAAGGGCAGGGTCCTCTCCCCTCTGTATCAGTCTGTCATTGTTAGTTTGTTTACTGTAAGTGATACCTGTAATTTGTATGTAACCCCTTCTCATGTACAGCACCATGGAATCAATGGTGCTATAGAAATAAATATTAATAATAAATAATAATAATGTGGTCATAAACCACTGTATGGGCGCACGGCAGGGCTCAGAAGGGAAGGAGCGCCATTTGACTTCTTGAATGGAAAATATGCTGGAATATTTAGCGGTTGCCATGTCGCATTTGGAGAGTTCCTGTATGCCTAAACATTGGAGCTTCCCCACAAGTGACCCCATTTTGGAAACTAGACCCCTAAGGAACTTATCTAGATGCATAGTGAGCACTTTGAACCCCCAGGTGCTTCACAAATTGATCCAGTAACTAAAAGAAATACTTTTTTTTTTTTAAAAAAAGATTTTTTTAGCCCATTTTTTTATTTTCACATGGCAACAGTATAAATTGGATCCTAAAATTTGTTGGCCCATTTCTCCTGAGTACCAGATACCTCATATGTGGTCATAAACCACTGTTTGGGCGCACGTCAGGGCTCAGAGGAAGGAGCGCCATTTGACTTTTGAATGGAAATTGCTGGAATATTAGCGGTTGCTATGTCGTTTGAGAGTCCTTGATGTGCCTAAACATTGGAGCTCCCCCACAAGTGACCCCATTTTGGAAACTAGACCCCAAAGAACTTATCTAGATGCTAGTGAGCACTTTGAACCCCCAGGTGCTTCACAGAAGTTTATAACGCAGAGCCGTGAAATAAAAAATCATTTTTTTTCTCAAAAAATGATTTTTTAGCCCACTATTTTTTATTTTCACAATGGTTACAGGAGAAATTGGACCCCAAAAGTTGTCCAGTTTCTCCTGAGTACGCTAGTACCCCATATGTGGGGGGAACCACTGTTTGGGCACACGTCAGGGCTCGGAAGGGATGTAGTGACGTTTTGAAATGCCGACTTGATGGAATGGTCTGCGGGCATCTTGTTACGTTTGCAGAGCCCCTGATGTGCCTAAACAGTAGAAACTCCCCACAAGTGACCCCATTTTGGAAACTAGACCCGGCAAAGAACTTATCTAGATGTGTGGTGAGCACTTTGAACCCCCAAGGGCTACACAGAAGTTTATAACGCCCGGGCATGAAAATAAAAAAATCATATTTTTTCCACAATCAGGATCTTTTAGTCCCCAATTTTTTTATTTTCCCAAGGGTAACATGAGAAATTAGACCCCCAAAAGTTGTTGTCCAATTTGTCCTGAGTATGCTGATATCCCATATGTGGGAGAAAACTACTGTATGGGCACACGTCGGGGCTCGGATGGGAAGTAGTGACGTTTTGAAATGCCCACTTGATGGAATGGTCTTCGGGTGTCATGTTACGTTTGCAGAGTCCCTGATGTGCCTAAACAGTAGAAACTCCCCACAAGTGACCCCATTTTGGAAACTAGATCCCCCAAGGAACTCCTATAGATGTGTGATAAGCACTTTGAATCTCCAAGTCCTTCACAGAAGTTTATAACGCAGAGCCGTGAAAATATAAAATCATTTTTTTTCCACAAAAATAATTTTTAGTGTCCAATTTTTTTTCCCAATGTTAACAGGAGAAATTAGAACCCCCAAAGTTGTTGTGCAATTTTTCCCGAGTACGCTGATACCTCATATGTGGGGATAAACCACTGTTTGGGCATACGTCGGGGCTTGGAATAAAGGGAGCACTGTTTGACTTTTGAACGCAAAATTTGCAGGAATCAATGGTGGCGCCATGTCGCGTATGGAGACCCCCTGATGTGCCTAAATAGTGGAAACCCCTCAATTCTAACTCCAACCCTAACCCATACACACACCTAACCCTAATACAAACCCTAATCATAACCCTAACCCCAACACACCCCTAACCCTAATCCCAACTCTAACCATAAACCTAACTACAAGCCTAACCCTAATTCTAACCCAAATTCCAACCCTAACCGTAATTACTAACCTACTAACCCTAACCCTAGTTCTAACCCTAAGGCTGGGTTCATATTGCGTTTTACCAGCCCGTTCAACACGTAGCGTTGACCGGCTGGTGACGGTATAGCATAACGCGATCGCGTTATGCTATACCCGCTAGCGCAGATGAATCAGCAGATAATCAGCCGCGGATCAGCAGCGAAATCCGTCGCGGATCAGCAGCGAAATCCGCGGCGGATATCGCTGCTGATCTGCGGCGGATATCGCAGCTGATCTGCTGCGGATATCGCAGCGAAATACACTGTGGATCCGCAGCAAAATCAGCAACGTGTGCACAGGGCCTAATAGGAAAAAAAAAAGGAAGAAAAAAAAAAATCTTTATTTTTTTTATTTGTCCCTACCTATGATAAAGGGGGGGTTCATTTACTTTTTTTTATTTTGATCACTGTGACAGTTTATCACAGTGATCAAAATAAATTTTTGGACACTGGGGGGCGCACTGCGCATGCGCCCGCCATTTTCCAAGATGGCGGCGCCCATGAAGAGGCCCGGGCGGACACCGGGACCGATCCAGGGACATCGGTGGATCGGGAGAGGTGAGTAGGGTGGTCGGAAGGTTAGGGGGGGGGATCGGAAGGTGGGGGCAAAGGAGGAGGGGAGCTGTTAGTGACGGCGGTGACCGATCGCTGCCATCTTTCGGTGGCGGCGGCCGATCGCCGCCGTGAATCTGTGTGGGGGGGTCAGGGCTCGGTGTCCAGCCATGGCAGATGCTATTGCAGCATCGGCCATGGCTGGATTGTAATATTTCACCAATTAAATTGGTGAAATATTACAGATTGCTCTGATTGGCTGTTTCACTTTTAACAGCCAATCAGAGCGATCGTGGCCACGGGGGGTTAAGCCAACCCCCCTGTGGTGAAGCACAAAGGGTCCTGTAACTGCGGGTCGGGTGACCTTTGAGTGACCCCGGTCTCCCGGCCCGCAGGAACGCGATCCTTTCATGACACAGGGTATGCGTCATAGGTCGGATTGGCACCGACTTTCATGACGCATACGCTGTGTCAAAGGTCGGGAAGGGGTTAAGGATGGACTGGAGAGGGGATAGTCGAGTAATGGGGAGGCCAAGTAATAGAGCGTTGCAGTAGTCCAGGCGGGAGTGGATCAATGCTACAGTGAGGGTTTTTGTTGTTTCCATGGTGAGAAAAGGGCGGATTCTAGAGATGTTCTTTAGGTGTAGGCGGCAAGAGATTGTATATGGGAGGTGAAGAGAGAATTGGTGTCAAACATAACACCCAGACAGCGAGCCTGCTGCCAGGGTGTTATTATGGTGCTGCCCACAGAGGGAAATGTCAGATTTAGGGAGGTTAGTAGACGGCGGGAGCAGAAGGAGTTCAGTTTTGGAGAGGTTAAGTTTCAGATAGAGAGCGGACATGATGTTGGAGACTGCAGACAGTCACTGGCGTTCTGTAGTACAGCGGGAGTAAGGTCGGGGGATGACGTGTATAGTTATGTGTCATCAGCATAAAGATGGTACTGAAAGCCAAATCTGCTGATGGTCTGTCCAATTGGGGCCGTGTAGAGAGAAGAGAAGGGGGCGAAGAACTGAGCCCTGGGGTACACCGACAGTGAGAGGAAGAGGAGATGACGTGGAGCCAGAGAACGAAACACTGAAGGAGCGGTCAGAAAGATAGGAGGAGAACCAGGAGAGAACAGTGTCCTTAATACCTAGTGACTGGAGCCTAGACAGTAGGAGACAGTGGTCAACAGTGTCGAAAGCTGCAGAAAGGTCGAGAAAAATGAGCAGAGAGTGGTCACCATTACGTTTTGCTGTCAGAAGGTCATTGGTCACTTTGAGTGCAGTTTCAGTCGAATGTAGGGGGCGGAAGCCGGACTGGAGGGAGTGAGTGGAGAGGTAACGGGGTAAGGCCGTTAGAAGGTCATTGGTCACTTTGATGAATGCAGTTTCAGTCGAATGTAGGGGGCGGAAGGGTCTAGGAGTGAGTGGAGAGGTAACGGGTGAGGCGGGAGCAGACTAGGCGCTCCAAAAGTTTAGAGATGAAGGGGAGATTGGAGACCGGTCTGTAGTTTGTGCAGGAAGGGTCGAGAGCGGGTTTATTTAGTAATGGAGTAACAATGGAGTGTTTGAAGGAGGATGGGAAAATGCCAGAGGAGAGTGAGAGATTAAAGATTGTAGTTAGGTGAGTTGTGACAACTGGAGAGAGAGACTGGAGGAGATGTGAGGGGATGGGGTCGGTAGTGCTTGTAGTCGGAAGAGAGGAGTCTGGAGACTTCTTCTGTGATGGTATCAAATGAGGAAAGTGAGCCAGGGGAAATGCAGGAGGGATGGGAGTCACAGCACTTGGTGGTTGAGGGCAGATTTCCTGACGGATAGTATCTATTTTTTCTATAAAGTGGGAGGCCAGGTCGTCGGCACAAATGTCTGTGATAGGGGCTTGTGCTTTTGGCCTGAGGAGGGAGTGAAAAGTGTCAAAGTTTCTTGAGGTTGTTGGCTAGTGAGGAGATCAGGGTGGTGAAGTAGGTCTGTTTGGAGAGGTGAAGGGCAGCGTTATAAGTTCTTAACATGAATTTAACCCCTCTCTGCCATCAGACGTACTATTCCGTCTATGTGACCCTGGACCTTATTCCCATGGACGGAATAGTACGTCATGGGCGATCAGCTGCGCTCCTGGGGGGAGCGCAGCTGATCGCCGCCGGGTGTCAGCTGATTATCACAGCTGACACCCGTGACTGTGTGTCAGGAGCGGTCACGGACCGCTCCCGGCACATTAACCCCTGGCACACCGCGATCAAACATGATCGCAGTGTACCCGGGGCACAGGGGAGGATCGCGCAGGCAGGGGGCTCCCTGCGCGCTCCCCTGAGACCCTCAGAGCAGCGCAATGTGTCGCGCTGTTCCGAGGGTCCGTCCTCCCTCCAGGTCCCCGGATCCAAGATGGCGCCGGGGTCCTGCAGGGAGGCGGCTTTCTCAGTGCCTGCTGAGAGCAGGCGCTGGGGAAGCCTGCAGCAGTGCCAGAGCGATCGCTGGTGTGACAGAGTGCTGTGCACACTGTCACACCAGCGATCTGCTAAAATACAGTGATGTCCCACCCTGGGACAAAGTATAAAAGTAAAAAAAATAAAAATAAAAAGTGGTAAAAAAAAAAAAATATTGCCCAATAAATTCATTCTTTCCTGTAAATAAAAAAACAAAACAATAAAAGTACACATATTTGGTATCGCCGCGTCCGTAACGACCCCCCCTATAAAACTGTCCCACTAGTTAACCCCTTTAATGAACACCTTAAAAAAAAAAAAAGAAAACGAAGCAAAAAATCAATGCTTTATCATACCGCTGAACAAAAAGTGGAATAACACGCGATCAAAAAGACCGAGATAAATAACCATGGTACCGCTGAAAACGTCATCTTGTCCCGCAAAAAACGAGCCGTCATACAGCATCATCAGCGAAAAAATGAAAAAGTTATAGCTCGCAGAATAAAGCGATGCAAAAATAATAATTTTTTATATAAAATTGTTTTCATGCTATAAAAGCACCAAAACATATAAAAAAGATATAAATAAGGTATCGCCGTAATCGTACTGACCCGAAGAATAAAACTGCTTTATCAATTTTACCACACGCGGAACGGTACAAACGCCTCCCCCAAAAAATTCATGAATTGCTGATTTTTGTTCATTCTAACCTCCCAAAAATCGAAATAAAAAGCGATCAAAAAATGTCACGTGCTCAAAAATGGTACCAATAAAAACGTCACCTCGTCCCGCAAAAAATAAGACCTCACATGACTCTGTGGGCTAAAATACACAAAAATTATAGCTCTCAAAATGTGGTGATGCAAAACACTATTTTTGCAATAAAAAGCGTCTTTTAGCGTGACAGCTGCCAATCATAAAAACCCGCTATAAATAGTAAATCAAACCCCCCTTTATCACCCCCTTAGTTAGGGAAAAATAATAAAATTAAAAAAATGTATTTATTTCCATTTTCCCGTTAGGGTTAGGGTTGCGGCTAAAGTTAGGGTTGGGATTACGGTTAGGGTGTGTTAGGGTTAGGTTTGTGGTTAGGGTTGGGACTAGGGTTAGGGGTGTGTTGGGGTTAGGGTTGGAGTTAGAATTGGGGAGTTTCCGCTTTTAGGCACATCAGGGGCTCTCCAAATGTGACATGGCGTCTGATCTCAATTCCAGCTAATTCTGCGTTGAAAAAGTCAAACGGTGCTCCTTCACTTCTGAGCTCTACCATGCGCCCAAACAGTAGTTTACTCCCGCATATGGGGTATCAGCGTACTCTGGACCACAAGAGTTATTATGCAATTTGTCATATTTCTTCTGTTACCCTTGGGAAAATAAAAAACTGGGGGCGACAAAATCATTTTTGTAAAAAAAAAAAAAAAAAAATGATTTTTTTTTTTTGTTTTTTACGGCTGTATGTTATAAAACTTCTGTGAAGCACTTGGAGCTTCATAGCGCTCACCACACTTCTAGATAAGTTCCTTGTGGGGTCTATTTTCCAAAATGGGGTCACTTGTGGGGGGTTTCCACTGTTTAGGCGCATCAGGGGCTCTCTAAATGCGACATGACGCCCCCAGACCATTCCATCAAAGTCTGCAATCCAAAACGTCACTACTTCCCTTCCGAGCCCCGACGTGTGCCCATACAGTAGTTTACTCCCACATATTGGGTATCAGCATACTCAGGACAAATTGGACAACAACTTTTGGGGTCCAATTTCTCCTGTTACCCTTGTGAAAATAAAATATTGGGGGCGAAAAAATCATTTTTGTAAAAAAAAAAAAAAGGATTTTTTATTTTTATGGCTGTACGTTACAAACTTCTGTGAAGCACTTTGGGGTTCAAAGTGCTCACCACACATCTAGATAAGTTCCTTGAGGGGTCTAGTTTCCAAAATGGTGTCATTTGTGGGGGGGTTTCCACTGTTTAGGCATATCAGGAGCCTCCCAAACACGACATGGCATCCAGCCAATTCTGCGTTGAAAAAGTCAAACGGCGCTCCTTCCCTTCCAAACTCTGCCATGCACCCAAACAGTGGTTTACTCCCACATATGGGGTATCAGCGCACTCAGGACAAATTGCACAATAACTTTTGGAGTCTTGTTACCCTTGGAAAATAAAAATTGGGGTGAAAAAATCAATTTTGTGGAAAAAATATGATTTTTTAATTTTACGGCTCTACGTTATAAACTTGTGTGAAGCACTTGGGGGTTCAAATTGCTCACCAAAGATCTAGATAAGTTCCTTAGGGGGTCTAGTTTCCCAAATGGGGGCACTTGTGGGGGGTTTCCACTGTTTAGGCACAGCAGGGGCTCTCCAAATGCAACATGGCGTCCAATCTCAATTCCAGCCAATTTTGGTTGGAAAAAGTCAAATGGTGCTCCTTCCATTCCGAGCTCTGCCATGCGCCCAAACAGTGGTTCCCCCCCACATATGGGGTATCAGCGTACTCAGGACAAATTGGACAACAAATTTTGTGGTCCAATTTCTACTGTTACCCTTGGGAAAATAAAAAATTAGTGACTAAGATAATTTTTGTGGGAAAAAAATAGGATTTTTTATTTTCATGCTCGGGCATTATAAACTTGTGTGAAGCACTTGGGGGTTCAAAGTGCCCACCAAAGATCTAGATAAGTTCCTTAGGGGGTCTAGCTTCCAAAATGGGGTCACTTGTGGGGGGTTTCCACTGTTTAGGCTCATCTGGGGCACTACAAATGGAACATGACCCCCATCAATGTTTGCATTCCAAAACGTTACTGCTTCCTTTCCAAGCCCTGCCGTGCGCCCAACAGTTTCCCCCCCCCCACACACACATGGGGTATCGCGTACTCAGGACAAATTGGAAAACAACTTTTGGGGTCCAATTTCCTTGGGAAAAATCAAAAATTTGGGACTAAAAAATCATTTTGTGAAATTTTTTTTTTTTTTTTTTTTTCTCACACGCAGGCATTATAAACTTTTGTGAAACACTTTGGGGTTCAAAGTGCTCACAACAGATCTAGATAAGTTCCTTAGGGGGTCTAGTTTCCAAAATGGTGTCACTTGTGGGGGGTTTCCACTGTTTAGGCATATCAGGGGCTCTCCAAACGCGACATGGCGTCTAATCTCAATTCCAGCCAATTTTAGTTTGAAAAAGTCAAACGGCGCTCCTTCCCTTTCGAGCTCTGCCGTGTGCCCAAACAGTGGTTTTCCCCCACATATGGGGTATTGGCGTACTCAGGAGAAATTGCACAACAACTTTATCTGCCCATTTTCTCCTTTTACCCTTGTGAAAATAAAAAAACGTTTGTAAAAGATCATTTTTGTGGCTAAAAAGTTAAATATTAATTTTTTCCTTCCACGTTGCTTCAGCTCCTGTGAAGTACCTGAAGGGTTATTAAACTTCTTGAATGTGGTTTTGAGTACCTTGAGGGGTGCAGTTTTTAGAATGGTGTCACTTTTGGTATTTTCTGCCATATAGACCCCTAAAAGTGACTTCAAATGTGAGGTGGTCCCTAAAAAAATGGCTTTGTAAATTTTGTTGTAAAAATGAGAAATCACTGGTCAACTTTTAACCCTTATAATTTCCTAACAAAAAAAATTTTGGTTCCAAAATTGTGCTGATGTAAAGTAGACATGTGGGAAATGTTATTTATTAACTATTTTGTGTGACATATCTCTCTGTTTTAAGGGAAAAAAAATTCAAAGTTTGAAAATTGCAAAATTTTCTAAATTTTTGCCATATTTGGGTTTTTTTCAAAAATAAACGCAAGGTATATCGAAGAAATTTTACTTCTAACGTGAAGTACAATATGTCACGAGAAAACAATCTCAGAATCGCGAAGATCCGTTGAAGCGTTCCAGAGTTATAACCTCATAAAGAGACAGTGGTCAGAATTGTAAAAATTGGCCCGGTCATTAACGTGCAAACCACCCTTGGGGGTGAAGGGGTTAAAGTGGATGAAGTCTTCTGGTGTGCGGGTTTTTCTCTAAAGGCGTTCAGCACTCCTAGAGCATCGCTGAAGAAGTTGAGTTTGCAATGTGAGCCAGGGCTGTTTTACTGTGTGTTTTGAAGTTCTGAGGGTGAGTGGTGCTACTTGGTCAAGGGTGCTTCTAAGAGTGTCATTGTAGTGATGAACAGCCAGATCAGGACAGGAAAAAGAGGAGATTGGGGACAGTGATGTGTAGGGAGTCTGAAAGTGTCTGAGGGTTAATGGCTTGTAGATTTCTGAATGTGTGGTAGTTAGTAGTGCGCTGGGGTGGTGGAGGATTTTTGAGCGTGAAGGAGAGAATGTTGTGGTCAGAGAGTGGAAGCGGTGAGTTATTTAGGTGGGAGATTGAACAGAGGCGGACAAAGACCAGGTCAAGGGTGTTGCCATCCTTGTGTGTCTCAGAGGTTGAAAGCTGTGAGAGGCCTAGAGAAGTGGTTAGTGATAGAAGCTGAGATGCAGATGTGGAAGTAGGGCTGTTAATGGGGATGTTGAAGTCTCCAAGGATAAGGGTTGGTAGTTCTGAGGACATGAAGTGCGGCAGCCAGGCTGAGAAGTAGTCAAGGAACTGGGTGGGAGAGCCTGGGGGCCGATATATGACCGCTACTCTGAGGGAGAGGGGATGGAAGAGCCTGATGGTGTGGACCTCAAAAGAAGGGAATGAGAGTGATGGAATTGGGAGGATGACCTGGAAAGTGCATTGTGGGGACAGGAGTATGCCAACTCCACCACCATGTCTGTTTGTGGGTCTCGGGGAATGGGAGAACTGTAAACCACCATAGGAAATGGCAGCAGTGGGGACAGTGTCAGAATCCTGAATCCAGGTTTCAGTGAGGGCCAACAGATTAAGAGCGTGGTTCAGAAAGTAGCTGTGCAGGAAGGATAGCTTGTTGCATGCAGACCGTGGATTCCAGAGAGCACGCTTGAGAGAAGGAGATGAGGGAGTGCAAGTAATATTAAGATTATTATGGTTTCGGTATGAGGTAGGGTAGGGATTGAGGTTGGGGATGGTGGACCAGGGTTGGGGGAGATGTCCCCTGAAATCAGTAGGAGTAGGAAGATAAAGAGCAAGTAGTTGTTGGAATTGTAAGTAGTTTTTTTTCTGTGATGTGTTTGGGCAAGATGGGCTGAGGTTTTTCGGGAAGGTGAGGAGTACATGGGAGAGGGAAGCATGGAGGGGCTGATGTGTATGAGTCGTGATGGAGGGGGGATGGGGCGGTGAATGTGGATGGCAAGGGAACACAGGAGGAAAGAGTACATAATGAAAAAGAAGGCAAAGTGTGGGGTACCTGATTCCAGCCCTGATTAACTGCCGTTTTGGAAATGTAAAGGGACAATGGCAGGATGGGCAAATGTGTCCCAGCACCAACCTTATACCTATTACAGGGTACCAGGGTCTCCCCTAGACCGCACAGTGGCTGAGCCTGTATACTGGGACATTACAGGTCCAGTATCTGACTTATAGGGGGGCTATATGGCGCTGCTCGCTTCAGGCTGTGGTGAGTTGTGCCAATGACTGACCCCATACAGACAAGACACAAGCATGATCAGCCGGTGTTGTGCCCTGGTCACTGACGTAGGATGTCGTGCTGGTGTGGGATCATGGGCAGAGATCACTGCTAAGGCTGGTGTCACACATGCGTGTGTGATGTGAGAAACTCGTGCAAGTCTCTCGCATCAAGACTCGAACCGGAGCGTACGGCTGCATGTATTTCTATGCAGCCACACACTCTGGTCCGAGTGTTGGCAGGAGTGCTGGGTGTTATTGTGAGACTCGCTCGAGTTTCTTGAATCATGCTCACGCTTGTGACACCAGCCTAATGAGCTAATGAGGAGAATTTGTGCTTGTGTATCTTTACATACAACTATAATCTGCACTCTATGCGGTATTATATATTCTACATGAAGAACCTTGCTATACACCAGAACAAAAAAAAGCCTCACACTGTAATATGTGGACAGGTCAAGTTTCCCATTCACTTGGCTAGCTGCCATTTTCCATAGAGAAAGCTGATCGCTGGGGATTTTGCAAGTCTGAGCTGTTCACTTGGCGCTGACAACTGCATGTCAAGATGGTACAGCTCTTGGGGAACCTGTCATGTAAAGTCAGTACAGTTGCAGCCAGGTAGATGCTCTAAACCCTTACTTTACAGTTCCAGCCTGAGACGAGACTAGTCCACTCTTTCCTAACTCTGCTGCAGGTGGCCGACTGCTCTACCTGTGTACACACGAAGAAGAGACATGGTGATGGCTAGTAATGGCGCTGTGAAGAGTCAGAATAACTTCACCCTTAGAGCTTTAAAATACTGTTTTAGAACTATACTGGTCTGCAAACATGCACCCTCGCTGATTCATGCTGCTGATTGTTGCTGCCGAACCATTAAGTTGCTTTTTAAAGATGCATGGGCCCAGCAATACGCTTGTCTAGCAAGTGTTGACCACCTGCCCAATGGATGGTTGTTGGATTGCTCAATAAACCATAAGTGGTCTACAAATTGCTAGTTTGTGACACTTCTATCTTTTTAACTACCAGAAACTACCATTTGTGGATGTGGCCACTGGCTCCTTGGGACAAGGCTTGGGGGCATCGTGTGGAATGGCGTACACTGGAAAGAACTTTGACAAAGCCAGGTAAGAATTGTCTGCGGTTTTCTGATACAATTCACCAATGACTTGTCTTCTGACTGTCGTATATTATCCCCCCTCAGTTACCGGGTTTACTGTCTGCTGGGCGATGGCGAGTCCTCTGAAGGAGCCGTGTGGGAAGCCATGGCTTTTGCGTCTCATTACAAGTTGGATAATCTGGTAGCCATTTTCGATGTTAATCGTCTGGGGCAAAGCGAGGCGGCTCCTCTTCAGCATCAGACTGACGTATATAGGAAGAGATGTGAAGCTTTTGGGTACGTCGCCCCCTCTTCCAGCAGACCCCTGCTTACTTGTACCTATCCATCCATGTTACAGCCTTCTGATACACTTGCAGGTGGAACACCTATGTTGTAGATGGCCATAGTGTGGAGGAGTTGTGCTGTGCTTTATGGCAAGCTGCCAATGTGAAGGATAAACCCACAGCAATCATTGCAAAAACCTACAAGGGGAAAGGGATTTCTGGTAAGTGCCTGGTAGACATAGCATCAGGGATATACCCCCAGGCTGGAGAAGGTTTGAGCCAGCTGACTAGGAAATATTTATGTCTTTAAGGTGTCGAAAATCAAGATAACTGGCACGGGAAGCCGATGCCCAAAGACAAGGTAGAGTCCATCATCAAGGAGATCCAAGATAATATCCAGACTAATAAGAGCCTGACTCCAGCAGCTTCAGTAAAAGATGCTCCTGAAGTCGTCATTGCCGACATTAAGATGCCAACCCCACCAAGCTACAAAGTTGGTGACAAGGTAAGAGAGGTCTGGTGTAATGTAAGGCTGTATTTAAGGGTCTCCTGACTATATAAACTCCACCATTCCTTGCAGATCGCAACCCGTAAAGCATATGGACTAGCACTTGCTAAACTTGGCCACGCTAATAGCAGAGTTGTTGCTCTTGATGGTGACACCAAAAACTCCACTTTCTCTGACATCTTCAAGAACGAACATCCTGACCGTTTCATTGAGTGCTTCATTGCTGAACAGAACATGGTAAGTTGCCTTCTGCAAATAAGTTGTCTTTGTTAATGGGTAGAACTATAAATTGCCTGTAAAAACAAGCGGCTTATGTCTTAATAAAAATCTCCTCCATTCTTAACTTTTATCTTCCAGGTGAGTGTGGCTATGGGCTGCACTACCCGCAATCGCACTGTTGCTTTTGCCAGCACTTTTGCCGCTTTCCTTAGTAGAGCTTACGATCATATTCGTATGGGCGCCATATCTCAATCCAACGTGAACCTCTGCGGCTCCCACTGTGGTGTTTCAATAGGTGAGTGGCCATAACATTGTACATGTTTTTGCTTTTACTGAACACTTAAAGGACTTGGTCTGTGTCTGCTCACATCTACATTGTGACATGAGTGGGACTGGGCACATCTGATGCATAATCTGCGAGAATCTTACATCTGTCCTGACTCCTGCTGATGGTGCACATGTCCCATAATTAATGCAGCTGCCATAACCTTCTGATTGTGCTGGTATCAGACACATGAGGAGCAATCTATCTCTTTAATAATTCACTGACTTTCCATTATGTTGCACCACACATGGTTCACCTGTTTACTGTGTTTCAGGTGAGGACGGACCCTCTCAGATGGCTTTGGAAGATCTCGCCATGTTCCGTGCTATTCCTTCCTGTACAATCTTCTACCCCAGTGATGGTGTCTCCACAGAATATGCTGTCACTTTAGCCGCTAATACCCCAGTAAGTGTTGCCTCTCTCCTCAATTTGCACTTCATGTTTCTCCCTGGAGTAAGTAGCTGAAATGCTTTAGTCCAGCTCTCTACATACGATGTAGTAACATCCCACCCCTTTACACCTGTAGGGCATCTGTTTCATTCGCACCAGCCGTCCAGACACCGCAATAATCTATTCTGCAGAAGAAAAGTTTGAAATTGGTCAAGCGAAGGTAAAAAAAAAAAAAGCCAAGTCCTGGTGCTTCACTCCAGAACCATCTTATCTTTTGAACACCACTTTATTTTCCTTTTCATACAGGTCGTCCGTCAAAGTGAAACAGACAGGGTCACAGTTATTGGTGCTGGCGTCACCTTACATGAGGCTCTGGTGGCAGCGGATGAGCTCGCCAAACAAGGTGAGCTTGCATGTTTTTTTTCTTTTTTTTTTTTTTTTGCGGGCATGCAGTGCACAACTTGTTGCCCCCTCAAGTCATAAAATGTTAATTGCATCGCTGATTTCAATACTTTGATTAGCAGTATAACTTTGTGCACTGATAATAACCTCTAACTATTCTGATGGGGAGCCACAACTCCCAGCATGTTCAAACTTCTGGAAAGAATACTGATTAATATGGCACTGACTGATGGGTCTATTCTCCTTAGGTATTAACATCCGTGTGATCGATCCTTTTACCATTAAACCTCTGGACGCAGCGACCATTATATCAAGCGGTAGAGCTACTGGCGGACATATAATCACCGTGGAGGATCACTACAAAGAAGGTAACGGGCTGCGCAGTGCTTTCCTAAAGGAAGGGCTGATCTTGTTGGGCCATGCAATCCTCCTTGGTCAGAAGAACCATTCCCTTTCCAATCTTCAGCCTTAGCCAATTATAGGGTTTTGGGTGCACAAAGTGCCTGTCTGTAAATATTTCATTTTGTGGTTTAATTTAAAATGGTCCTTCACAGTTCTAGCCAGTAGATGGCGCTATTGCCTTAAACGCCACACTTTCTGCAGGACCAGGGCTGTGGTGCCACCCTACACGTACATCAGCATGTAGAATTGCCCACTGATAACTTGCACTGCAGCTTAATATTCTATATTAAATGGCCTTTCCTCTATCCTAATCTCTCCTTATTCCAGGTGGTATAGGGGACGCTGTGGCCGCAGCTGTTGCAGGAGAACCCGGATTCGTTATTCAGAGCCTTGCCGTTAAGGGTGTACCTCGCAGCGGGAAACCTACAGAGCTGTTAGAAATGTTCGGCATCAGCGCAAAATGTATTGTGGAAGCTGTAAAAGCCACATTTGCAAATTAATCAGATCAAGTTGTCTGCCATAGAAAAGCACTTGTCCTTCTGTGTAAAGCACTGTCTAATACTGGCCTGTGTCACTGGCCTCCACATAACATGTCTGCTACCTCAATGTATACATGTTTAACAGTTCTGACATTTCCATATACCACGTGGCACAAGCTGGCTTCTACAGCTCTTCTAGAATTCCATGTCTGTTTATCCTCCACCATGCACTTAATAAAGCAAAGACTCATCTAAATGTTCTACTGTGATTTATCAAAGCTAAAAAAGGTCTATGCACAGTCAACTAGAGCAGCGCCCACGCTTCTGTAAGCTTGGGTTATCAGATCAACACTTGTATTGGGGGCTGCCACAATCTGTCCACCACCGATGGTCAGGCCTGAGTTCTGGACAATGAATCAAAACACTTGTCTCCTGAGACCTTCTGGATTAACATTGCAGATTTGACATGTCACTTGCCACTTTGGTACTCAAAGGAGTGGGTGGAAAACAGGCAGTGTTGGAGTCCTGGTGTGTGTTTTTTTTTTTTTTTTTTTTTTTCCCTCCCTTTGTCACCTTGATACAGAATTGAATGTTAGGTCTCTATTAAGCACCTATAGAAAAACGCAACATGGTGCAGATCGGCAAGACATTGACTAGCTCTCGTTCAAAGGGAACCAGTGATTAAACTTAATGTTGCCCAATGAGGGCAGCATGACTCGGAGCCTGGCTGTGTGACTGCTGTCATGTACGTATATTATGTACTGACACACTTGACAATATCTGTAAAATAATATAGCTTTGCAGCATTCAGTACTGCAGCCTCCTCCTCAGCTTGCTCCCCAGCTGCCAGGTTTCTAAAATTTAGTCTCGCTTCATTCGGGGCCTACTCCTACAGCTGGGAACACCCCCGGCCATCCAATCAGTTGTGCGGGCTTTCCTGCAGCCACCACCCCTCGCCCAACCACAGGGTGTCTTACTTCCCAGCGCACTCTTTCTAGGCACTTTCTCTACACATCCCCCTCACCCTTCACTTGCTTCCATCTTTCCCTGAGGCCAGCTTTACACTGAAACGGGCAGAGGCGCAGCTGCTCATTCGTTGTGTTGGCCTTTCTGCCCAGGCTGTCGCTAATCCCTCCAGGAGCCACTGCACCGCAGTCCATGTTTTCAGATCATTTTCAAAGAATCAGACTTGCCACTTTCCTTGTGGTATCTCCTGGTCGATTGCAGGGACCATATTTCCTGTCCACTATCTGAGCCACACTCGCCATTCACCACGTGCCACATGATTGCAGCAGTAGCCCGTGTCTTCCTGTCCACAATCCAGTGAGTGGGGGTCGATTGCAGCAATGTTCCCTTTCCAGTGAGCCAGACACGCCATCTTCCACATACCACATGGCCGATTTGCAGAGCACGTTCCGAGCTGCAATCTGCCAGCCAGTAAGTCATATGCACCATATGACCAGCTGCAGCAGCAGTCCAAATGTTCAATGGTGCTATCCAGCGAGTCAGGCCTAACTTCTATCATGCAACACCCCCTAATTATGGTAGTGCTCCAGGTGCCATTGCCCCCATCTGGTAAATCAGACTTGCCACAAAGTAATTAGTCATGACTGCCATCTGCCAAGAATCACCTTACACTGCATTGTGGTCTGGGGTTACTACCTGTGAGTTAGACCCACCATATGTTCCATCACAAGTGATAACGGCAGTGTTTGTAGTGCTGTTCTCACCATTCAGATCCTACATCTACCATGATCCTTTATAGGTGTGTTTGTGTGGATGTCCAAAGGGTCTTGAGTGATCTCATTACAACAGTTCTCTGTTTATTGGTACTTGCCTCTCTCAAAGATCAGTTATCATCTGGTTCTTACTAAGCTTCAGCTAGAAACACAGGAACCTCTTCGGTCCAGGATCCTATTTCCAAACATTGCAGAAACGAGTCCCACCTTCGACAACAATTGCATCCATTCTCTGCATTTACAGTTGTAATTTAGTTTTTACCTTGCCGGTGATTAGATTACGACTCTCAGGTCCTGCTCTGTCCTGGACAATCAGCTTTCAACTTAAGGAATCCCTGGCTAAATCTGATCCTGCGATGCATAGGATCGGCTTTCATGCCCAGCTGCTTGTGTAGGTGAGTCTCTTTCCAGCTTCCTGCACCAGGTATTTCTCTCAGGTTCCTCTCTGATGATTGAACATCGCTGACCATATTGCCATTGTTGGTTCTCCTTACAGCTAAAGACATCTTCGACCCTCATCCTCTTTCTCTCCATTCTGGTGTTCTGTCTCTTGACTCTGCATTTTCATTCTACAGCACTTGCATTCTAGGTCAAGGCTTTGCCATGGTCAACTCTCCAGGGAGTTGGTGGGTTTCCTTCCCAGGTTTTGCGTGGCTTACTTCAGCCACTCAGGATTTTTTTCCCAGTTATATGTTGTTCATATACGATGTAGCCATCTTTCCTTTCGAGATCTTCGGCTCAGGTACTGATGTGCCCTCCAACACCTTCTAAGATAACTAATTCCATAGAACTTTCGGCCTTCCTCCACCCTGTGAGATCGATTTGCTTCAGTGCATCTCTTATGAACTACAGAGACTCCTAGAATCTCAGCCAGCCCCAGGAGTTATCAATCAGCTTAGCCTCTTCTCAGTGTCCTTTCAAGGATCAAACATGTGATACAGGGCTCCTCCCTTTTTTCTACATGCTGAGAGATTCTTTGCATTTTTTCTCTTCGCCACGACAGCACCCACTGAGAGGGGGATCCGCCCCTAGGAACAGGAAACCTACAGAGAGATAAAAGGGGCGGCCCCCTCGCTCTTCAGTTGGTTTCCTGTTCCTAGAAGAGGAACCTACTAAGAAGAGGATGCCTGGGCTATGGTAGCCGCTGCGCAGTTTCTGTAAGAGCGCAGGGGCTCCGGCACAGACGCAGCGTTGGGGGAGTCTGAATCAACTTCCCCCCCCCCCTCGACTGAGGAATAACCACCTGAAACTCCCAACCTGTCATGAAGAAGAAACATGGACTATGGAGACCAGGTGTAATGCGAGGCCAGGAGCGATATAGCTCTGGGTCGCATAGGTACGTGTGTGTGTGTGTGTGTGTGTGAACGCTGGGCTGCCATACCTTCAGAATGCTGGGAGCCTTGATGCGATGTGAGATGGCGTGGAGGGACCTGCTGTGGAGCATGACCGGAGTTCCCGGGGCAGAGAAACCGGCACAGAGCAGGCGCGCTGGGTCAGTGATCCCCGGAGGTCTAATTCTACCATAGGGGAAAACGGCGGTACAGAGCGGCCGCGCAGGCGCAGGAGAGGCAAAACCCGGAAGTGAAGGCAAGACACTTCCGGGTCAACGCTGTGTAAAAAAAAAAAAATAAATAAAATTTTTTGCTTATTGCGGGGAGCTGCATAAAAGCATCGGCTGTTTGGCCTCCGGTGTGCAGCAATGTCGGCTCTCGGGTGACCCTGTTTCGTGCCCCTCTGACGACATGGTTGATCCACGTCGTAGCAGCAGCAACAGCAAAAAAGGTGGAAGTGGACACTCCAAGCGAAGTGGTTCCACTAACAGAGATGGAGGAAAGTCATCTCACCCACGCCGCAGCCAGATCCTTCGACTTCGAAGCCGGTACCATGCTGACAAAAGAGCTTTACTGGGTGAGTGTTTTAAATCACACCTGTCAAGCTGACGGCCCTTCCCCCTCTTTCTATCTGTCCTTAGGCGAAAAAAAACGGACAAATCCAAACACAAGGAATGTGCCCTATGCTCCCAGCCCCTCCCAGACACGTATCCTAAAAGATTGTGTCAAATATGCATTGGCCATACGCTTCAGGAGGAGGATTCAGTTAGAACGGAAGACATCCGCCTGATGATTAGAGAAGAGCTACAGGCCCTAGGGGGAGCAAGTAGTTTTACGGGAAGGAGATCCCTTAGAGAGGTCACTCCGCCCAGAGTAGCATCTTCTTCGGACAGCGGAGAGCTTAATTCTCAGGCGTCGCAGGAATCCGTGTCCTCGGAGGAAGAGGAACATACGTGCTTTCCGACTGATAGCATAAATAACCTGATTAAATCAGTAAGGAACACTATGGGATTGTCGGACGTTAAAGACCCTAAAACTCCCCAAGAGATTATGTTTTCAGGTTTCTCCCAAACGAAAGGGTCGAGTATTCCCTATAATTCCAACCATAAAAGATTTGGTTTAAAAAGGAGTGGGAGAGGCAGGGGCAGAGAGGCTTTATGCCGGCGGCATCCAAAAGACGATACCCCTTCAATGATGAAGATCTGGCCTCTTGGGCAAAAGCGCCTAAAGTAGATGCGGCTGTAGCCTCAACTTCCCGCCGGTCCTCTCTACCAGTAGAGGATACTGGAATGCTATCGGACCCCCTGGATCGGAAAGCAGATGCACTGTTAAAAGATCATGGGAATCATGTATAGGGGCATTCAAGCCAGCAATATCGGCCACATGTACGGGCAGAGCCATGTTAATATGGTTAGACCAGTTGGAGGACAATATAAAAAATTGGCCTATCCAGAGATAAGCTACGTGCCTCCATTCCGCTAATAAAAGGTGCAGCAGCCTTTTTGTCGGATGCTTCAATAGATTCTCTCCGCCTGGCGGCAAGAACGGCGGGGTTTAACTAACGCAGCTCGGAGGGCGTTATGGCTAAAAGGCTGGAAGGGGGACACACAGATTAAGTCTAAACTCTGCGCTATACCCTGCCAGGGTGAGTATCTGTTTGGCGCAGTACTAGATGACATCCTAACCAAGGCAGCAGAGAGAAAGAAAGGCTTCCCTAATCCATACGTTCCATCCTACAGAGGTCATTCAGAAGCCAGCGTTTGGCAGAAAGAAAGACTTTAAATCCCAGAACTCCTGGAATAATAAGGACTTTAGGCCGAAAGGAAACCTGTTCGGTAAACGTCCCTTTAAAATCAGGAGGATAAATTCCGGTAGTGCCAACCTGCCTGTGGGTGGCAGGCTTTTACACTTCTGCTGTCACTGGGAAAAAATAACATCAAACCCTGGGCCATTAATATTTTAAGATCAGGTCTAGCATTGGAATTTGTCCGGAACCCTCCGGACTCCTTTCTATTGACTTCTTTAAAGTCTCAGGCTCAACAGGAGTCATTAGAATTAGAAATTAAAGGCCTATTACACAAAAAAGTACTAGTGGAGGTTCCGGTTCATCAAAGAGGGAAAGGCTTTTATTCTCCCTTGTTTCTGGTATCTAAACCCAGATGGTTCATTTCAGAACCATAGTTAATTTAAAGAAGCTGAATACCTTTTTTGAAGGTCCGAACTTTTAAAATGGAGTCTATACGGTCAGCCATTAAACTTCTATTTCCAGATGCTACATGGCGGTCGTGGACCTCAAGGATGCGTATTACCATCAGCCGATACAAATCTCGCATCAGCGGTTTCTACGAGTAGCGGTCACGTTAGAAGGCCGGATTTGTCATCTTCAAATTCGCGGCAATGCTCTTCGGACTATCTATGGCACCCCGCGTCTTCACCAAACTAATGCTGGAGGTGATGTCATACTTGCGAATAAAAGATACCCTGGTAATCCCATACCTGGATGATCTTCTGATAGTGGGAAAAATTCGTATCTACAGTGTGAGCACAGACTATCTGACGTAATCTCATCCTTGCAGAAAATTAGGTTGGCTGATAAACTGGGAAAAATCCAGGCTACACCCGGTAACCTGTTCAGACGTTCCTAGCCTTCATCTGGATTCAGTAAGTCAGAGATGTCTGCTGCCGGAGGCAAAGAAATTAACCGTGATCAATAAAGTACGTCTTGTGGTAGATAATCCCATAATATCCCTAAGAGGAGGTATGTCCTTGCTAGGTTCTTTGACCTCATGTATTCCAGCAGTCCAGTGGGCCCCGTTTCATACCAGGAAATTACAGAGAATCATCCTGCAAAAAGGAGAGAGCCTACAGGGACAGTTAGAGAGAATAATATCCCTGCCATCGGAAGTGGTCAGTTCCCTAAGTTGGTGGCTAGATCCAGAAAATCTTTCGGAGGGGTTCCTTGGGTAGTGGTCCCCTCAAATATAGTAACCACAGATGCCAGTCCCTTGGGATGGGGAGCACATTTAAAAAGACAATATGGTACAGGGAAGGTGGTCTAGATCAGAGGTAGAGGACTCGTCAAATATGAGAGAATTAAAAGCTGTATATCATGCTATATGTAACTTTCTTCCCCAGCTACAAGGAACTCATACAAGGATTCTATCAGACAACACCACCTCTGTAGCATACCTAAACCACGGAAGGAGGAACACGATCGGTAGCGCTCATGTCTATTGCGGGAGAAATTCTAAAATTGGCAGAAAGTCATCTCCTGTCCCTATCAGCACTGCTATCAGAGGGGCAGACAATATCAAAGCAGATTTTCTCATTTCGCCATACTCTACATCAGGGAGAATGGGTGCTCAGTCGCCGAATCTTCAACATGATATCAGTCAGATGGGGCAAGCCAGAAATGACCTGTTTGCCACGAGGAACAACAGGCAAGTCGAAAGGTTCGCTTCACTATTCAAGGTGGACAGTCCGGACAAAACTGGATGCTTTGCAGACCCCATGGACTTTTCGCCTACTTATGCCTTTCCTCCAATGATCTTACTACCAATCGTCATCCGGAAAAATCAGGGAAGAAGGAGCAAGAATAATCTTAATAGCTCCGTTCTGGCCCAAGAGGCCATGGTTTCTCATGGCTGAGAGCCATGTCGGTCTCAGATCCATGGATCCTCCCTGGGGACCGGGGACCTTCTTTCACAAGGGGCCCTTCCATCACCCTCAGGTAAAAGGGGTCTGCGCCTACGGCTTGGAATTTGAAAGGCAGCTATTAAAGCAAAGAAGTTTTTCAGATGGTCTAATTAATACCCTTCTGTATAGTAGGAAAGAGATCACAATTAATATATATCCAGAGTCTGGAAAAAATTTTTAAATTTCATTCAGCAGGCCTATCCGGTGAAGTACCTATTCGGCTATCCAGAATTTTTTGCAAAAAGGCCATGAGTTAGGACTATCAGTAAATACACTTAAAGTTCAAGTGCCCAGCTCTGGGAGCCTTATATAGTCATGACGTACCCAGGCAATAAATGGGAAAGCTCGGTTTATCTCACCTGCCATCGAGCACAACCAGTCCATATACCACGAATGCCATCTTGGGACTTAAACTTAGTTTCTAGACGCCTTAACGGAAAGTCCGTTTGAGCCCTTCATTCAGTACCAATAAGAAATGCTTCATTTAAAACCATTTTGTTAGTGGCCTTGGTCTCAGCAAGAAGAGTGAGTGATCTCCAGGCCTTATCGATAGATCCTCCTTTCCTGTCAGTATTTCAGGACAAAATAGTCTTAAAAAACAGACCGTCTTATCTCCCTAAAGTGACACAAAATTTCATAGATCCCAGGAGATCTATCTTCCTTCTTTTTATGATAGCCCCTCATCACCAAAGGAAGAAAGATTCCACACTTTAGACGTTAGAAGGGCCGTCTTAGCGTATCTGGACAGGACTAGACCCTGGAGGCAGAGCAGGGCTCTCTTTGTCTCGTTCCAGGGCAGCCGTTAAAGGTGCAGGAGTGACGAAAGAGTACGCTGTCTCGATGATTAGAGACGCAATATCCTCTGGCGTAGTGGACAAAGGGGAAAGTCCCACCACAGGGGGAGGGGAAAGCACATTCCACGAGCCATATCTTCCCCTGGGGGGAAAGAGCAGAGTTCCCCCATTTGACCTTAAAATGTAAGGCCGCAACCTGGGGCTTCCCTTTACCCCTTTTATGATCCTATGATTAGATCTATCTTCCCCCCAGACCGTGTTTGGTAATTTGTCCTTGACACGGTGGCCCCTCCCCGGTGATTGTCTCGAAAACTCTCATGGGGGGGTCCCCGGCGAAGAGGAAAAAAAAACCGGGTTTTTACCCCCGGTTTTAAGCTCTTTTATAGAGCCCCAGACAGCACCCAATCACTTCCCTCCCCTATTTTAGTAAACACGGGGTTTCCGTTGGTGAAGGGTTAAAAGTATGTAATTACGTAAAATTTTCCCCGCAAAAGTAAATATGTAATATACCTTAAAAAATTTTGGAGAAAGAAAAAGAAAAATTTTTTGGCGGTTTTCCTTATTCTCTGTAATCCCCCAATGGGAGCGAGGGGGGGCCGCCCCTTTTTTTTCTCTGTAGGTTTCCGGTTTTTCCAGGGGCGGGGCCCCTCTCCCCTGGGCTGCGTGGGCCACCCCCCCCCCCCCTAAAAGGCATTACCGGGGAAATAATCCCCGGTTTTTTTTTTTTTCCTCGGGGTTTTTCCCCTTTTGGGTGAACCCCAACAGGGCCCCTTAAAAAAACCCCCCTTTTTTTTAACCCCCTCCCCTTTTTTTTTAAGAAATTTGTTTCAATTTTTATGCCCCCCCACTTTTCCCTTTCCCCGGGGGGCCCTCTCTTTTTCCTTTTGAACTCAATTTTCCCGACTTTTTCCCCCAAAATGTTTTTTCCTTTGAGCTTTTTCCTAGCTAGTCTTGGTCTACTGGCGGGTTTCTTCCCCCATTCTTCCAAGAGACCCCTTTGGGGCTGAAGAAACCCCGTGGGGACCGACATCTCCTTTCTTATCAGAGGGGAATTCCGTGTCCCCCTTTCCTATGGATCGCCGTAGGGGAATTAAGCCTCCTTTTTTCCCCTTCATCTGGAAAAACTTTTTGGAAAAAGGGGTTTTTTTACTGCCTTTTAAAGGACTTTTTTCCTTCCAAGATTTTACCCCCATACGGGGGAACCTTGGGGGGGGGATCTGGTCCCCTTTGGCTGATCAAAAATTTCTGCTGATTTCATCCCCCTTTTAAATTTGGGGTTTAAAGACTTCCTAATTCCCCTTTTAAAAGGGCTTTTTGGGGGGGGGGCTGGTCATCAGAAAGCTGTCCATTTTTAAAATTTATCAGAAGGTTCTTGTCCATAAAAATTTTAAGACAGACCAAAACCCACACTGCCCCCTAGGTTCAAGAGGCTCTAAGAGGGTTCTTTGGGGCCCCCTTGGGGGATTCCGTGACCTTTTGCGATTGTTCTCCACACTTTTTTAGTCGCCTTCCCCCCCAAAATTCCCTTTTCCCCTTTTCCCACGCCTTCTATCAGGGGGGTTTGTTTTTCTTTTTTTCCCCGTAATCTGGGGAAAATTCTGATCTGGTTTTCCCCGATCTATCTTTGTGCTATTTCAATCTGGCTTTTTCCATTTTTCTCTTTCCTGCTCGTATAAAAGCCCATCCCAAACCCCGTTTCCCCATTTTCCCGTGTTTTTATGATCTATGTTGGGAAACCCTCCTATTCTTCCCCTCGTCTTCCTCCCATTGTCGGAAACTTGGGGCAAATTTGTTCCTCAGCGCCCTATGTGCAAAGGTTTTTTTCCCCCACTTTCAGGAAAAGCATTTTTTTAATTTTAACGTCCATGGGCAGCACCACGGAAAAAGAGGGGGTGCCCCTTTTGGAACAGGAAACCAAAAATACAAAAGGGGCGGGACCTCTCCCCTGCATCAGTTTGGGTTTTCCCGTTCCCGGAGGAGTGTTTCCCTACAGATGAAGATCTTCAGGAGGGCCCAGGCCGGGGTGGTCGAAAACCCCGGTTGCAGGGGGGTCCCCTACCTTGG
>JARQOD010000008.1:140298549-140352947 GCA_033576555.1 Oophaga sylvatica
CTTGAGGCTAGAGAAGTAAACCTTTTTGGGGACACCGCGCCCCTCCATTTTAAAAGCCCGTGCTTTCTGACTGTGACCCCGGGGCTTGCCCCCGGGACAACAGTGACGCATATCAACCCCTCATAGCTATAACAACGCAGTCCCAAAAAATAAATGGAAAGCCATTCACCCAAAAGGGGAAACTATTTTGCCCCCCGCCGTTTAGGGCCCAACCGCACAGGAACCTTATAAGCCCACGGGGTCCTGCACTGCTTGAATCATGCCCAAAAGCCTCGTAGTTGGATTTCGCCCCATCTGTTTTTCTGTCTAGCGGGTCCTGTAGACTGCCCCCCTTTAAAGGGGCAAGGGGGATTTATGGCGGGAAAAGGGGAACATCCACTTCGGATAGAGATCCAATTATCCGCAATTCCGTAACACGGATAGTGTCTAAAGAACGTGCCCCTTGAAAAAGTTTTTTGGGGACACAGGCGTTCCTTCTCCATGCCCATTAAGCTCATCCAAGCTGGCAAGTGCTCGCGGACTTACGGTACTCCTGGTACCCCCGGTCCGATTCCCGGGGAGATATTTCCCCTCCCCGGGGTAACTAACGCCTCTCTCAGGCTTCAATAAACCTCTTTTGGGGGCTAGAAAAGAGGAAAAAGCCCCTGCCGTCCCCTTTCCCAAAATCGGAAAACCCCCCCCATTGATTTAAAAGGGGGGAACCTGTCATTTTCCAACGAGAACTGATTGCTATGCGGGGGGATGATTGGGGCTGTTCCTTCCTCCATGCGGGATCTATGACCCCAAAATGACCTAAAAGGTAAAAAACCATCAATAAGCGAGCAATGGCGCTAATTTGCATCCTGTGCCTCTGTCCTGCGCTTGACGCCGAGGGGGCGATAAATTTCCGGCTGCCGAAGCGGTTTTGGGGAAACGGCCCCCATTTCTGGCCCTGTTCCACATCCCCCCACCCGATATGGCAGGTAAAACCCCGAAAGTAAAAAAAAAAGGGGGTTTTTTTTTTTTTTTTTTTTTAAAGGGGGTCTCAGTAGTGAAGGGTTAAAGCTTTAAGGGAGAGAGCTACCCCAGTGTTCTGCAGAAATATCTGCAATATAATTCCCTTAAAAGTTCTGCCCCAACTGGGAAAAAACCTTTGGGTTTGTCGCTAAAGGGTTTTAACCCCTTTTAAAAAAGGGGTTAATGTCGCCGGCCCCCCACGACTCCCATCAAAAAGGAGATTTTTTTTTCTCACCTTTAAAACCTTTTTCCCCAGACGTCTTGGGGGGGAAACGGGCCCTGGGTGTTATGCTGCTCCCTGGGGGGACACGGGGGCAATACAAAAACACAAAAGTTTTAAACCCCCCCTCCCAGTATACAACTCCTTTGGTCAATCCTGAACCCGTTCGGTCCAAAGCATGGGGGCTCAAACAGAGTGAATGCCAAAAACAAATAACATCACAAAAAAAATTTAAATACTTAAATATACAACGAGGGTTCAAATTAAAAAAGGGTGGAGCTGTGTCCCCCCAATAGGTCTCGGAGAAAAAGGTTTTTTCTGGGACACAAAAAATCCCTTTGCCTCAGGGGGGGCACCCCCGGGGAGGGGATGCCCCAAAAACCCCCTGGGGGGGAAACCATAACGAAGGAGCCTCGTGAAAACTATGCTACAAAACGCTTAACGGGGTTTAAAGTCAACTTACGATCGCAACAGCTGATTGCGAATTTGCTGCCAAGTGCCGCATCTGAAAAAAACCGGGAAATGACTTGATAATGTTTTACAAAAATAGAAGACCGAACCAAGTCGACCTTTTCAATTGCTGTGCCGAAAAACCCGGGGCCAAAAGGCCCGGAGGCCCCCCCCAAAAGATGGAGTTGCCTTAATCCCCCGGGTGGTGACCTTTAACACATACCCTTTGGATCGCGAGCGAAAAAACCATCTTGAAGCAGGGGAAACCCTGTCTGGTCCTTCCGGAACACAAACAGAGCGTCCGATTTCGGAAAGGGGGCCCTTTTGAAATAACCTTAAGCTCTCACCAAACCAGGGTTGAAGAGCTTTTTTTTTTCTAAAATTGGGGGGGACAAACGAAGGCAAAACTATCTCCCATTATGTGAAAATCCCCAAAAAACCTTGGCGGGGAAAAAGGGGGTTTAAAAAAAACCTTGTCCTTTAAAAAATAAGGGGAAGGAATTTTCAAATAAGGGGGCCAATCCATACCCTTGAAGAGGTAATCGCCATGGGGAAACAACCCCAGGAGAGAACATAAGACACTTAGACCCAAAGGGGTTGAAGGGTGATTCCTGTAAGGCCTGGCCAAATTAAGGTCCCCCCAAGGCCTAAAGGCCTCTTTTGGGGGAACAAAATGTGAATCCCTGGATAAAGGTCCTGACCTAGACTTAGATGCGATCATCGTTAAAAAAACGGACAACGAAAAAAACGCCTTTAAAGGGGGAAACTAACCCAAAATCCTTCCCTTTTTTTGAAGAAACTCAAAAAATGGGGGGGGTAGAAAAACCAAAAGGGGGAACGCCCTTGTCTTTCCCAAAAAAAAATGTCCCCAGACTCGATGATAAATGCGGGGGGAAGCCGGCTTCCGGATTGATCATTGTTAAACCCCACGTTTAAAAAACCACCTGACTTAAGATCCAGGCAAAAATCCCAAAAGGGGAAATTTTCAGCTTTTTTCGAATTGTATGGAATTTTGGACCCTGAAAAAGAAGGTCCGGACGATCTGGTAATCTCAGGGAACGTTGGGGGGCCCCCCGGAGCGACCGAATGAGAAAAAGCCTTCCGCTTGATTTCCGAATCACCCGGGGGTTAAGGGAAAAGGGGGAAGTTTAAAGGGAGGCGAAATTGACCCCAAAGGGAGAACTACCATCCGAGCCGTTGCTTTTGGTCGCGTGATCGACTTTGAAATCTGAACTTTGGCATTAACGGGGTGCCAGAATCCCCACCGGGAATTCCCCAACGTGGCAAATGAGTTAAACATTTCCGGGGAAAAGGGCCATTCCCTGAGTCTAACCCTTGGGATGAGGATCGGCCTCCAATTTTTCCACTCCCGGGTGTGAACCGCGGAGAGGGGGAGGGGTTTGCTGGGCCCCCCAGCGCGGATTGCATACTGAGCAAGCTGTTTTGCTCGGGGTGCCCCCCTGGCTTTTATATCGCCACCCCCTGGCTTGTCGGGGCTAAAACCGGAGGGACGCCCCCCCCGAAATTTATGGAACTGCACAGAGCTAATTGATAGTTTGATCCCCAGGTTTGATGGGGAAAGAGGGGGCTTGATAGAGACCATGGGCCCCGACCAGTGGGAGGAAACTGCTCCCCCCCCCCAGGGGATGGAGGGGGGTCACCACCACCAATGGATCGGGGAAAGGTTTTTTCCGTTTTTAGAGTGAGCCTTTTTCCCCCTTTTTAAACGAGCTTCTGTGGGGGACAGACGGAAGTGGGGACCTAAAAAGAGGTTTCCGTCCAAATGTTTACTCCTGTTGAGGGACGAAGGGGAACTGAGCGAATGGTACCCTCGATGGCGCCCATTTTCCCCGGCCCCGCATCCGCTCCGCGAGAGTGCAGTGGCCAGAAAAAAACGGGGGTATCCCCGTCTGAGATTGACTTCTCTGGGGGGGGAAGATCCAAAACCCTTGGAAGGTGTCCAAAAATCATTCCCCCAAAAAAGGAATCTTCGGGAGGAAGGGGGAAAAACTTGCCAAATTGATTAGCCACCCCCCGCGAAAAGGGGGTCGATGTGTGACACTTTCGCGCGGCCGAAAAAGGCCTTTGATGAGGGGTGTCCAGATAGGGAGGACTACCACACCCCAGGTGAAAAATTAAAAAAAGGCGGCCGCCATGACCTTTGTGAACACTTGGGGGGGTTTTTCAGACCGAAAAGGCAAGCGGCAAATTAAAAAAGATCCTCTCCGACAGCAAAAGGAAAAAAATTTTGATGCCTCTAAAATTGGGGAAAGTGTGTACGCATCCTTGATGTTATAGACCCAAGTATTCTTTTCCCTTTTAAGATGCGACCACGAAGGGGGGGGTTCCATCCGAAATGACGGTTTTTTTAAAACTTGTTTAGAATTTTTTGGTTAGAATAGGACGCAAAGGGCCGTCCTTTTTGGGAACCACAAAGGTTTGATTTTAAAAACCCCTTTTTTTTTTTCCCTTGAGAGGGGACGTTCGCCGCTGGAAAAAAAGTAGTCCAGAGCCGGGGGGAAGGGGACTATGAAACCCTTTGGGCTTGGGGGGCGGACGAAAGAAACGTGTTGGGGGAGGGGAAAAAATTCGTCTTGTAGCCGGGTGTACGATCGAGGGCCCACCGGCCGAAAGACCGCCCCCCGCCCCCCGCGAAAAAAGTAGGCGGCCGTATTTTTTTTGAGTCCCCCGCCTTTTTAAGGAGTCATTGGGAAGACTGTTTGCGAGAAGGGGAGCTCCTTTTTCCCCCTGGAAAATCTTTTTTCTCCAGGGTGAAGGCCGGGAGAGGTTTTTCGACCCCCCTCTCTGCGAGATGAGGGGGGGCTCGAGCGGGCGGGGCCAATTAAAGGAGTACAAAAGCCGGACGACCTTGGTATTGATCCCAAAAAAGGGCGATTGTTTTTGCGCTGCGGAAGAAATTTGCTCTTCCCCCAGGCCCAGAAAAAATTTGATCAAGCGGTCTCCAAAAAAACGTCCTGAAAGATAAGGCAGCGAAGTCAAAGTTCTCTTTAAGCAGCATCTGCACGCCACTCTCGGGGCCGAGGGACCTCCGAATGCGATACCTTTTGGCTGCGTGAGGCGGCAATGAGCTGCATCTAGGGCCCATGAACCATTAGTCACCTCCCCCGGAATTTTGAGGCCGATTAGTGCCTGGGGAAAAAGGGAGATATCGCTAGTTTTTTTTTAACTAGGTCCTCAACCCAAGCCACCATACCCCTTGTACCCAGGTGGCCAAAAAGGGGGAGAGAGAGGGCTCCAGCCGCCAAAAAAAAATTGATTTTGCAGGTTGTCAATTTGTTTGTCGGGGGGTTCCAAAATGGATGAATATGGGGACAAGAGAGGGGGTTTTTGAAGATAGGCGAGATACGGGGGGATCTACCAGGAAATTTCAGTCCACTCTTCGCAAAAAATTGCTAAAAAGGTAAGAGCTTTAAGACTTACCCCTAAAAATTTTTTGTGGGGAGCTCCCCTGCCCTGGACAATTTCCAAAAAATTGGGGTGATTACTAAAACCTTGTGAGTACTTTTAGCTCTTTTAAATGAGATAGGGTGTTTTGGTTTTGAACCGTTTTCATCAGTTTGGGGATTTTAAATTTGTCTTAATGAGAAATCAACGATTCCTGAAATTTGGCTTGGGGTCTCACCAATGTCCGACTCGTATTCGGAAATGATCACTACGAAATCGGGGAGGGGAGGGGGAGAACTGAGCTCCGCCGATGCCGAAACCGCTGGATGGATTGGGAGACCATTATGCGGCGTTTTTGGCACCGCTTTGCGGAGGAGGGTCGGCCCCGTGGATGAGGTTCTTGAAGGCTAACGGGCCCCTTTTCGGGAAAAAGGACGCCCTGGGAAGAAAAGGAGCCGCGGAAAGTATCAAGGCCTAGTCAGAAAATCCAGGAAGCGCCAGAAATTCTGGCCTCCTGAATGACCTGGCTCAATAGGATCAGAATAGGCAAGACTCCGAACGGAAATAGGGGGCTCCTAGCGGCAAAGCAGTGGGCTCTTGGGCACATGTTGTACAGAAATTTGGAACAGCTTTGAGGAGTGAAGCGTTCATGCAATGCAGGCGGCATAACTACATTTTTTTACCCTTTTTTTTAGCGTCCTTTGATTGCGACATATTTTCTAAATTTTTTGGAGCCTGCGCAGTAGAAGGGTTAATCGCTGTCCGACCTAGTCGCAGGGTGGACTACCCAGGTCCTGTGCGGGAGGAAACAGCGTCTGCCGGCGCTGCTCCACCAAAAAGATGGCGCCCGAGTTTTTAAAGCAGCGCTTCTTGTGTGGTACGAGAAGGCCAGAGGCATGGGAGGAGAGGGGGGGAGGACCCAGGAGAGAGCCCCATGGATCTAACGGGGCCCAATACGTTAAGATGGGCGGACCCGTTTGGCCTGCCCCTTCCCTTGAGGCCTATCCGGCCGAACCGGGGGACTAAATTTGAAATGCGCCTAGCCGCCCGAAGCGGGGCCTAAATTTTTCGGGGCTACCCCGGACGGGGGTATATTTAAGGCCGTTTGCGAATATACGGTGCGACTGTAGCGCTAGCGGCGCGGCGCAAAACACCGGCGGCGCAACACCGCGGCCGCGATGCGACGCTAAAGCGGGTCGCGGCGACCTGGGCAAAAATCCTCTCCGATATACTCACTGGGGGGGCGAAGATGGAACCCCGGATTACGCATTTATTGGCCTACTTTCAATCCACCAAACCCCCTTTTTTAGGGGGGTGGGAGGGTCTTTCATGCATAGACCGCCACCCCCCTTCAGGAGAGGTGGGCGGGTTTTTCAAAACAAAGGTGCCCCACGCAATCCTCATCTACCTCTGGGATAATCTCATGGGGGAGGGGCCTGTGTCAGGGATCGCGCCCCCGGTAGCGTGGGCAGGAGGGTACGTGGAGGCGACACTCGCACAATGCCACCCTTTGGTTTTTGGGAGATCGTGACTTTTCGTACAAGTCCCGTGCCCACGTGCGGAAAAAGTAAAAATAAATAAAAGGTTTAAAAACAGAAAAAAAAAAATCAGAAAAAAAGTGGGGTCTAAGCAACCCTAGGCCTCCCTACAGACACTAACAAGAACGGTTCAGGATTGACCAACAGGAGGTTTATACTGCAGGGGAGGGTTAATCTTTTGTGCTAATTATTGCTTTGTCCTATGGCACAGCAAACACCCACGGTCTGGGTGTCCCCCAATGAGGCGAAGGAGAAATAAAGGGGTTGCAGTCCCAGGAAAAAAAGGTTCTTTGAGACCGCAGCCGCAAGAGAACGCTATCTGTCCTGTCACCAGTATGTTCTGCGCTGCTGGGGTGAGGGCGCTTTGGCCCCTTTTTACTCACCCAGCTGGTCGCTGTGAAGTTTGGTATTTGCCGGGGAGGGAGCACGAGGAGCCCGTGGAGCCTTTCTCTAATGGCCGCCGCGCTGAGGAAGTGGAAGAGAAGCACAGAAAGGGGCGCTTCTGCCGAAAAAAAGGGAGGTAAGCCACGCCCCCGCCGGGCTTCAAAAAAAGGCGCAACCCTTCGCTCTCTGCTCTCCCCTTCCTGCAGGCATCTGCCGCACAAAATACAGTCATCAAGCATTCACTTACATTAACGCGCTCCGCAGCAGCCGCTGAAAGCACTCAATACATATAAATGTGGAGTACCACCCCGCCCCAGCCCGAGGGGGCCCCCAGGGGTTTGCGGCGTATGCCCATCGCTTCCCCCCAGGGCGGGGAACGCAGTGCCCCTGTCGCGGTTTGCGCCCCGCCAGGGAAGCCCATCTCATCCCCCAGGGGCCCGGCATGATTCGCAGGGACCACCATCGGGTAATTACAGATCCGCCAAGGGGGGGTTGGGGTCCAGCACGCTGGACCCCAGACCTCTAGACCACTTCTGGTGATCCAAGTCTCTTGTCCGAGTTAAATAATAAAGTCTTCTGAGGAGCTGCTTCCAGCACGACTATCCTCTGGACCTCAAATTTAAGACTGGAGAAAGCTGAGTAGGAGGAGCCCGAGCTGGAGGGGCCGGTCAACACTTTTTTAATCTGAGGTGTTAATCCTATCTGGGCTCCGCCTACCCACTAGTTATGAACTAGTGTGTCTCCTTTCCTTCCATCTGCTGCTGAAGTTGCAGTTTGGCTTTGACAGTCTTTGTTCCACTGCATGTTCACTTTAATGTTTGTGTGGTCATAACTCAGCTGAGAGGAGCTTAGAAAGACAGACAAGAGCTGGAAACACTCCATTCGAATGTCAGGATGAGCGCACTGACAGAATCTCAGTAAACTCATACTGCAACCACAATAGAAAGTCAGAACAGGGGCCACAGAAGGCAAACTGGCTCCAGCAGTGTCACCGCTCTGCAGTGGGGAGGGCAGACTGTTTGTCAATGCTATTGTAGGGGCGTTTCTACTTTTCCCAGTGTGTTGCTGCTTATGATTGGTCAAAAGCAAGAAAGGAAGTATACGCCCAGTGAAATCTCTGGCAACACCCACTTTGATTTAAAGTTAACCGTTAAAGTGCCAAATTACACTGTGTGTCCCGTTCAACTTGAAAAATTTGGTTAAAGGACCTCTTTAAGCCATGCTACTTTGTTTGCAGGCAGTCCCCCTAGAAAATGTCACCAAGGGCTGCAATATACAGTATATACAAGCAGGAATTTAGAGCAGGTTTACATCTTGGTTTTTAAAAAGCGTTATGACTGAAAATCTGCATTTATCTTATTCTAAATGGCTCCCGGTCACCTCACATGACTCATTTCATAAGCGAATCACAAATACTTGAATGTTAATATGAAGTTTTTACAAAGACAATCATGGATTAAGGGTTCTGGACAAGGATATTGAAGATTTATTAGGATAGATCCTCAGTAAAGGGTCAGACACCTGGAACCTCCACCGATCAGCATGTGCAGAGCTGGAACAGCCACGGCTCCATACACCATATAGTGGCGACTCTCGGGTACTGCAGCTCAGTCCCCATTGAAGGAAATGGGAGGCATTGAAGAGTATTTGTGATCTCCAGAGACTGCCAGGCCTTCTGACGCTATGATGGAGGTATGTCATGCTAGGGTCTATACACAGAATGCCCATACATAAGAGTAGGGAGAACGAGTAGCCGAGCAAAAAGCCAATATATGTACGTAGGGTGACGTGTGCAGAGATATAGATGGACAAAAAAAAAATACACACATACACAAACCAGACAGACCGTGCTACCCATTTTTTTTTTTTTCAGTGCCAATTCACAACCATGGGAATTAATGGAAATTGTTTTGCACAATTCTCTTGACAGTCTCTGTAATCCCATTTCTCTGTCAGGCACATCTACACACGAAAAGGGGGAATGACCCTTTACATTTCTAGGAGAATAAATAGCAAGCACAGCGGCTACCAATAATTGGCTGCACTGGTCCAAATGCTTAACAACTCCATAAAAAAAAAAAAAAAAAAAAAAAAAGGTTGTCGACTACTAGACAATCTTTGCTTGATCAAAAAGGTTGGCCCCATAAAACAAGGCCTATACTCACCTTCCGTGCAGTTCCCGCGGTATTGGCACTCAGTCTTCCAGGGCTCTTATGTCATGTTGTGACCCCGTGACGTCGGTGGCCAATCAGCGCTGGCGTTTGTCTCCTCCATCGGACAGTGACGCCAGCGCTGATTGGGCGATGGCATCACGACCACAGCTTGGGGGCCCCCGGGGAGAGCCAGTGCAAACACATTGGGAACGGCGCTAGCACAGGAGGAGAGTATAAGCTTTATTATTTTATGGGGGCCACGCACGGGGTATAAGAAGAAGTTGTCCAAGTAGTGGGCTATTTCTTTAATGTGACTGATTCCCCATGTCACATTCAGAAAATTTGGTGAACCAATCTGCCCAGAAATAGCTTAGCAAATACTTTGTGGGATACCATTACATGGGACAGAAAAAAATAAGATACAGGGCTACAAAAGAACATCAAATCAGGCTCCGGCCACACAATAACACACCTAAGAGGATCAGGTGGGAATAAAAAGGAAAATAAAAATACACAAATCTTAAAAAAAAGGAACCAACTTATTTATTAATTTAGCAAAAAGTATAAAAAAACAAACATACAAAACACTAATAATGGCACATCATAATGAGCAGACTAAAAAATAAATACTATAAAACCGGGAGCCCTGATTAAGGCAAAATGTACCTGCTTATTAGCCTTCAGAACAGTCCTCAGGGTGGCTATCTGCTCTCGCTTAGTGCTCAGCAAAGCTTTCAGTTTCATGATTTCTTCCACCAAAATTCCTTCTCCTTATCCATTTCGGAGGTTATTGCTTCGAGCGACGTGTGGTGCCAAGCCACGGAAAGGGCGCCCTGGAGATGTTTGATCTGGTCTTTAACGATAGCGATGAGGTGGGTGATGCTGAGGGGCTCTCTAGCAGAGTCACCAAAATCTGAACCTACGGAGTCAGGGCTACTCAGAGGCGAGCGCTCGCCGCTGTGAATGTTGGGGGTCATGTCCAAGTCAGGGTTCACTAAAACTTTACTGAAAAAGTCTGAAGATTTTCGCTTTCTAAAATGTAACTTGGCTCCTTTCCCATCCCGGAAGTAATCGAGCATGACGCGGTTGGGCGTCAGGTTATTGCGCATACACACGTGATTATAGAGATGGGCCAGCTCTTCTATGAAGGAGAGCAGTCGTCCTGCGCCAGGTTCAGCTTGCTTTGAAAGTCGCAGTTACAGTCTCCTTGCTGCCCTTAATCCTCCTGAAGAACAGCATGAGTCCTCGATCATCGCTCTCCGATTTCGCAGAAGTGTCGAGCTCCTCAGCCACCACCAGCTTGCCCCCTCCCACTCTTTTTTCTTCTCGGTACCTTTTCTCGCACAACTCGTATCGTTCCTTGACTTCTTTCAGCTCTTTCTCAAGTTGAAACACTTCCGCCCCTTCTTGTCCACAGGTACATACTGAAATATTATCGCCATTGTCCAGCTGGTGCCTGGGATCAGCGCTTTTCTGGAGAGTTTTCATTTTTTTCAACGAGGTCAGCATTTCTCTGTTGCTCGTCACACAAGTCCTTGCTGATCTCATCGAGGTTCTTCCTGACTTCTTGCATGTTAAGCTCCAATTTGCCTTCTCCCGGTCTACCTGCAGAACAGCAAAGAGGACATTCAGGATGGGGACAACTAAGAAATCCATTTTAAAAGGCCTTTATCTTTATACCTAGCCAAAAGCCTCCAAACTATACCACAGAAGCCAATCATGGGAACATTCAGATGTAGGTGGCAACCAATTACAGCCCAAAAGTTGTGGTTCACACCCATCCCTTCTCCATCTTTAAAAGTAATAAGCGAGAGCCAAAGTTGTGCACATACTAAAATTCATTGTCATTATTAGCAATAATATGAATTATGTATACAAAACTGCCTTAAAGGGGTTAAAAAAAAAAAAACACTGTAGGGAATGTTTAATTAAAAGCACATTAGAATAGTGATTAGATTAAATAAAATAAAATATACATTTAGGATTAAAAAAAAAAATTAATTTCGTTTTGGACCACCGTTTAAAGGTTTTTATTAGAGGGGATATCCAGCTACAAAGAAAGGGGGGTGTTAGGAGGTTAATGTGCAATACTAAGGAAAACCTGAAAACAAGATCTGTTGGAGCAATGAGGACTTTAGGTTGGCAATCACCGACTAGCTGTATCACCATCACCCATTTTTTGGTCCCTTTACCACCATGTCACCCTTTGGCCTGCAGTCTAATCCCTCTGTAAGCTGTAGGACATCCAAGGCTTGGCACTAAGCAGCGTGGGTCACTGAGCTGTAAATCCAGTCTGGTTATCAGCACACACTACACAGGGATTACACCCGTCTCATCCTGTATATATGGCGTCGCGGGCTGTGTGCAGAGCCTCACATACATTCGCTCGGGGAGGGCTATACCTCATGTCACATCTCCCGGAGAAGGCCATGTGCATGCCAATGGTTTCCATCACTACTTCTTTGCAGACGACCAATATTTACACTGAGATAATTGCGCTCTAAGCAGAATGACAGCAGCTTGAAAACGTTTTGTCATTCAGGGGCTGGTTGCAGAGAATTCTAATCTAAAGATATTATTTATCGCGGGGACTCACAATCCCTCCTCCCATTTGGTGCTGTAGAGCGGGCATTAGAGAATCTACATTTTAGATAATCATATTATAAGGGATTTCTCATCCATATCTCCTCCTCCCATATAAAGGGTTAAAGGGCCCATATAATATTTGGACAGTATAACAAATTATAATTTATCTCCTAGACCCCTTACCCACAACTTGAATTTGGGAAAAACAAACCACAATAATTTGCAAATGCAGTTGAAGTTCAGACTTTCAGCTTTCATTTGAGGGTATCCACATTAAAATTGGATGAAGGGTTTAGGAGTTTCAGCTCCTTAACATGTGCCACCTGTTTTTAAAGGGACCAAAAGTAATTGGACAAATGACTCCAAGGCTATTTCATGGACAGGTGTGGGGCAATCCCTTTGTTATGTCATTCTCAATTAAGCACATGAAAGGGCCGGAGTTGATTTGAGGTGTGGTGTTTGCATTTGGAAGGTTTTGCTGTGAAGGAAACATGTGGTCACAGGAGCTCTCCATGCAGGTGAAACAAGCCATCCTTAAGCTGCAAGAACAGAAAAAACCCATCCAAGAAATTGCTACAACATTAGAAGTGGCAAAATCTACAATTTGGTACATCCTGAGAAAGGGAAAGAAAGCACTGGTGAACTCATCAATCCAAAAAGACCTGGGAGCCCACGGAAGACAACAGTGGTGGATGATCGCCGCATACTTTCTTTGGTGAAGAAGAACCCGTTCACAACATCAACTGAAGTCCAGAACACTCTCAGTGAAGTAGGTGTATCTGTCTCTAAGTCAACAGTAAAGAGAAGACTCCATGAAAGTAAATACAAAGGGTTCACATCTAGATGCAAACCATTCATCAATTCCAAAAGTAGACAGGCCAGAGTTAAATTTGCTGAAAAACACCTCCAGAAGCCAGCTCAGTTCTGGAAAAGTATTCTATGGACAGATGAGACAAAGATCAACCTGTACCAGAATGATGGGAAGCCAAAAGTTTGGAGAAGAAAGGGAACGGCACATGATCCAAGGCACACCACATCCTCTGTAAAACATGGTGGAGGCAACGTGATGGCATGGCCATGCATGGCTTTCAATGGCACTGGGTCACTTGTGTTTATTGATGACATAACAGCAGACAAGAGTAGCCGGATGAATTCTGAAGTGTACCGGGATATACTTTCAGCCAGATTCAGCCAAATGCTGCAAACTTGATTGGATGGCGCTTCATAGTACAGATGGATAATGACCCCAAGCTACAGCCAAAGCTAACAGGAGTTCATGGTGCAAAAAAGTGGAACATTCTTCAATGGCCAAGTCAATCACCGATCTTAACCCAATTGAGCATGCATTTCACTTGCTCAAATCCAGACTTAAGAGGGAAAGACCCACAAACAAGCAAGACCGAAGGTGCGGCTGTTAAAGGCCTGGCAAAGCATTAAGAAGGAGGAAACCCAGCGTTTGGTGATGTCCATGGGTTCCAGACTTAAGGCAGTGGATTGCCTCCAAAGGATTCGCCACAAAATATTGAAAATAAAAATATTTTGTTTGGGTTATGTTTATTTGTCCAATTACTTTTGACCTCCTAAAATGTGGTGTGTTTGTAAAGAAATGTGTACAATTCCTACATTTTCTAACACATATTTTTGTTCAACCCTTCAAATTAAACGTTACAATCTGCACTTGAATTTCTGTTGTAGAGGTTTCATTTCAAATCCAATGTGGTGGCATGCAGAGCCCAACTCGCGAAAATTGTGTCACTGTCCAAATATTTCTGGCCCTGACTGTACATCCTCCATCCCATAGTCCAGTGCCCATATACCCATCATACATCCTCCCCCATAGTCCCGTACCCATATACACATCCTCCATCCCATAGTCCAGTGCCCATATACCCATCCTCCATCCCATAATCCAGTGCCCATATACCATCCTCCATCCCATAGTCCAGTGCCATATACCCATCATACATCCTCCATCCCATAGTCCAGTGCCCATATACCATCCTCCATCCATTGTCCAGTGCCCATATACCCATCATACATCCTCCATCCCGTAGTCCAGTGCCCATATACCCATTATACATCCTCCATCCCGTAGTCCAGTGCCATATACCCATATAACATCCTCCATCCCATAGTCCCGTACCCATATACACATCCTCCTTCCCATAGTCCAGTGCCCATATACCCATCATACATATTCTCCATCCCGTAGTCCAGTGCCCATATACCCATCCTCCATCCCATAGTCCAGTGCCCATATACCCATAACTCATCCTCCATCCCATAGTCCAGTGCCCATATACCCATCCTCCATCCCATAGTCCAGTGCCCATATATCCATCACACATCCTCCTTCCCATAGTCCAGTGCCTATATACCCATCACACATGCTCCATCCCATAGTCCCGTGCCCATATACCATCACACATGCTCCATCCCATAGTCCTGTGCCCATATACCCATCACACATCCTCCATCCCATAGTCCAGGGCCCATATACCCATCCTCCATCCATAGTCCAGTGCCCATATACCCATCACATGCTCCATCCCATAGTCCTGTGCCCATATACCCATCACACATGCTCCATCCCATAGTCCTGTGCCCATATACCCATCTCACATCTTCCATCCCATAGTCCCGAGCTAGGTGGCGCTGAGCAGGGAGTTCCTGGGATGTGCTGTGTATATAACGCGGGCTCTGTGTGTGTGCGGCTCTGCGTGCGGCCGCTGAGATGCGATTTTTACGTCGGTAACAATAGAGCCCGGCAGTTATGGAGGAGGGGGTGATTCATTTCTGTCATGTGCTCTCTGCTCTTTTCTGGGGCCAGACAGTGGCTGGGGTTTATGTTCCCTGGGATGCTAGATTTCTCCACCCGGTCAGTGTCTGCTGAGGTGTTGTGGAGTGGGAAAACGGTTTGCTCATGGCAACCAATCACAGCCTAGCTATATTTTATTTAGTTCTGGGTCTATGATTAAATATTTCCTGCAGGAAAGAAAACGTCAAGTGAGATTTTACTGCATCCATTGTAGTCACAAGATCATTTTCAGCTCCATGCTAACACGGTCAATGGTAATGACAATTATCAGCCCCTGTAAATGGAGCTTCAAGGGCGATTATGCTTTCAAATAAATTTTCAGAATAAGTTGTCCTGTGTGCGTACAGGAGAAATAACATCGGCATTGAAAAAGAGGAAAACACGGATTTGGTAAGAACTTACCGGGTAAAATCCTTTTCAGCGAAGGAAGGGAGGGAGACCACAGGAATTCATTTACTGATGGGTAGGCGGACCCCAGATAGGATGTTACCTCGATCAAAAGGTTTATGACTGGTGGCCCCTCAGCTCGGGCTCCCCTACTCACTCCAGTGTACCAAAGCTTTTAGGAAAAGAGCCAAGATCACCACGGAGCAACAAAAACCCCTTCTGAAGGAATCTTCAGAAAAAAAACACAAGGATACGGTTATGCATGCAAAGAAAGCAAAAACCACAGAGTTCCGGTATCTAAAGGAACCTGACTACTGCGATGAGCTGGCGAGCGGGGAACAGAGCCTTAGGGCGGGACCTCAGCCAATAATCGCTATCATATTAAGGGGGCCGCTGCATCTGAAAACATCAACACACTTCTGCCTTGGGGAGGGTGCTGTGTCTCCTCCCTTCCTTGCGAAAAGGATTTTACCGGTAAGTTTACCAAAATCCGTGTTTCAGCTGAAAAGGAAGGGAGGAGACAAGGAAATTCATTATGATGGGACTCCCAAAGCATTCAAAAATAAGGGTGGGAAAAAACCAAACAAGAGGCAAAACCCAACAACCTTAACAAAAAAGCGCAACCAGCCTAAACACAATTCATCCAGACTTTAAAAATACAGCTGCCTGCAGGACCCTCTCCCGAGGGCTCATCAGCGGAAGCACTGACGTCCACTTTTATAAAAATTTGTAAAAGTTGGAAAAGGGGCCAAGTTTGCCCGTCGGCAAGGAGGCTGCACTGCCAAAGGGACCTTGATGAAAAGCCCACGTGAGGCCAAAGCTCTCGTAGAAGGGCTCGAATTTAATGGGAAGATTCACCCCCCCAGACGGTAAACTTCCAAAATAGCTGACCGGATCCAAGAGCCTTAGAACCTTGAAAGGTCGTTGACCACGCCGACGACCTGCTGGAACCACAAAAGGGATCCTTCTTACGAAAACCTTGGATAATAAAAAAGATAAACTCAGGCCCACTAAACCAATGTGTGTAAAGCTCGCTCTTTCACATTCTTCGGATTCCGGGCGAATGAAGGCAACACAATATCCTGGTTGACATGAAATTGTGACACCACTTTAGGCAAAAATCACCCCGAGTGCGAAGCACTACATGATCCGGAAAAAAACTCCGGGAAAGGAGAGCGAACAAGAAAGAGCTGCCAACTCAGAAACTCTCCTCAAGGAAGTGACTGCAACAAGGAAAGCCACCTTCCAAGAAAGTAAAGAAAGGCTAGCAGAAACCATAGGTTCAAAAGGTTTATGCTGAAGAGCCTCCAAAAAAAGGGTTGGGGCCGCCAAGGAGACACGGGTTGCCTTCCGCGGCGGAAACTTACGAGAGATACCTCGGAAAAAGGAGAGCACGTCTCTTCGAAGCAATGGTTCTCCGGAACAATAAGGACAGAGCAGAAATCTGACCTTTCAGAGTGCTAACTGCCAAACCCTTGTCTAGCCCATGCTGCAGAAAAGCCAACAGGTTGGGAATGGAAAATTTCTCGGGTTCCGAGAAGACCCCAAACACCACGAAAAGAAGGTTTCCCCAAATTTTGTGGTAAATCCTAGAAGTAGCCGGACATCTTGCAGCACGAAGGGTAGCAATGACCTCGGCTGAAAAACCTCTAGGGGTCAAGATTTCGGTCTCAAGAGCCACGCCGTCAAACACAGGGACATCAAGTCCGGATGACAAACGGGCCCCTGAGTCAACAAGTCCGGTTTGAAGAGGGAGTGGAAACGGAGGTGCCGCCAACAGCGACATTGTTGTCGAGAACCACACCCTTCTTGGCCAGTATGGAGCTATCAGAATAGCTGGAATTCTCTCTAGTCTGATCCGACGCAGCACTAGAGGAAGTAAGGATATCGGCGGGAATAAAATAGATCAGCTCGAACTGATCCCACTGAGCCACTAGAGCATCCACCGCCACCGCCTTCGGGTCCTTGTACCTGGACATGAATGTCGGTAACTTGGCATTGGACCTGGATGCCATCAAACCCCACTTGGGGGGTTTTCCCCAGCGAGAGCACAGTAGTGCAAAGACTTCCGGGTGGAGGCTCCATTCCCCGGGATCCATCCTTCTGCGACTGAGAAAGTCCGCTGTAATATTCTGAACCCCTGGAATGTGAATCGCCGAAATGGCTGGTACATTGGCCTCTGCCCAAATCAGAATTCGGGACACCTCTACCATGAGTCTGGAACTCCTTGTCCCACTTGGTGATTGATATACGCGACAGCCGTCGCATTGTCTGTCTGCACACGGACTGGCAGACCGCTCAAAGGGACCGTCCAATGTTGGAGGCAAAGGAAATCGCCCTCAATTCCAGGATGTTGATCCGAAGCACAGACTCTTCCGGTGACCATACCCCCTGAATCCAGAGATTGTTCCAAACACCCCCCCAGCCCTCAGGCTGGCATCGGTGGTTATGACTGACCACTTCAGAGGGAGAAAGATTCCCCAGGGAGAATTTCCCCTGGACGTAACCACCATTCTAGAGAATCCCGCACCGCGCGAGAAATGGTGACACTGCAATCCAGCGATTGCGACTGATTCCATCGACTCAAGATGAACCTTTGAAGATTCCTGGAGTGGAACTGGGCAAAAGGAATTGCCTCCATGGACGCCACCATCAGTCCCAGAAGACGCATACACTTCCGTAGGGACATTGCCGTTGAGGATGTCATAATCTGTACATGTCGAAGAAGACATGACTGTTTGTCTGGTGGTAGGGAAACTACCGACCGAAACGTGTCGAGATGCATTCCCAAAAAGAGAATTGTCCTCGATGGTTCCAGGGACGACTTTCCCCAATTGACCAGCCAAAACCCAAGTCTTTCAAAAACTGAAGAGACAAATCCCGAGCCGTCAACGCCTCCTCCTCTCGAGGAAGCCACGATCAAAAGATCGTCCAGATAAGGGAGAATCGTAATCCCCTGTCTTCGAAGGAGTGCCATGAGGGGCGCCAGAATTTTTGTAAAGACCCTTGGCGCTGAGGCTAAGCCGAACGGCAGAGCCACGAACTGGTAATGATTCTGACCTATGGCAAATCGAAGAAAGCGCTGATGAGCCTTTCCGATGGGAATATGCAAATAGGCGTCGCGAATGTCGATTGACACCAAAATCGTTCTGTGACAGAGCTGCCACAACGGAACGAAGCGACTCCATGCGAAATTTCCGGGCATGGACATGCCGGTTTAATCGCTTGAGATCCAGAATCGGGCGAAATTTGTTCTCCTTTTTGGGAACTATAAAAAGGTTGGAATAAAAACCTTTCCTCGGCCTCTGACGGAACCGTATCACTACACCCTTTTGTAGTAGCGATTCGACCTCTCGCTGATAGAGCGACAACAAGCTCGGGTTCCGACGGAACGCGAGATTGACAAAAAACATTTGGGGGTTGAGAAGCAAACTCTATGAAATAGCCTGCCGGCACTATCGCGTTACCCAGGAATCTGGAACGCGAGCCATCCAAGTCTCCTTGAAAAGAAGCAGGCGACCCCCCACTCGAGAATCCTCGAGTGGACCCCTGGCGTCAATCCGACTTTGCGGGTTTCTTGTCAAGTTCCCGCTTGTTCTGGCGGAAACTCTGCTTCCAGGGAGTACGAGTTTTCTGAGAGGATTTCTTTCCTGAGAAAGAAGGACGACCCGATCCCCACGAGGAGTGACTAGATCGTCCTCGGCCCCGAAAGGACCGCCGACCACTATAAACACCAGGCTTACTGGACACCGAGGCCATGGCCCTTCGCTGTGGTAATGCTGATTCCTTCGCCTTTAGCCTTGGAAATCAGCTCTGTGAGGTCGGATCCAAAAGATGGCCACCCTTGTAAGGTAAGGCCAACAACCCTTGTTTGGAAACTGCGTCCCCGGCCCACTGTCTGAGCCATAAAGCTCTTCTGTATGTGACCGCTGAAGCTTGCGCTTTGGCCAGCAGAGATGCCGTATCCAGGACCGGCATCAAAGATATAACAGGCTGCCGTTTCTAACCATTCACAAGTTTCCCGTATCTCAGATAACGGAGATTCATTTTGCAACTCCGTCTTCAGACGTGCCAACCAGCTTAGAGAAGCTCTAGCAGCACACATGGATCCTAGCACTGCTCGAAATCCATGACCCGCAGCCTCATAGCTTGCTTTTGCCGCCAATTCTGCCTTTCTATCCAAAGGCTCCTGTAAGCTCGCTTTTCCCTTAATAGGGAGTAGAGAGGATTTACTAAGCTGAGACAAAGACACATCCACTTCAGGAGCAGAAGTCCAATTAGCCTTTAACTCCGTAGAGCAAGGATAAAGTGTATCAAAGAAAATGCGTTCCATGAAAACGCTTATCTGGACATAGACGTTCCTCCTCTATTACACCATTAAGCTCATCCAGAGCTGGCAATGTTGTGCGCGAAGCACGGGACTCCTGGAAAATGCGTGCTGATTTACCAGGACGACTAGTTACCTCCTCCGGTAACTGTAGTATATCTCTCATGGCTTCAATTAATGCCTCCGTACGCTTCGTCATAGAGGAACGCCCTGCGGCTCGTCCGCATCTGAATCGGATATTTCTCCATCCGAATTTAAAGGGGAACTCTGCCCAATATCAGATACATCTGACTCGCTCCGTGTAGAGGCCGGTAACGGCCTGCGTCGCTTCCTCTGAGAGGAATTAGCAGACACATATTGACCTAAAAGGTCAGATAAGTTATTAATCGATCGAGCGATATCGTCCAATTTTCCACCGCTGCCGACCGCAGCGCTAGACGCTGTGGAGGTCTGCGTATCTGATTGCCGCAATGGCACTGGGACGTGATCCGCGGCATCTGAACTCTGTTCAGACATGTCTCACCTGTATGAGCAGGTCAAAGCGGTAATACCAGCAAAAAACTATGCGGTTTTTTTTTTTTTTTTCCAAACGCTGAAGGGTTAACGCTCCACCAAGCAGAGTTACCCCAGCGGTATTCAGTCAGCAAATTTAGCTGGTAGAAATAACCCTCAAAGGGGTTAATATTGCAAACTCACCAAAATATATATATATTTGTGAGCCCCAGCCAATTTTTATGTCTCTGATGAGACTGCAGCTGCAGGATAGCGATCGCTGCGCTGCGGGGTGAGGAAATCCGCACTCACCCAGCTGGCCGTGGTGTCTATATGAGGAGAGGAGCGGTCCGAGGAGCCAGGAGCCTGAGTAATGGCCGCCACAGTGAGGGGGGTCGCAGGAGAAAAGCCAGAGCGCGCGTCTTCCTGCTCAAAAGACCGGGATAGATAGGCCACGCCCCCTGCTAGCTCAAATAATGAGCGCGAACTCCCCCGCTCCTGCTCCCTCTCTGTCCTGCAGCTATCTGCCTGCGGACAAAAAATCACCACATCTTCTTGTAACAGCGCTGTCACAGCAGCGCTGAAGCATACTGACATTACATGTAGTAGCGCTGTCACAGCAGCGCTGAAGCATACTGACATTACATGTAGTAGCGCTGTCACAGCAGCGCTGAAGCATACTGACATTACATGTAGTAGCGCTGTCACAGCAGCGCTGAAGCATACTGACATTACATGTAGTAGCGCTGTCACAGCAGCGCTGAAGCATACTGACATTACATGTAGTAGCGCTGTCACAGCAGCGCTGAAGCATACTGACATTACATGTAGTAGCGCTGTCACAGCAGCGCTGAAGCATACTGACATACATGTAGTAACGCTGTCACAGCAGCGCTGAAGCATACTGACATTAGTAATAGCGCTGCTCATTCAGACGCTAAAGCACTCACACATAATTATTATTAAAATTTGTGTGGAGTACTCACCAGCCAAGGCGCCACAGGGACCCTCAGGGGTTTCTGGCGCAGTGCCCATGCTTCCCCCCAGGGCGAAGAACGCAGTGACCGCACGTGTGGTTTGCGTTCCCGCCAGAGAAGCTCTCCTCATCCCCCAGGGCCGGCAAGGATTCTGCAGGGACTTTGAGTAAATACAGATCCGCCAAGGGAGAGGTTGGGGTACAGCAGCGCTGATACCCCTGAGACCTCTAGACCAACTAGTGATCCAAGTCTCCTGTCCGAATATTAAAATAATAAAATCTTCTGAGGAGCTGCATTAGCAGCGACCATCCTCTGGACCTCAAATCTTAGACTGGAGCTGAGTAGGAGGAGCCCGAGCTGGAGGGGCCAGCCAGTCATCACTCTTTTGATCTGAGGTAACATCCTGATCTGGGGCTCCGCCTACCCATCAGTAATGAATTCCTGTGTCTCCCTCCCTTCCATTCTGCAGCTGAAACACGGATTTTGGTAAAGACTTACCTGTAAAATCCTTTTCAGCGAAGGAAGGAAGAGAGACACAGTATTCATTACTGATGGGTAGGCGGAGCCCCAGATCAGGATGTTACCTCAGATCAAAAGAGTGATGACTGGCTGGCCCCTCCAGCTCGGGCTCCTCCTACTCAGCTCCAGTCGTACCAAAGCTTTTAGGAAAAGAGCCAAGATCACCAGCGGAGCAACATAACCCCTTCTGAAGGAACTTCAGAGAAAAAACACAAGGATACAGGTTATGCATGCAAAGAAAGCCAAAAACCACAGAGTTCCAGGTACTACTCACGGAACCTGACTACTGCGATGAGCTGGCGATGCCGGAACAGAGCCTTAGCGCGCTGACCTCAGCCCAGATAATCGCTATCAGATAAGGGTCGCGCTGCATCTGAAAACATCAACACACTTCTGCCGTGGGAGGGTGCTGTGTCTCTCTTCCTTCCTTCGCTGAAAAGGATTTTACAGGTAAGTTTTTACCAAAATCCGTGTTTCAGCTGCAGATGGAAGGAAGAGAGCCACAGTATTCATTACTGATGGGACGTCCCAAAGCAGTTCAAAAATAAGGGTGGGAAAAAACCAACAAAAGGCAGAAACCCAACAACCTTAACAACAAAGCGCAACCAGCGCTAAACACAAGTTCATCCAGAACTTTAAACTACAGCTGCCTGCAGGACCCTACGTCCGAGGGCTGCATCAGCGGAAGCACTGACGTCCACTTTATAAAAACCTTGTAAACGTGTGGACAGAGCGCCAAGTTGCCGCTCGGCAAAGCTGCACTGCCGAGGCACCTTGATGAAAAGCCCACGATGAAGCCACAGCTCTCGTGGAATGGGCTCGAATCTTAATCGGGCAAGATTCACCCGAAGGCGGTAAGCTTCCAAAATAGCTGACCGGATCCAACGAGCTATAGAATCCTTGGAAGCTCGTTGACCACGCCGACGACCTGCTGGAACCACAAACAGGGAGTCCGTCTTACGAAAACCTTGAGTAATAGATAGATAAAACTTCAAGGCCCGCACTAAATCCAATGTGTGTAAATCTCGCTCTTTCGCATTCTTCGGATCCGGACAGGAGTGAAGGCAACACAATATCCTGGTTAACATGAAATTGTGACACCACTTTAGGCAAAAAATCACCCCGAGTGCGAAGCACTACACGATCCGGAAAAAACTCCAGAAAAGGAGGCGAACAAGAAAGAGCTGCCAACTCAGAAACTCTCCTCAAGGAAGTGACTGCAACAAGGAAAGCCACCTTCCAAGAAAGTAAAGAAAGGCTAGCAGAAACCATAGGCTCAAAAGGTTTATGCTGAAGAGCCTCCAAAACAAGGTTGAGCCGCCAAGGAGACACGGGTGCCTTCCGCGGCGGAAACTTACGAGAGATACCTCGGAAAAAGGAGAGCACGTCTCTATTCGAAGCAATGGTTCTCCGGAACAATAAGGACAGAGCAGAAATCTGACCTTTCAGAGTGCTAACTGCCAAACCTTGTCTAGCCCATGCTGCAGAAAAGCCAACAGGTTGGGAATGGAAAATTTTCTCGGGTTCCGAGAGGACCCCAAACACCACGAAAAGAAGGTTTCCCAATTTTGTGGTAAATCCTAGTAGTAGCCGGACATCTTGCAGCACGAAGGGTAGCAATGACCTCGGCTGAAAAACCTCTACGGGTCAAGATTTCGGTCTCAAGAGCCACGCCGTCAAACGCAGGGACATCAAGTCCGGATGACAAACGGGCCCCTGAGTCAACAAGTCCGGTTGAAGAGGGAGTGGAAACGGAGGTGCCGCCAACAGCGACATTATTGTCGAGAACCACACCCTTCTTGGCCAGTCTGGAGCTATCAGAATAGCTGGAATTCTCTCTAGTCTGATCCGACGCAGCACTAGAGGAAGTAAGGATATCGGCGGGAATACATAGATCAGCTCGAACTGATCCCACTGAGCCACTAGAGCATCCACCGCCACCGCCTTCGGGTCCTTGTACCTGGACATGAATGTCGGTAACTTGGCATTGGACCTGGATGCCATCAAATCCACTTGGGGGGTTCCCCAGCGAGAGCACAGTAGTGCAAAAACTTCCGGGTGGAGGCTCCATTCCCCGGGATCCATCCTTCTGCGACTGAGAAAGTCCGCTGTAATATTCTGAACCCCTGGAATGTGAATCGCCGAAATGGCTGGTACACTGGCCTCTGCCCAAATCAGAATTCGGGACACCTCTACCATGAGTCTGGAACTCTTTGTCCCACCTTGGTGATTGATATACGCGACAGCGTCGCATTGTCTGTCTGCACTCGGACTGGCAGACCGCTCAAAGGGACCGTCCAATGTTGGAGGCAAAGGAAAATCGCCCTCAATTCCAGGATGTTGATCGGAAGAAAAGACTCTTCCGATGACCATACCCCTGAATCCAGAGATTGTTCCAAACACCCCCCAGCCCGTCAGGCTGGCATCGGTGGTTATAACTGACCACTTCGGAGGGAGGAAAGACTTCCCCAGGGAGAATGCCCCTGGACGTAACCACCATTCTAGAGAATCCCGCACCGCGCGAGGAATGGTGACACTGCAATCCAGCGATTGCGACTGGTTCCATCGACTCAAGATGAACCTTTGGAGAGTCCTGGAATGGAACTGGGCAAAAGGAATTGCCTCCATGGACGCCACCATCAGTCCCAGAAGACGCATACACTTCCGTAGGGACATTGCCGTTGAGGATTTCATAATCTGTACATGTCGAAGAAGACATGACTGTTTGTCTGGTGGTAGGGAAACTACCGACCGAAACGTGTCGAGATGCATTCCCAAAAAGAGAATTGTCCTCGATGGTTCCAGGGACGACTTCTCCCAATTGACCAGCCAACCGAAGTCCTTCAGAAACTGAAGAGACAAATCCCGAGCCGTCAACGCCTCCTCCTCCGAGGAAGCCACGATCAAAAGATCGTCCAGATAAGGGAGAATCGTAATCCCCTGTCTTCGAAGGATTGCCATGAGGGGCGCCAGAATTTTTGTAAAGACCCTTGGCGCTGAGGCTAAGCCGAACGGCAGAGCCACGAACTGGTAATGATTCTGACCTATGGCAAATCGAAGAAAGCGCTGATGAGCCTTTCCGATGGGAATATGCAAATAGGCGTCGCGAATGTCGATTGACACCAGAAAAATCGTTCTGTGACAGAGCTGCCACAACGGAACGAAGCGACTCCATGCGAAATTTCCGGGCATGGACATGCCGGTTTAATCGCTTGAGATCCAGAATCGGGCGAAATTTGTTCTCCTTTTTGGGAACTATAAAAAGGTTGGAATAAAAACCTTTCCCTCGGTCCTCTGACGGAACCGGTATCACTACACCCTTTTGTAGTAGAGATTCGACCTCTCGCTGTAGAGCGACAACAAGCTCGGGTTCCGACGGAACGTGAGATTGACAAAAAACATTTGGGGGTTGAGAAGCAAACTCTATGAAATAGCCTGCCGACACTATCCGCGTTCCCCAGGAATCTGGAACGCGAGCCATCCAAGTCTCCTTGAAAAGAAGCAGGCGACCCCCCACTCGAGAATCCTCGAGTGGACCCCTGGCGTCAATCCGACTTTGCGGGTTTCTTGTCAAGTTCCCGCTTGTCCTGGCGGAAACTCTGCTTCCAGGGAGTACAAGTTTTCTGAGAGGATTTCTTTCCTGAGAAAGAAGGACGACCCGATCCCCACGAGGAGTGACTAGATCGTCCTCGGCCCCGAAAGGACCGCCGACCACTATAGACACCAGGCTTACTGGACACCGAGGCCATGGCCCTTCGCTGTGGTAATGCTGATTCCTTCGCCTTAGCCTTGGAAATCAGCTCTGTGAGGTCGGATCCAAAAAGATGGCCACCCTTGTAAGGTAAGGCCAACAACCCTTGTTTGGAAACTGCGTCCCCGGCCCACTGTCTGAGCCATAAAGCTCTTCTGACTGTGACCGCTGAAGCTTGCGCTTTGGCCAGCAGAGATGCCGTATCCAGACCGGCATCAAAGATATAACAGGCTGCCGTTTCTAACCATTCACAAGTTTCCCGTATCTCAGATAACGGAGATTCATTTTGCAACTCCGTCTTCAGACGTGCCAACCAGCTTAGAGAAGCTCTAGCAGCACACATGGATCCTAGCACTGCTCGAAATCCATGACCCGCAGCCTCATAGCTTGCTTTTGCCGCCAATTCTGCCTTTCTATCCAAAGGCTCCTGTAAGCTCGCTTTTCCCTTAATAGGGAGTAGAGAGGATTTACTAAGCTGAGACAAAGACACATCCACTTCAGGAGCAGAAGTCCAATTAGCCTTTAACTCCGCAGAGCAAGGATAAAGTGTATCAAAGAAATGCGTTCCATGAAAACGCTTATCTGGACATAGACGTTCCTCCTCTATTACACCATTAAGCTCATCCAGAGCTGGCAATGTTGTGCGCGAAGCACGGGACTCCTGGAACATGCGTGCTGATTTACCAGGACGACTAGTTACCACCTCCGGTAACTGTAATATATCTCTCATGGCTTCAATTAATGCCTCCGTACGCTTCGCCATAGAGGAACGCCCCTGCGGCTCGTCCGCATCTGAATCGGATATTTCTCCATCCGATATTTAAAGGGGAACTCTGCCCAATATCAGATACATCTGACTCGCTCCGTGTAGAGGCCGGTAACGGCCTGCGTCGCTTCCTCTGAGAGGAATTAGCAGACACATATTGACCTAAAAGGTCAGACAAGTTATTAATCGATCGAGCGATATCATCCAATTTTCCACCGCTGTCGACCGCAGCGCTAGACGCTGTGGAGGTCTGCGTATCTGATTGCCGCAATGGCACTGGGACGTGATCCGCGGCATCTGAACTCTGTTCAGACATGTCTCACCTGTATGAGCAGGTCAAAGCGGTAATACCAGCAAAAACTATGCGGTTTTTTTTTTTTTTCAAACGCTGAAGGGTTAACGCTCCACCAAGCAGGGTTACCCCAGCGGTATTCAGTCAGCAAATTTAGCTGGTAGAAATAACCCTCAGAGGGGTTAATATTGCAAACTCACCACAATATATATATATTTGTGAGCCCCAGCCAATTTTTATGTCTCTGATGAGACTGCAGCTGCAGGATAGCGATCGCTGCGCTGCGGGGTGAGGAATCAGCACTCACCCAGCTGGCCGTGGTGTCTTATGAGGAGAGGAGCGGTCCGAGGAGCCCAGGAGCCTGAGTAATGGCCGCCACAGTGAGGGGGGTCGCAGGAGAAACGCCAGAGCGCGCGTCTTCCTGCTCAGAAGACCGGGAATATTTAGGCCACGCCCCCCGCCAGCTCGAATAATGAGCGCGAACTCCCCCGCTCCTGCTCCCTCTCTGTCCTGCAGGTATCTGCCTGCGGACAAAAAATCACCACATCTACTTGTAACAGCGCTGTCACAGCAGCGCTGAAGCATACTGACATACATGTAGTAGCGCTGTCACAGCAGCGCTGAAGCATACTGACACAAGTAATAGCGCTGCTCATTCAGACGCTAAAGCACTCACACATAATTATATCATTAAAATTTGTGTGGAGTACTCACCAGCCAAGGCGCCACAGGGACCCTCAGGGGTTTCTGGCGCTGTGCCCATGCTTCCCCCCAGGGCGAAGAACGCAGTGACCGCACGTGTGGTTTGCGTCCCGCCAGGGAAGCTCTCCTCATCCCCCAGGGCCGGCAAGGATTCTGCAGGGACTTTGAGTAAATACAGATCCGCCAAGGGAGAGGTTGGGGTACAGCAGCGCTGGTACCCCTGAGACCTCTAGACCAACTAGTGATCCAAGTCTCCTGTCCGAATATTAAAATAATAAAATCTTCTGAGGAGCTGCATTAGCAGCGACCATCCTCTGGACCTCAAATCTTAGACTGGAGCTGAGTAGGAGGAGCCCGAGCTGGAGGGGCCAGCCAGTCATCACTTTTTGATCTGAGGTAACATCCTGATCTGGGGCTCCGCCTACCCATCAGTAATGAATACTGTGTCTCTCTTCCTTCCATCTGCAGCTGAAAAGCATGCATTACACACTGAGCTGGTGAGAGGAGGCTAGCTGCGGTGAAGTGGGCTGGATTCCCGCTCTTTGTTCCTTAGTTAGCACCCAGGCACAAGCTGCGGCATGTAGAAAGTTATACAGCAGCGCTGAGCTGTAAAGATATGAATTCAGCTCTGGGATGAGGTAAAAGCCTTGTCAGAAAGCTCAGCACGATCTTTAGGTGTCTCTACAAAACATCTTGTCCTGTACAGATAGCTCATGCTGAAAACATACAGCCTAGAGCAGTGATGGCAAACCTTGGCACTCCAGCTGTTGGAGAACTACAACTCCCAGCATGCCTCAACTGCTGCAGGTTGCAAGGGCATGCTGGGAGTTGTAGTTTTACAACAGATGGAGTGCCAAGGTTAGCCATCACTGGCCTAGAGTGACCCATACCTGGAGTCAGGCTCTCAGACCCTATATAATGCCATGAGCTGCCTTTTGTGTGTGTATTGAGCTGTGCTGTATTGTGTGGCTATTTTTTGTAAGTCAGAACTACCGCACATCCAGATGTGCTAAGGTATTTGGATGCATTTACACTACACAACAGCTACATATATGTTGATCAGTGGTCTTTTAGCAGAGTGTTTAGACAGGTTGACCAGTAATAGATCATTCTGAGATCATAGAACAGGGGTCGACAAAGTTGTTCAGAATCTAGGAGCCAGCCAAAAAATTTAGGAGCCAGAATGCCTGCCCATCATCATCATTGCCTCCCCATCATCATCATTGCCTCCTCCTCATCATCATCAATGCCTGCCCATCATCATTGCCTCCCCATCATCATCATCGCCTCCCCATCATCATCATCGCCTCCCCATCATCATTATCGCCTCCCCATCATCATCAATGCCTGCCCATTATCATCAATGCCTGCCCATCATCACACACAGACAGCACCGCAGCACACAAGCACTCTCTCACAGACATACAAAGCACCGCACTACATACACACACACACACACTGATACACACAGACATCTCACCTGTACGGCGTCCGCGCGCTCTCTGCCACAGCCGGCCGCTGAATGATGACGTCAATCAGCGGCGCTGCTGTGAGAGGAAGCGCCGGCGCCCTCTGGAGCCCGGAGCTGCGGCAGCGGAGGCACGGGGTGAGGTAGGTATTGTGCCAGCTGCAGCCGGGGCCCTGAGCAAGCGGGTGGGGGCCCAGTGCGGCACTGACACCACTCTCCTCCGCTAACGGGCGCCGGGGTGCCCGACGGTGAGTGGGCCCCCCGCCTGCTCAGGGCCCCGGCACTTCACCAGGTGCTGACGCCGGCCCTGCCTCCCATAACAAACATGCCGCTAGTGGCTAGCGGCAGTAAACAGAATTATGGTGGCAGCCAATCAACGCGGCGCAGCGGAGGAAATCCAGACGGCGCAGGAGTAAAAAATTTTTTTTTCCCCTCTTTAATTCCCCGGGCGCCAGGCATGATTTTTTAGGCGCCACTGGCGACCGGGTTTGTCGAACCCTGGCATAGAAGGTCGTGGTTCTCGGCAGCACTAATCCTGGTTACACAAGACGATGTTCTGCCGAGAATGACGACTTTTATACAAGTTTAAAATTATTTTCACCCAATGAAGCAACATCATGTGTGATTCTTAGGGAAACCAGAAATCTTTCTGCACCAGTTGATAATTAGGTAAAATAGTGTTCCTAGCAACACTCATTCACTAACAATCAGGAAATGCAAGCGCACCCCCATAGTAAAATCAGACATTCTGGATTTTCCAAAATGAGAAGGGGGGGGAAACATCAGCAAGGCACTAGAAAATTGCAACTGATGAAAAGGTTTTTGCCGCCTTCAAATTTGCAATGCAGGCGGCTTCAGACAAATGCTAACAGTATGTACTGGTGGATTAGGATCAACCAATATTCCTATAACCAAAAAGTATTTGGCTGAATACGAGATGCACCTAAGTATAAGGAGATACTCCAAAAGAAAAATGTTCTACCAAATCTCATTTTATACTTAATACAATTGATATAATGCGTTTTGTTAAACAGAGTAGCTCAACGGAGAGCTAACAAACCTGCCAAGGATATAAACCCTATATAGTTAGCATGCCCACACATCTATTGCAGTACATTCGCTAATAGTTAATATTCATCGGGATAGAAAAGTAGAGGCGGCAAACGTGCATAGCAATAATGTGGAGCCCTGCGTTCCAAGATGGGTTTCACCCAGCTTTGTCAGGGGCATCTTGACATGCACCCTGATGCAGCTGGGTGAAACGCTCCTTAGGGTGCAGGGCTATGCACCAAACAGGGCTCCACATTATTACTATACTGTGTCCTTATGTACATGTTAACCATTAAGGAATGTACTGCAATAGATGTGGGCATACTAATTATATACAAAAATGTGTTATATTTTGTATTTAATAAAGTTGATATATTTGTGAGCTATATTGCTGGATGTGTTTTTCTGGCAGCAGAAGGAGCATGTCGCAAGTACATGTGCAAAAGTGGAAGTCTTGCTATGGTTCCTCTGTGCAGGTGAAGCCGTGCTGTGGTCACTAGTGGAATGGGACTGCTAAAGAAGTGGGAGGACATAACCTTCTAATCTCATACCTGACCTTACATTTATTAAGAGATTTCTACATGGGAAAGCGTGTGCACTGCATAACAGGATGCCCTCAAGCACAAGGAGGCCTCATGCCTAACATGTGACAGTCTTCGTTCTCCGATGAAGAACATTCATCCGTCCTAGTAAGAGTCGTCCATAGAACCTCAAAATTTGCACTGGCAAAAAAAAAAAAGCTTTATTGCAAAAAGTTAAAACCATGAATGCTTCTAGCACACAAATGAAACATGACTGATCCTTGAGGTCTACGAAGCCTTGATCCGCTTATAAACACGGCGCACGCAGCATTTGACAAGGGAGGAGAGAAGGAGAAATACCTGCAATAATTGCTGCTTGAGTTTCTGAATTTCCGTCAGGCTGAGTTCAGTGAAGAGGTCGGATGCCAGTTTCGGGCCGGGATGGAAGACGTCGCTGTTGCGGGGCGTGGACATCAGAATTTCTCCACTTGACTTGTTTAGGCCACCGGAGTTGTATCCGCTGTCGAACTCCTCTTCGTTCTGATCTTCAAAGTTGGTCTGGATGTTTCCTATGGAGTCGTAGCTGAGGTAACTGGACAGCTCTCTCCGGAGTTCGTTTTTTTTGTTCCCTTTCACTCTTTAATGACTCCAAGGCCTCCTCAAGCTGACACTCAGCGATATCCTTCAGCCGCACCAGCTCCTCTAGCTGGCCGTTCAAAATGTCAATTTCTTCATCTTTTCTTTTCAATTCATGTTTTATGCCTTCGTAATCCACCTGAGAAGAAAACGTAGGTAACTAACCAACAACTCCCAAATTGTACACTGGCTACAAGAAAGAGTAAACCTACTAGCAAATGAGCACCTAAGCGCTCCCTGGCTGATCAGTCATGTAGGAAGTGTCCCGAATTATCAGCAGAAACCCCTTCTAGTAATGGACGTCCTGTGCAAAAGGCATCAGGCGACATCAATCAAAAGCCGAGGGCAGGGAACATCCAATGGACACAAGGCCACTTGTAACATGCAACTTACTAAAAGTTTATTTTTTCATATATCTGGGCATCTACTTCACAGTATTAATGGCAGGATCACTTGATTTGGTTTTTTAATTTTTTTTTTGCCAACTCCACATGGTTTTCAAGATCTCTGCTTGAAATTATTCAATAAAAATGGTGACTTCCCAGGGGACAGAAGCCTGTATATTACATGTGGAAGTTTTCATGGCTTCTGCTCACAAAAGCCATTGTGTTTTATGCATCGCATTCAAAACCCCGACCATAAAAAGCTTCCTCCACCCAGAGAATAATTTTATTCCCTGGGATAAAATATGAAGGACAGCGATCAGATCTTGCAAACTAGGAGTTTATATTAGTCATTAATATTTTTTTTTTCCATATTATTTCTAAGATTTAAAGAGGGTTCTCCAATACCAAACATGGTAATCTTAAATGGGCCAAGAAAGAAACTAAAATATTAATAAAAACTAAAAAATATATAGTAATATAATAACCACCTGGTTTTCCTTTAATACAGATGCTTGTTTCAGCAGAGAGATATTTTCTTCTTCCAGTTCAGAGAAGTCTTGGAAATGTCGCATTTCCCTAATTTTGCACTGTTTTATTTCTTCTCGCAGCTGCACTTTCTCCTTATCAGTGTCCTGGCTTTCCTATAGTTTTGGAACAAACATGCTAAATGTTACAATGATAATACGAGTTACAAGTCATTTTCTTTTTATCCCCTGAACACCCTATGGCGCTTTCACGTTGCGTTTTGGCGCCCGTTTAGTGGCCCCGTTGGGGTGCAGCACAGCTCCGGCCCTGACTGACAGCCGACCCCAATGCAGAGCGAGCGGCACAGTTACAGTCGGCGTTCTGTATACTCAGAGCCGTGACCGAATCCGGACCGCTGCTGGGGGGAATAAAGTTCATTTTCTCCCTGCAGCATTTGGCCAAGTGCGGGCACCGGGCAGTTTAACCCCATACCTCAGGTTAATAGCGTTTTTTTTTCTGGCGACCAGCTCCCTTTAAAGCTGACATCAGTGTAAAAGTGGTTCTACAGAAAGAGGGAGGTTTTTTTTTTTTTTAAATTTAATTTTTTTTATATTATTTTACAATTCAGAGCTGCAAGTTACTGTAACAAACAATATTGTATTCAAAAAATGCCCAATTAAAGGGGTATCAACAGCAACAACAAGGAATCTAGTATAGTTCTTCTGATTTACTATGTTGCTTACCCCACGTGCAGGGCATTGCTGTAGAAATGTTGACAGCAGGTATACGATGAGGATCTGCCACGTAAGTGATGATCTAAATATGTCTGGGAGGGGGGGACATAACTCAAAGAAGGCCTGAACCAAACAAAGAAAAAGGACAACCAGCCATGACGGCACATGGGTGTCACTGAATGTCTGAGTCTTCTGCCTCTGACTGCAGCTCGCAGTTCTCCATCACTTGTGAGGTCTTCAGCACAACTCTCAGCATGCCCTTACCATTGTTTAGGCCGTATTCTGTGTACTATATGTATAGCACACGTTAACATCAGTCATGAATTCTTACATTTGACTATTAGTAGAAATGGCTTTCTGTGGTTCCACTACACTGCGACGTGCTGCTCACCAGGTAGGGACCTCGTGGTAAGAGTCAGTGTCAACCCTATATACACAGATCTGGGGAGAGCCCTGCATCTTGTCTCACTAGCAGGGAAGTCAATCAATGTATACACATTTGGCAAGCCCAAGAAAGCAGGGATTACATACAGTAGAAACGAAGCGTACTAACTAAAGGGAATCTGGCAGCAGTTTCTGATATGTAATCAGAGAGCAGCATTGTGTAGGGGCTGGGACCCTGAATTCAGCAGTACGTCACTTATTAGGATGTGTGTGCTGTTTCAATAAAACACGGATTTTGGTAAAGACTTACCTGTAAAATCCTTTTCAGCGAAGGAAGGAAGAGAGACACAGTATTCATTACTGATGGGTAGGCGGAGCCCCAGATCAGGATGTTACCTCAGATCAAAAGAGTGATGACTGGCTGGCCCCTCCAGCTCGGGCTCCTCCTACTCAGCTCCAGTCGTACCAAAGCTTTTAGGAAAAGAGCCAAGATCACCAGCGGAGCAACATAACCCCTTCTGAAGGAACTTCAGAGAAAAAACACAAGGATACAGGTTATGCATGCAAAGAAAGCCAAAAACCACAGAGTTCCAGGTACTACTCACGGAACCTGACTACTGCAATGAGCTGGCGATGCTGGAACAGAGCCTTAGCGCGCTGACCTCAGCCCAGATAATCGCTATCAGATAAGGGTCGCGCTGCATCTGAAAACATCAACACACTTCTGCCGTGGGAGGGTGCTGTGTCTCTCTTCCTTCCTTCGCTGAAAAGGATTTTACAGGTAAGTCTTTACCAAAATCCGTGTTTCAGCTGCAGATGAAGGAAGAGAGCCACAGTATTCATTACTGATGGGACGTCCCAAAGCAGTTCAAAAATAAGGGTGGGAAAAAACCAACAAAAGGCAGAAACCCAACAACCTTAACAACAAAGCGCAACCAGCGCTAAACACAAGTTCATCCAGAACTTTAAACTACAGCTGCCTGCAGGACCCTACGTCCGAGGGCTGCATCAGCGGAAGCACTGACGTCCACTTTATAAAACCTTGTAAACGTGTGGACAGAGCGCCAAGTCGCCGCTCGGCAAAGCTGCACTGCCGAAGCACCTTGATGAAAAGCCCACGATGAAGCCACAGCACTCGTGGAATGGGCTCGAATCTTAATCGGGCAAGATTCACCCCGAAGACGGTAAGCTTCCAAAATAGCTGACCGGATCCAACGAGCTATAGAACCCTTGGAAGCTCGTTGACCACGCCGACGACCTGCCGGAACCACAAACAGGGAGTCCGTCTTACGAAAACCTTGAGTAATAGATAGATAAAACTTCAAGGCCCGCACTAAATCCAATGTGTGTAAATCTCGCTCTTTCGTATTCTTCGGATCCGGACAGAGTGAAGGCAACACAATATCCTGGTTAACATGAAATTGTGACACCACTTTAGGCAAAAAATCACCCCGAGTGCGAAGCACTACACGATCCGGAAAAAAATCCAGAAAAGGAGGCGAACAAGAAAGAGCTGCCAATTCAGAAACTCTCCTCAAGGAAGTGACTGCAACAAGGAAAGCCACCTTCCAAGAAAGTAAGAAAGGCTAGCAGAAAACCATAGGTTCAAAAGGTTTATGCTGAAGAGCCTCCAAAACAAGGTTGAGCCGCCAAGGAGACACGGGTGCCTTCCGCGGCGGAAACTTACGAGAGATACCTCGGAAAAAGGAGAGCACGTCTCTATTCGAAGCAATGGTTCTCCGGAACAATAAGGACAGAGCAGAAATCTGACCTTTCAGAGTGCTAACTGCCAAACCCTTGTCTAGCCCATGCTGCAGAAAAGCCAACAGGTTGGGAATGGAAAATTTTCTTGGGTTCCGAGAAGACCCCAAACACCACGAAAAGAAGGTTTCCCAAATTTTGTGGTAAATCCTAGAAGTAGCCGGACATCTTGCAGCACGAAGGGTAGCAATGACCTCGGCTGAAAAAACCTCTACGGGTCAAGATTTCGGTCTCAAGAGCCACGCCGTCAAACGCAGGGACATCAAGTCCGGATGACAAACGGGCCCCTGAGTCAACAAGTCCGGTTGAAGAGGGAGTGGAAACGGAGGTGCCGCCAACAGCGACATTGTTGTCGAGAACCACACCCTTCTTGGCCAGTCTGGAGCTATCAGAATAGCTGGAATTCTCTCTAGTCTGATCCGACGCAGCACTAGAGGAAGTAAGGATATCGGCGGGAATACATAGATCAGCTCGAACTGATCCCACTGAGCCACTAGAGCATCCACCGCCACCGCCTTCGGGTCCTTGTACCTGGACATGAATGTCGGTAACTTGGCATTGGACCTGGATGCCATCAAATCCACTTGGGAATGTGAATCGCCGAAATGGCTGGTACATTGGCCTCTGCCCAAATCAGAATTCGGGACACCTCTACCATGAGTCTGGAACTCCTTGTCCCACCTTGGTGATTGATATACGCGACAGCCGTCGCATTGTCTGTCTGCACACGGACTGGCAGACCGCTCAAAGGGACCGTCCAATGTTGGAGGCAAAGGAAAATCGCCCTCAATTCCAGGATGTTGATCGGAAGCACAGACTCTTCCGGTGACCATACCCCTGAATCCAGAGATTGTTCCAAACACCCCCCCAGCCCGTCAGGCTGGCATCGGTGGTTATGACTGACCACTTCAGAGGGAGGAAAGACTTCCCCAGGGAGAATGCCCCTGGACGTAACCACCATTCTAGAGAATCCCGCACCGCGCGAGAAATGGTGACACTGCAATCCAGCGATTGCGACTGATTCCATCGACTCAAGATGAACCTTTGAAGAGTCCTGGAGTGGAACTGGGCAAAAGGAATTGCCTCCATGGACGCCACCATCAGTCCCAGAAGACGCATACACTTCCGTAGGGACATTGCCGTTGAGGATGTCATAATCTGTACATGTCGAAGAAGACATGACTGTTTGTCTGGTGGTAGGGAAACTACCGACCGAAACGTGTCGAGATGCATTCCCAAAAAGAGAATTGTCCTCGATGGTTCCAGGGACGACTTCTCCCAATTGACCAGCCAACCGAAGTCTTTCAGAAACTGAAGAGACAAATCCCGAGCCGTCAACGCCTCCTCCTCCGAGGAAGCCACGATCAAAAGATCGTCCAGATAAAGGAGAATCGTAATCCCCTGTCTTCGAAGGAGTGCCATGAGGGGCGCCAGAATTTTTGTAAAGACCCTTGGCGCTGAGGCTAAGCCGAACGGCAGAGCCACGAACTGGTAATGATTCTGACCTATGGCAAATCGAAGAAAGCGCTGATGAGCCTTTCCGATGGGAATATGCAAATAGGCGTCGCGAATGTCGATTGACACCAGAAAATCGTTCTGTGACAGAGCTGCCACAACGGAACGAAGCGACTCCATGCGAAATTTCCGGGCATGGACATGCCGGTTTAATCGCTTGAGATCCAGAATCGGGCGAAATTTGTTCTCCTTTTTGGGAACTATAAAAAGGTTGGAATAAAAACCTTTCCCTCGGTCCTCTGACGGAACCGGTATCACTACACCCTTTTGTAGTAGCGATTCGACCTCTCGCTGTAGAGCGACAACAAGCTCGGGTTCCGACGGAACGCGAGATTGACAAAAAACATTTGGGGGTTGAGAAGCAAACTCTATGAAATAGCCTGCCGACACTATCCGCGTTACCCAGGAATCTGGAACGCGAGCCATCCAAGTCTCCTTGAAAAGAAGCAGGCGACCCCCCACTCGAGAATCCTCGAGTGGACCCCTGGCGTCAATCCGACTTTGCGGGTCGAGTTTTCTGAGAGGATTTCTTTCCTGAGAAAGAAGAACGACCCGATCCCCACGAGGAGTGACTAGATCGTCCTCGGCCCCGAAAGGACCGCCGACCACTATAAACACCAGGCTTACTGGACACCGAGGCCATGGCCCTTCGCTGTGGTAATGCTGATTCCTTCGCCTTAGCCTTGGAAATCAGCTCTGTGAGGTCGGATCCAAAAAGATGGCCACCCTTGTAAGGTAAGACCAACAACCCTTGTTTGGAAACTGCGTCCCCGGCCCACTGTCTGAGCCATAAAGCTCTTCTGACTGTGACCGCTGAAGCTTGCGCTTTGGCCAGCAGAGATGCCGTATCCAGACCGGCATCAAAGATATAACAGGCTGCCGTTTCTAACCATTCACAAGTTTCCCGTATCTCAGATAACGGAGATTCATTTTGCAACTCCGTCTTCAGACGTGCCAACCAGCTTAGAGAAGCTCTAGCAGCACACATGGATCCTAGCACTGCTCGAAATCCATGACCCCAGCCTCATAGCTTGCTTTTGCCGCCAATTCTGCCTTTCTATCCAAAGGCTCCTGTAAGCTCGCTTTTCCCTTAATAGGGAGTAGAGAGGATTTACTAAGCTGAGACAAAGACACATCCACTTCAGGAGCAGAAGTCCAATTAGCCTTTAACTCCGTAGAGCAAGGATAAAGTGTATCAAAGAAATGCGTTCCATGAAAACGCTTATCTGGACATAGACGTTCCTCCTCTATTACACCATTAAGCTCATCCAGAGCTGGCAATGTTGTGCGCGAAGCACGGGACTCCTGGAAAATGCGTGCTGATTTACCAGGACGACTAGTTACCTCCTCCGGTAACTGTAGTATATCTCTCATGGCTTCAATTAATGCCTCCGTACGCTTCGTCATAGAGGAACGCCCCTGCGGCTCGTCCGCATCTGAATCGGATATTTCTCCATCCGAATTTAAAGGGGAACTCTGCCCAATATCAGATACATCTGACTCGCTCCGTGTAGAGGCCGGTAACGGCCTGCGTCGCTTCCTCTGAGAGGAATTAGCAGACACATATTGACCTAAAAGGTCAGATAAGTTATTAATCGATCGAGCGATATCATCCAATTTTCCACCGCTGTCGACCGCAGCGCTAGACGCTGTGGAGGTCTGCGTATCTGATTGCCGCAATGGCACTGGGACGTGATCCGCGGCATCTGAACTCTGTTCAGACATGTCTCACCTGTATGAGCAGGTCAAAGCGGTAATACCAGCAAAAAAACTATGCGGTTTTTTTTTTTTTTTTTTTTTCCAAACGCTGAAGGGTTAACGCTCCACCAAGCAGAGTTACCCCAGCGGTATTCAGTCAGCAAATTTAGCTGGTAGAAATAACCCTCAAAGGGGTTAATATTGCAAACTCACCAAAATATATATATATTTGTGAGCCCCAGCCAATTTTTATGTCTCTGATGAGACTGCAGCTGCAGGATAGTGATCGCTGCGCTGCGGGGTGAGGAATCCGCACTCACCCAGCTGGCCGTGGTGTCTATATGAGGAGAGGATCGGTCCGAGGAGCCCAGGAGCCTGAGTAATGGCCGCCACAGTGAGGGGGTCGCAGGAGAAAAGCCAGAGCGCGCGTCTTCCTGCTCAAAAGACCGGGATAGATAGGCCACGCCCCCTGCTAGCTCAAATAATGAGCGCGAACTCTCCCCGCTCCTGCTCCCTCTCTGTCCTGCAGCTATCTGCCTGCGGACAAAAAATCACCACATCTACTTGTAACAGCGCTGTCACAGCAGCGCTGAAGCATACTGACATTACATGTAGTAGCGCTGTCACAGCAGCGCTGAAGCATACTGACATTACATGTAGTAGCGCTGTCACAGCAGCGCTGAAGCATACTGACATTACATGTAGTAGCGCTGTCACAGCAGCGCTGAAGCATACTGACATTACATGTAGTAGCGCTGTCACAGCAGCGCTGAAGCATACTGACATTACATGTAGTAGCGCTGTCACAGCAGCGCTGAAGCATACTGACATACATGTAGTAACGCTGTCACAGCAGCGCTGAAGCATACTGACATTAGTAATAGCGCTGCTCATTCAGACGCTAAAGCACTCACACATAATTATTATTAAAATTTGTGTGGAGTACTCACCAGCCAAGGCGCCACAGGGACCCTCAGGGGTTTCTGGCGCAGTGCCCATGCTTCCCCCCAGGGCGAAGAACGCAGTGACCGCACGTGTGGTTTGCGTTCCCGCCAGAGAAGCTCTCCTCATCCCCCAGGGCCGGCAAGGATTCTGCAGGGACTTTGAGTAAATACAGATCCGCCAAGGGAGAGGTTGGGGTACAGCAGCGCTGATACCCCTGAGACCTCTAGACCAACTAGTGATCCAAGTCTCCTGTCCGAATATTAAAATAATAAAATCTTCTGAGGAGCTGCATTAGCAGCGACCATCCTCTGGACCTCAAATCTTAGACTGGAGCTGAGTAGGAGGAGCCCGAGCTGGAGGGGCCAGCCAGTCATCACTCTTTTGATCTGAGGTAACATCCTGATCTGGGGCTCCGCCTACCCATCAGTAATGAATACTGTGGCTCTCTTCCTTCATCTGCAGCTGAAATCAGTGTTTTATTAGCAGGAGATTATCACTACAGTCAATGCACAGTATACACATGAAGTGGCAAATCAAGGGTGTGGGCGGGGTTATACACAGCCCAGCATTCTGAACTCTGCTAGATCTGCAGCAGAGAACACTTGGATTCCAAAAAATAAGCCCTCACACAGCCCAATAGAGGTAAAATTAAAAACGTTACGGGTCTCGGAAGATGGAGACAAGAGGGGTAAAAAAAAAAAAATAAATAAATAAATATGTAGATATCTATGCAGGTCAGTTTTACTGTATAGTGTACATGATAATTTAACCCCTTTCTGCTATCTGACGTACTATCCCGTCTATGTGCCCTAGCACAATTAGACCATGGACGGGATAGTACGTCATGGCGATCGGCCGCGCTCACAGCTGACACTCGGCACTTTAACCCCCGTTTTCACACAATATCGCGTGTTCCGGAGCCGACACAGGGGCCGACAGCCCCCTGCCTTTCGATCTGAGACCCCACGGCCAGGGTGGATTGATTTAAATCACGCCGATTTAAATCAAATGATTTTTTTCTATTTAAATCAGATCGATTTAAATCGTGATTTTAATCATGATTTAAATCACTGATTTAAATCAAAAGATTTTTTAATATAAATCACGATTAAAATCTAAAACTTTCAATCATTGTTCAATTAACTCCACACTTCTAGCTTGGTTTCAGTTTCTTTTTCCATTCAGTTGACATGCCCAAACTTGTTGGATAGTCAGTCAGCAGTACTTGGCTGTAGTAACAATCAAACTTCAGAAGTGATCTGCGTGAGCCATGGCAGGTCGTAAGAGAGACCCTATTTGGGTTCATTTTGTTGAGATGCCAGCAGAGCTTGGAAAGAAAGGTGGGAGAGCAAAGTGCAAATACTGTCAAAAGGATATCCAAGGACTTGTTTGCCGTTTGAAATCACATTATGAAAACTGCAACCAGAAGGGAAATGAAGATGTTGATAGTGATACAACTAATGTCAATGAACCCCCACAGCTTCTTATGCACCAGGACCCTAGCACTAGTGGTAAGTCTGGCAATTACAACCTATTTTAACAGACGTTTTACTGGGATGGTTAAAGTCTATGAAAAGAAAAATTTCTAGCACTAGTTCTGGAGTATAGAATTTAAATTTATGTTAAGGCAATATTTCACAGAAGATTAACGTTAAGTAAAAATAAAAGAGTGTGTATACGCCTATTTTTTTTTTTTATTGTAGGCTACAATTCACTTTTGAAGTCTGCCAAATTGACCATTTTAAAAAAAAACATTTTTAAAACTTTTGTGACAATTTTTTTAGTTGCTCTGATATTACTAGTATTACAGCAACTTCACCGGAAACTTGAGTAGCATAACTTTTGAGACAGCCCTTATAGGACGAGGACCATTACATTGTTCACAAAGTTTGTTTCAAAATATTTTCGTTATATTCTTCAAATACGCAGTCGAATTATATTTTAATTACTGTGCTTTCAGGGTCAAATATGGCTTGTGCTGCACGTGACAATCATATCTGGTACAACTTCAACAAAGCAGCCCAACAAAAAACTTTGCGTGCAAAGTGTAGAAAAATTCCTCTTAAAGACTACGACGAGCCAGAAAGAACATTTTGATGAATTAATTGCTAAATTCATATTTGCAACCAATTCTTCTTTCCGACTAGTTGAACACCCATTGTTGTACAAATGATCGAAGGAATAAGACCAGGCTACAAACCACCAAGTAGATTTGATATCTCAGGAAAACATCTTCAGGCTGTATACGACAAAGAAAGAGCGGCTTGTACAAAATATTTGAAAGACAAAGTTGTTAACATGAGCTTGGATGGTTGGAGCAACATCCACAACGACCCCATAATTTGCACTTGTGTCACAACAGAAGATGGTGAAACTTACCTTACAGACACAATCGACACATCTGGAAATTCACATACTGCTGAATATTTACTTGAAATTGCTAAGAACTCAATTCACCAATGCCAAGAACAGTTTGGATGTAAAGTAAGGAGCTTAGTTACTGATAACGCAAGCAATGTGGCAAAAATGCGAGCGAACTGGCACATGAGGATGACACAAATGTCATTACATACGGTTGTTCTGCCATTTGTTGCATCTTTTGGCAAAAGACCTGCATATTTCGGGTGTCAAGGAACATGTTGTAGAAATTGTTAAATATTTCCGCAATAATCATTTTGCACATGCAACCTACAAGGAAATGGGAGGACTGAAGTTGGTTCTACCACAAGATGTTAGATGGAATACCTTGGCTGAATGCTTGGAACTGTTTATTAACAACTGGTCAAAATTAGTGTCCATTTGCGAAACACATCGGATAAAATTGATGCTAATATACGAAGCAAAGTATTAAATCTTGGTGTGAAGAGAAATGCCGAGGACCTTTTGGAAAGGTTAAAGCCAATATCTATTGCGTTGGATAAAATGCAGAAAGATACTGCAACCATAGCTGATGCCACAGAAGTTTGGAAAGATTTAGAAGGTTCGCTAGATCGCTTGAACCTCTCAAACAATGTAAAGGTTGCAATACACCACCGCAAGGACCAAGCATTAAAAGAAGAACACTATTTAGCCAATATCTTGCATCCCATCTACAGAGGGAAAAAACTATCTGAGGCGGAAATCAACTCTGCAATGGAGTGGCTCGCCAATACTAACCATGACATTGTGGCAACTGTGCTAAAATTGAAGTGTGAATCTGCACCATTTCAAAAATACATGTTTGCAGATAACGTCGTTAATGAACTAAAACCACTGGACTGTGGAAGCCGCAATCACTTGTTCTTCCAGCGAAGATAATAAATGTAGCTACTCAGCTACTGACTGCATCGGCTTCATCGGCAGGAGTAGAGAGATTGTTTTCTTCATTTGGTTTTGTGCACACAACAGTCCGAAACCGCTTAGGAACTGCTAAAGCAGGACAACTAGTTTTCCTATTAAAAGTCCTAAATAAACAGTAGGCTTAAAGGACTGATGTATTCACTGAAGATGTTTGCTTACTTCAAACGTTAGAGATAGGCTATTGTTAAAAAGTACTTACTCTCTGTAGTTCAATTCTGATTGTCTAATAGTGCAAATAAAAATTATTAGGTTTCATAATCATCAACTGTTTTAATATTTTTATTTGTGTAAAACAATTTGATTTGCAAAAGACAAAGTTTTGCTTGTGTACAACTTGATTAAAAAAATCCTATTTAAATCACAAAATCCTATTTAAATCAAAAAAATCCGATTTTTTTTTTTTAAAAATATCATGATTTTTATCCACCCTGCCCACGGAGTGACGCAGGGTCCCGATCGCTGCCATGGTAACCCATGTCGTCATGACGACATCCGGTCTCCGGAGCTGAGAAACTTCCTGTCATGCGCAGTGCATGTCAGAAAATCTCAGGTCAGTGTGCACCGAGTGCAGCGCTGACAGCTTCTGTAGCATGCAGACGCTGCTCATCTGCATGCTATAGAAGCGATCAGCCTGTACAAAATCATGGACCCTTAGTGGGACAAAGTGTAAAAGTAAGAATATTGTATAAAAAAAAAAAGCCACACAGCAAAAAAACAATGCTTTATCATACCGCCAAACAAAAAGTGGAATAACACGCAATCAAAAAGACAGATATAAATAAACATGGTAGCAATGAAAACATCATCTTGTCCCACAAAAAACAAGCCGCCATACAGCTCCATCACCGGGAAAAAAAAAAAAAAAAAAAAGAAGTTATAGCTCTCAGAATAAATAGATGCAAAAAATTATTATTTTTTTTTATATATAAAATAGTTTGCATTATAAAAAGAACGAAAACAAACAAAAAAATGACATAAATGAGGTATTGCTGTAATCGTACTGACCCAAAGAATAAAACCGCCTTATCAATTTTACCACACGCCGAACTGGTGTAAATGCCCCTCCCCCCCAAATAAATTTGCTGGTCTTTGCTCAGTCTCCCAAAAATCGGAATAAAAGGCGATCAAAAAATATCATGTACCCAAAAATGGTACCAATAAAAACGTCAACTCGTCCCACAAGAAACAAGACCTCACATGTCTCTGTGGGCCAGGGTGGATAAAAATCATGATTTTTTTTTAAAAAAATATCAAAAAAAAAAAAAAAAAAGGATTTTTTTGATTTACATAGGATTTTTTAATCAAGTTGTACACAAGCAAAACTTTGTCTTTTTGCAAATCAAATTATTTTACACAAATAAAAATATTAAAACAGTTGATGATTATGAAACCTAATAATTTTTATTTGCACTATTAGACAATCAGAATTGAACTACAGAGAGTAAGTACTTTTTAACAATAGCCTATCTCTAACATTTGAAGTAAGCAAACATCTTCAGTGAATACATCAGTCCTTTAACCCCTTACTGCCATCGGACGTACTATCCCGTCCATGGTACCTGGGCCCGTATGACCGAGGACGGGATAGTACGTCTCGTGCGATCGGACGCGCTCCCGGGGGGAGCGCAGCCGATCGCGGCCGGGTGTCAGCTGATTATCACAGCTGACACCCATGACTGCGTGTCAGGAGCGGTCACGGACCGCTCCCGGCACATTAACCCCTTGCACACCGCGATCAAACATGATCGCGGTGTACTGGGGGCACAGGGGAGAATCGCGCAGGGTGGGGGCTCCCTCCGCGCCCCCCCTGAGACCCTCAGAGCAGCGCGATGTGATCGCGCTGTTCTGAGGGCTTCCTCCCTCCCAGGACCCGGATCCAAGATGGCGCCGGGGTCCTGGAGGGAGGCGGCTACCTCAGTGCCTGCTGAGAGCAGGCACTGAGAAGCCTGCTGCACTGCCTGAGCGATCGCTGGTGTGACAGAGTGCTGTGCACACTGTCACACCAGCGATCTGATAAAATACAGTGATGTCCCACCCTGGGACAAAGTAAAAAAAGTTAAAAAAATAAAAATAAACATGTTTTAAAAAAAAAATCCAAAATAAATAAAAAAATATGTATATATTCCCCAATAAATTCACTTCTTCCTGTAAACAAAAAGAACAAAGCAATAAAAGTACACATATTTGGTATCGCCGCGTCCGTAACGACCCCCTATAAAACTGTCCCACTAGTTAACCCCTTTAGTGAACCCCTTAAAAAAAAAAAAAAAAAAAACGAAGCAAAAAATCAATGCTTTATCATCATACCGCCGAACAAAAAGTGGAATAACACGCGATCAAAAAGACCGATATAAATAAACATGGTACCGCTGAAAACGTCATCTTGTCCCGCAAAAAACGAGCTGCATACAGCATCATCAGCAAAAAAATAAAAAAGTTATAGCTCGCAGAATAAAGCGATGCAAAAATAATTATTTTTTTATATAAAAATTGTTTTTATTCTATAAAAGCGCCAAAACATGAAAAAATGATATAAATGAGGTATCGCCATAATCGTACTGACCCGAAGAATAAAACTGCTTTATCAATTTTACCACACGCGGAACGGTATAAACGCCTCCCCCAAAAGAAATTCATGAATTGCTGATTTTTGTTCATTCTAACCTCCCAAAAATCTAAATAAAAAGCGATCAAAAAACGTCACGTGCTCAAAAATGGTACCAATAAAAACGTCAACTCGTCCAGCAAAAAATAAGACCTCACATGACTCTGTGGGCCAAAATATGCAAAAATTATAGCTCTCAAAATGTGATGATGCAAAAACTATTTTTGCAATAAAAAGCGTCTTTTAGCGTGACAGCTGCCAATCATAAAAACCCGCTATAAATAGTAAATCAAACCCCCCTTTATCACCCCCTTAGTTAGGGAAAAATAATAAAATTAAAAAAATGTATTTATTTCCATTTTCCCATTAGGGTTAGGGTTGCGGCTAAAGTTAGGGTTAGGGTTGGCGCTAAAGTTAGGATTAGGGTTGGGATTAGGGGTGTGTTAGGGTTAGGTTTGTGGTTAGGGTTGGAACTAGGGTTAGGGGTGTGTTGGGGTTAGGGTTGGAGTTAGAATTGGGGGGTTTCCGCTGTTTAGGCACATCAGGGGCTCTCCAAATGTGACATGGCGTCTGATCTCAATTCCAGCTAATTCTGCGTTGAAAAAGTCAAACGGTGCTCCTTCACTTCTCAGCTCTGCCATGCGTCCAAACAGTAGTTTATCCCACATATGGGGTATCAGCGTACTCTGGACCCCAAGAGTTATTGTGCAATTTGTCCTATTTCTTCTGTTACCCTTGGGAAAATAAAAAACTGGGGGCGAAAATATCATTTTTGTACAAAAAAAAATTATTTTTTTGTTTTTACGGCTGTACATTATAAACTTCTGTGAAGCACTTGGGGCTTCATAGCACTCACCACACATCTAGATAAGTTCCTTGTGGGGTCTATTTTCCAAAATGGGGTCACTTGTGGGGGGTTTCCACTGTTTAGGCGCATCAGGGGCTCTCCAAATGCGACATGACGCCCCCAGACCATTCCATCAAAGTCTGCAATCCAAAACGTCACTACTTCCCTTCCGAGCCCCGACGTGTGCCCATACAGTAGTTTTCGCCCACATATTGGGTATCAGCGTACTCAGGACAAATTGGACAACAACTTTTGCGTTCCAATTTCTTCTGTTACCCTTGTGAAAATAAAATATTGGGGGCGAAAAAATCATTTTTGTAAAAAAAAAAAAAAAAATTTTTTATTTTACAGCTGTACGTTATAAACTTTAGTGAAACACCTGGGGGTTCAAAGTTCTCACCACACATCTAGATAAGTTCCTTGAGGGGTCTAGTTTCCAAAATGGTGTCATTTATGGGGGTTTCCACTGTTTAGGCAGATCAGGAGCTCTCCAAACACGACATGGCGTCCAGCCAATTCTGCGTTGAAAAAGTCAGACGGTGCTCCTTCCCTTCCAAACTCTGCCATGCACCCAAACAGTGGTTTACCCCCACATATGGGGTATCAGCGCACTCAGGACAAATTGCACAATAACTTTTGGAGTCTTGTTACCCTTGGAAAAATAAAAATTGGGGTGAAAAGATCATTTTTGTGGAAAAAATTGATTTTTAAATTTTACGGCTCTACGTTATAAACTTGTGTGAAGCACTTGGGGGTTCAAAGTGCTCACCAAAGATCTAGATAAGTTCCTTAGGGGGTCTAGTTTCCAAAATGGGGTCACTTGTGGGGGGTTTCCACTGTTTAGGCTCATCTGGGGCACTGCAAACGGAACATGACCCCCATCAACGTCTGCATTCCAAAACGTTACTACTTCCTTTCCAAGCCCTGCCGTGCACCCAAACAGTTCCCCCCCCCCCCCACATATGGGGTATCAGCGTACTCAGGACAAGTTGGACAACAACTTTTGGGGTCCAATTTCCTTGGGAAAATTCAAAAATTTGGGACTAAAAAATCATTTTTGTGGAAAATTGTTTTTTTTGTTTTTTTTTCACACCCAGGCATTATAAGCTTTTGTGAAACACTTGGGGGTTCAAAGTGCTCACAACAGATCTAGATAAGTACCTTAGGGGGTCTAGTTTCCAAAATGGTGTCACTTGTGGGGGTTTCCACTGTTTAGGCGCATCAGGGGCTCTCCAAACACGACATGGTGTCCAATCTCAATTCCCGCCAATTTTAGTTTGAAAAAGTCAAACGGCGCTCCTTCCCTTACGAGCTCTGCCGTGAGCCCAAACAGTGGTTTTCCCCCACATATTGGGTATTGGCGTACTCAGGAGAAATTGCATAACAACCTTATCTGTCCATTTTCTCCTTTTACCCTTGAGAAAATAAAAAAAAAGTTTGTAAAAGATCATTTTTGTGGCTAAAAAGTTAAATATTCATTTTTTCCTTCCACGTTGCTTTAGTTCCTGTGAAGCACCTGAAGGGTTAATAAACTTCTTGAATGTGGTTTTGAGTACCTTGAGGGGTGCAGTTTTTAGAATGGTGTCACTTTTGGGTATTTTCTGCAATATAGACCCCTCAAAGTGACTTCAAATGAGAGGTGGTCCCTAAAAAAAAAAAAAAGGCTTTGTAAATTTTGTTGTAAAAATGAGACATCGCTGGTCAACTTTTAACCCTTATAACTTCCTAACAAAAAAAATTTTGGTTCCAAAATTGTGCTGATGTAAAGTAGACATGTGGGAAATGTTATTTATTAACTATTTTGTGTGATATATTTCTCTGTTTTAAGGGAATAAAAATTCAAAGTTTGAAAATTGCAAAATTTTAAAATTTTCGCCATATTTGCGGTTTTTTCAAAAATAAACGCAAGTTATATCGAATAAATTTTACCACTAACGTGAAGTACAATAAGTCACGAGAAAACAATCTCAGAATCGCGAAGATCCGTTGAAGCGTTCCAGAGTTATAACCTCATAAAGAGACAGTGGTCAGAATTGTAAAAATTGGCCCGGTCATTAACGTGCAAACCACCCTTGGGGGTGAAGGGGTTAAGCCTACTGTTTATTTAGGACTTTTAATAGGAAAACTAGTTGTCCTGCTTTAGCAGTTCCTAAGCGGTTTCGGACTGTTGTGTGCACAAAACCAAATGAAGAAAACATTCTCTCTACTCCTGCCGATGCAGTCAGTAGCTGAGTAGCTACATTTATTATCTTCGCTGGAAGAACAAGTGATTGCGGCTTCCACCAGTCCAGTGGTTTTAGTTCATTAACGACGTTATCTGCAAACATGTATTTTTGAAATGGTGCAGATTCACACTTCAATTTTAGCACAGTTGCCACAATGTCATGGTTAGTATTGGCGAGCCACTCCATTGCAGAGTTGATTTCCGCCTCAGATAGTTTTTTCCCTCTGTAGATGGGATGCAAGATATTGGCTAAATAGTGTTCTTCTTTTAATGCTTGGTCCTTGCGGTGGTGTATTGCAACCTTTACATTGTTTGAGAGGTTCAAGCGATCTAGCGAACCTTCTAAATCTTTCCAAACTTCTGTGGCATCAGCTATGGTTGCAGTATCTTTCTGCATTTTATCCAACGCAATAGATATTGGCTTTAACCTTTCCAAAAGGTCCTCGGCATTTCTCTTCACACCAAGATTTAATACTTTGCTTCGTATATTAGCATCAATTTTATCCCGATGTGTTTCGCAAATGGACACTAATTTTGACCAGTTGTTAAACAGTTCCAAGCATTCAGCCAAGGTATTCCATCTAACATCTTGTGGTAGAACCAACTTCAGTCCTCCCATTTCCTTGTAGGTTGCATGTGCAAAATGATTATTGCGGAAATATTTAACAATTTCTACAACATGTTCCTTGACACCCGAAATATGCAGGTCTTTTGCCAAAAGATGCAACAAATGGGCAGAACAACCGTATGTAATGACATTTGTGTCATCCTCATGTGCCAGTTCCGCTCGCATTTTTGCCACATTGCTTGCGTTATCAGTAACTAAGCTCCTTACTTTACATCCAAACTGTTCTTGGCATTGGTGAATTGAGTTCTTAGCAATTTCAAGTAAATATTCAGCAGTATGTGAATTTCCAGATGTGTCGATTGTGTCTGTAAGGTAAGTGCATAAGAAGCTGTGGGGGTTCATTGACATTAGTTGTTTCACTATCAACATCTTCATTTCCCTTCTGGTTGCAGTTTTCATAATGTGATTTCAAAACAGCAAACAAGTCCTTGGGTATCCTTTTGACAGTATTTGCACTTTGCTCTCCCACCTTTCTTTCCAAGCTCTGCTGGCATCTCAACAAAATGAACCCAAATAGGGTCTCTCTTACGACCTGCCATGGCTCACGCAGATCACTTCTGAAGTTTGATTGTTACTACAGCCAAGTACTGCTGACTGACTATCCAACAAGTTTGGGCATGTCAACTGAATGGAAAAAGAAACTGAAACCAAGCTACAGAAAGTGAAACCAAGCTAGAAGTGTGGAGTTATTGAACAATGATTGAAAGTTTTAGATTTTAATCGTGATTTATATTAAAAAAATCTTTTGATTTAAATCAGTGATTTAAATCATGATTAAAATCACGATTTAAATCGATCTGATTTAAATAGAAAAAAATCATTTGATTTAAATCATGATTTAAATCGGCGTGATTTAAATCAATCCACCCTGCTGTGGCCAAAATATGGAAAAATTATAGCTCTCAAAATTATGGTGATGCAAAACCTATTTTTTTTTTGCAATAAAAAGCGTCTTTTAACATGTGACAGCAGCCAAATATAAAAATCCGCTACAAGGCCTCTTTCACACGTCCTGAAATTTCCGGTACCGAAGATGTCAGTGTCCGTGTGTGTAATACTTGCGGTACACGTGTGGCATGCATGTACCGCATCAGTACAAGGATGGGCGCCAGGGAAGAAGCGTTACAGTAAAGCGTTGTTCCCCAGTGCCGGTGCTGAACACGGCTCTCATCATTCTCCCCTGCTCTGCCGGCAATCGGCACAAGCAGGGGAGAATGATGAGAGCCGTGTTCAGCACCCGGGGGTTCTGCTGTTTTGGCACCTCCTCGGCTTCTCCCAGTGGGTCATGGCACCAGCAAACCATAATAGTAAAATCTGGCAATCCTTCCCTTCTGAGCTCTGCCACGTGCCCAAACAGTGGTACCCCCCCCCCCCCCCCCCACATATGGGGTATCAGCGTACTCAGGACAAATTGCACAATAACTCTTGGGGTCCAATTTCTCCTGTTACCTTTACGAAAAAAAAAATTGAGGGTGAAAAGATCATTTTTGTGAAAAAGAATATGATTTTTTATTTTTACGGCTCTACGTTATAAGCTTATGTGAAGCACTTGAGGGTTCAAAGTGCTCACCACACATCTAGATAAGTTCCTTAGGGGGTTTACTTTCCAAAATGGGGTCACTTGTGGGGGGTTTCCACTGTTTAGGCACATCAGGGGCTCTCCAAACGCGACATTGCATCCAATCTTAATTCAAGCCAATTTTGCGTTGAAAAAGTCAAACGGAGCTCCTTCCCTTCCGAGCTCTGCCATGCGCCCAGACAGTGGTTTTCTCCCCATATATGGTGTATCAGCATACACAAGACAAATTGCACAATAACTTTTGGGGTCCAATTTCTCCTGTTACCCTTGGTTAAATAAAAATTGGATCTGAAGTAAAATTGTAAAAAAAATTTAATGGTTCATTTTTTTTTTTTTTTAAACATTCCAATATTCCTGAAGCACCAGAAGGGTTAATAAACTTCTATGTGGTTTTGAGCACCTTGAGGGGAGCAGTTTTTAGAATGTGTCACTTTTGGGTATTTTCTATCATACACACTCCTCTAAGGGACTTCAAATGTGAGGTGGTCCCCAAAAAAAAAAGGGTTGTAAAAATGAGAAAAATCGCTGGTCAACTTTTAACAGTTATAACTTCCTAAAAAAAAAAAAAAAAAAAAAATAATATAATTATGCTTCCAAAATTGTGCTGATGTAAAGTAGACATGTCGGAAATGTTACTTAAGTATTTCAGCTGCAGATGAAGGAAGGGAGACACACCATAACTAGTGGGTAGGCGGAGCCCCAGATAGGATCAATACCTCAGATTAGAAAGCGTGTTGACCGGCCCCTCCAGCTCGGGCTCCTCCTACTCAGCTCTTCAGTCTAAAATTTGAGGTCTCAGAGGACGGTCGCTGCTGGAAGCAGCTCCTCAGAAGATTTTATTATTTTTTATCGGACAAGAGACTTGGATCACCAGAGTGGTCTAGAGGTCTCAGCGCTGCTGGACCCCAACCTCTCCCTTGGCGGATCTGTATTACCCTAATGGTGGTCCCTGCAGAACCCTGCCGGCCCGGGGGGATGAGGATGGCTTCCCTGGCGGGGGCGCAAACCGCGCACAGGGGTCACTGCGTCCCCCGCCCTGGTGGGAAGCATGGGCATAGCGCCAGAAACCCCTGGGGGTCCCTGTGGCGCTCGGCTGGTGAGTACCTCACATTTTTATTAAAGTGTGTGTGAGTGCTTTCAGCGGCTGTTGCGGCAGCCGCTGTTACTTGTGAAATACATGTTTGGTGACTGTATTCTGTCCGCAGGCAGACGCCTGCAGGACAGGGGGGAGCAGAGAGCGAAGGAGTTTGCGCTCTTTTTTTGAGCCGGCGGGGGGCGTGGCTTCACGCTCCCGGGCTTTTCTGTCACAGAAGCGCGCGATTAGGCGCTTCTCTTCAGATTCCTCTCAGCGCGGCGGCCATTACAAAAAGGCTCCACGGGCTCCTTCCTGCTCCGCTCCTCCCGTATCACATTTACATCACCGCGACCAGCTGGGTGAGTGATAACGCTCTCACCCCCACAGCGCAGAACCTATCTGTAGAGAAAATACAGATAGCGTTATCTTGCAGCTGCGGTCTTATATAGAGACTTTATTTTGCCATGGGACTCGCACACCCCTTCTATTAATAAGGGAGTAGTGGGGAGTCGGCGATATTAACCCCTTTTAAAGGGTTAACCTTTTCAACAGCCGCACAGGTTCTATCCCAGTTTGGGGTCAGTACTTGTAAGAGTTAATTATATTGCTGAATATTCAGCTGATACAGCTGGGGTAGCTCTCACTAAGGGCTTTAACCCTTCAGCGTGCTTGCTGCGTTCGCTTGAGAAGCCACACTTTTTTTCATAATTGCTGACAGGCTTTGACCTGCCTTATACTGTGTAAGGGCATGTCGGAACAGGGTCCAGAAGGTGCGGACCGTGTGCAAAATCTGCTTCAGAATCAGTCACGCGAGTCTGATACGCAGGCCTCGACGTCAAGCACAGCAATTGGAGGTCACAGCGATGCCAAATTGGATGCCATCGCTCGCTCTATTGATGGCCTTTCTGACCTTAGGTCATTGGGTGTCAGCTAGATCCTCTCATGGAAGGAAGCGACACAGGCAGGTTTCATCATTTCCACGTAGCAAATCAGACCTCTCTGATATGGAATGCGGTCAGGGTTCCCCTTCAAATTCAGATGGGGAGTTATCCGGTTCAGATAAGGATCGGCAGGGACATTGTCTCTTTAGACCGAACAGAGGCTTTTATTGAAGCCATGAGGGAGGCGTTACAGTTGCCGGAGGAGGTAACTACACGTCCTGTTAAGTCACCTCGAATGTACCAAGAGTACCGTAAGTCACGAGCGACATTGCCAGCTCTAGATGAGCTTAATGAAGTAGTGGAGAAGGAACGCCTGTGTCCAGATAAACGTTTTCAAGGAACACGTTTTTTTTGACGCACTATATCCGTGTTCTACGGAGTTGACGGATAATTGGATTTCTTCTCCTGAAGTGGATGTTCCTTTATCCCAGCTTAGTAAATCCTCATTGCTCCCTGTTAAAGGGAAGGCAAGTCTGCAGGAACCGTTAGACAGAAAAACGGAGATGGCAGCGAAATCAACTACGAGGCCTCGGGTCATGGATTCAAAGCGGTGCTAGGATCCATGTGTGCTTGTAGGGCTTCCCTGTGCTGGTTGGACCGTATACGAACGGCGTTGCAAAATGGATCTCCGCTATCCGAGATAGATGGACTTCTCGGTTTATTGGAGACTGCAGTTTCTTATAGCTATGATGCAGGTCTGGATACTGCATCTCTGTTGTCCAGGGCGCAAGCTTCGGCGGTCACAGTCAGAAGAGCACTGTGGCTTAGACAGTGGACGCAGTGTCAAAACAAGTTTGCTGTCTCTAGCCTACAAGGGTAGTCAGCTTTTTGGATCTGATCTCTCAGAGCTGATTGCCAAGGCAAAGACGAAAGAAGCAGCCTTACCACAGCGAAGGGCTACGGCTTCTGCGCCTGGCAGGACTGGTGCCGGTGGTGGCCGGCGATCCTTTCGTTCCAAGGGACGATTCGGTCAGTCCTCTTGGGGATCGGGTCGTCCCTCTTTTTCGGGAAAAAAGTTCACTCAGAAATCCCGTACTCCTGGAAATCAAGTTTCCGTCAAGACAAGCGGGAGACTGACAAGAAGCCCGCCAAGGCGGACTGACGCCAGGTTTCCATTCGAGGGCTCTCGAGTGGGGGGTTGCCTGCTCCAATTCAAAGTGACTTGGGTTTCCCGCGTTCCGGACACCTGGGTAACGCGGGTAGTGTCGGCAAGCTATTTCATAGAGTTTTCGTCTCGACCTCCGGACACGTTTTGCCAGTCTCGCACACCGTCAGAGCCCGAGTTGGTTGCCGCTCTGCTGCGAGAGGTCGACTCCCTTCTGCAGAAGGGTGTGGTAATAGGAGGACCGAGGAAGAGGATTTTATTCCAATCTTTTTGTGGTTCCCAAAAAGGAGGACAAATTTCGTCCTATTCTGGATCTCAAAATATTGAATCGGCATGTCCACACCCAAAAATTCCGCATGGAGTCACTTCGCTCCGTGGTGGCGGCCCTGTCGCAGAACGATTTTTTGGTGTCAATCGACATTCGCGACGCTTATTTGCATGTTCCCGTCGGAGGACTCATCAGCGCTTCCTTCGTTTTGCCATAGGTCAGGACCATTACCAGTTTGTGGCTCTGCCATTCGGCTTGGCCTCGGCGCCCAGAGTTTTTACAAAGATTCTGGCGCCTCTCATGGCAATTCTTCGAAGACAGGGGGTTGCGATTTTTCCCTACCTGGACGATCTTTTGATTGTGGCATCCTCAAAGGAGGAGGCGGTGACGGCTCGCAACCTATCCCTTCAGCTCCTGGAGGATTTCGGGTGGCTGGTCAATTGGGAGAAGTCGTCTCTGGAGCCGTCTCAGTCAATCCTGTTTTTAGGGATGCATTTCGACACGGTACGGGCAGTGGTGTCCCTACCCCCAGACAAGCGGACATGACTACTTCGACATGTACAGACTATGAAGTCTTCGACAGCAATGTCCCTTCGGAAGTGTATGCGCCTCCTGGGTTTGATGGTGGCGTCCATGGAGGCACTTCCGTTTGCCCAGTTTCATTCCAGGGCCCTCCAGAGGCTCATTCTGAGTCGTTGGGATCGATCGCAGGCTTCGCTGGATTGCAGCGTCATCATCTCTCACAGGGTACGGGAATCCCTAGAATGGTGGTTACGTCCAGAAGCGTTATCCCTGGGGAAATCTTTCCTCCCTCCGAAGTGGTCGGTCATAACCACCGATGCCAGCCTGACGGGCTGGGGAGGAGTGTGTCTGGAACGACCTTTGGATCCAGGGAGTATGGTCATCGTAAGAGTCTATTCTACCGATCAATATCTTGGAATTGAGGGCAATTTTTCTTTGCCTCCAACACTGGACGGTCCCTTTGAGCGGTCCGCCAGTCCGAGTGCAGACAGACAACGCGACGGCGGTCGCGTATATCAATCACCAAGGCGGGACGAGGAGTTCCAGGTTCATGATGGAGGTGTCTCGGATCCTGCTATGGGCCAAGACCAGGGTTCCAGCCATCTCTGCGATCCACATTCCAGGAGTCCAGAATACCACGGCGGACTTCCTCAGTCGCAAGAAGATGGATCCTGGAGAATGGAGTCTCCATCCGGAAATGTTTGCACTACTGTGCTCCCGTTGGGGAACCCCCCCAAGTGGATTTGATGGCATCCAGGTTCAATGCCAAACTACCAACCTTCATATCCAGGTACAAGGACCCGAAGGCTGTGGCGGTGGATGCTCTGGTAGCTCCGTGGGACCATTTCGAACTGGTCTATGTGTTTCCGCCAATTTCCTTACTTCCTCTGGTGCTGCGTCGGATCAGACTGGAGAGAATTCCGGCTATGCTGATAGCCC
>JARQOD010000008.1:140353047-140388838 GCA_033576555.1 Oophaga sylvatica
GGGCTCCGATTCCGCACATCAGAGAAGGATACGCGACTCAGGATCACAGACGAGTGCTGGAGGACATCACGGGTAGATGCAGTCCAGGGTTATCTGGCACGGGCATACTTGGATGGCCTCTCTCTCAGGCCTTAGGCGTAGCACAGGCTCAGCAGAAGAACATCAGACACCGACCTCAGACAGACTTCAGACGATGGCGGGGTCATCACGGGTAGATGCAGTCCAGGATCATCTGGCACGGGCATACTAGTATGGCCTCACTCTCAGGCCTCGGGCGTAGCACAGGCTCAGCAGGAGAACATCAGACACCGGCCCAGGACGAACGTCAGACGATGGCGGGGTCATCACGGGTTGATGAAGTCCAGGGTCATCTGGCACGGGCATACTAGAACGGCCTCTCTCTCAGGCCTCAGGCGTAGCACAGGCTCAGCAGGAGAACATCAGACACTGACCCAGGACAGACGTCATCACAGGGTAGACCAAGGAGGAACCGGCAGGGCATCGGAACATCAGGAACACGGACTGGATCTCAGGGACACTGGAACACGGACAGGACATCGGGAACACGGATTGGAACATCAGGAACACGGATTGGAACATCAGGAACACGGATTGGAACATCAGGAACACGGATTGGGTCTCAGGGAGTCAGGAACACGGACAGGAATATGGATTGGATCTCAGGGAGTCAGGAACACGGACTGGAACATCAGGAACACGGATTGGGTCTCAGGGAGTCAGGAACACGGACAGGAACATGGATTGGATCACAGGAACACGGACTGGAACACAGGCATCGGACTCCGGACATCTGGCACCGATCAGCAGGCTCCGGACATCTGGCAACGATCGGCAGGATCCGGACATCAGGCAGGGAGGATAGGATCCGGACATCTGGAAGTGGTCGTCGGACATCGGATATCAGGCAGTGGTCATCAGGGAGGACACCGTCCTCGGACTCCGGACATCTAGTATCGATCTGAAAAGGAACCCCAGCGGTCTGGTGCAAGCCCCGCCAGGCTTAACGGGAGCTGGCCGGGAATTGCACAGAAGCTGAGCACAGAGTAACGGAAACTCAGCACACACCGGACTCCTCCTTCCAAGATGAACTCAGGTTATATAGCAAGGATTCACAGTCACTGGCACAGGGTTCAGGACACAGCAGGATTTCAGGAACATAACACAGAGGACACAGTTCAGACAGTCAGGTACAGGATGCGATCCAGGATCAGGGGTTCAGGTAATTAGACACAGCAGGAACAGGCCTGGATATACAGCCTCCAGGAACGGCGATCTGGGTAATCAGCCCCAGCATAGGCGGAAACACAAGACACAGTTCAGACATTCAGGTACCGGGTTAGATCCAGGATCAGGGATTCAGGAAACAAGATACAACAGGAACAGGCCTGGATATACAGCCTACAGGAACGGCGATCTGGGTAATCAGCCCCCAGCATAGGCGGAAATACAGAACACAGTTCAGACATTCAGGTACCGGGTTAGATCCAGGATCAGGGAACAAGACACAGCAGGAACAGGGAATCAGCTCTTCAGAGCTGATCGAACTCAGAGCAGGAGCAGAACACACAACCACATACGGCTAGGTTCAGGAATTCAATGTGGATTCAATGCGAAGCTCTGGCAACGCCCATCAGGGCTGGGAAACTTTATATATGAGCTGCTTCACAGCGATAGGCTGGAGCAGTAATTCTAGTACACACCCAATCCTCATAAAAGCAGGACAGGTGTGGGCCGCGCCCCCTATGCAGAGCCAGACAACTCATTACAGAGGAACAACTGACAGTGGCTGCTGCCACACACGTAGTAAATCATGCACCATTGCAGAGGACTTTGCAACCTACGGATGGTCTTCACAGCAGGCCAGGCGCCTGACAGAAGCTGCTGCCACACACGTAGTAAGTCATGCATCACTGCAGAGGACTTTGCAACCTACGGATGGTCTTCACAGCAGGCCAGGCGCCTGACAGAAGCTGCTGCCACACACGTAGTAAGTCATGCATCACTGCAGAGGACTTTGCAAGCTACGGATGGCTTCTGCAGCAGGTCAGGGACCGCACATGCGGGTGGTCATGCAACGCAGCGGAGACACTCACGCAAGTACGGCCACGCAGCAGAGCTGGGAACTGAGCAGCATCCATACAGGTAACAGACAACAGTATCCCAGCTGGTTAGGGGGAAAGGAGCAAAAGGGTTAATGCAAAAGACATGCAGAGTAACGCTGGAAAACAAAGTACAGACAATACCAGCGTTACACTGAGTGCCCAAACAGTGGTTTTCCTCCACATATGGGTTATCAGCATACTTGGGAGAAATTGCACAACAACTTTAGTGGTCCATTTTCTCCTGTTATCCTTGTGAAAATCAAAAAATTGGGGCTAAAAGATCATTTTTGGGGACATTTTTTTTTTTATTTTCACGACTCAACGTTATAAATTTTCTGTGAGGCACTTGGAGATTCACAGTGCTCACCACATATCTAAGTAAATTCCTTGGCAGGTCTAGTTTCCAAAACAGGGTCACTTGTGGGGGTTTCCACTGTTTAGGCACATCAGGGGCTCTTCAAATGCGACATAACATCCGCTCTCAATTCCAGACAATTTTGAGTTCAAAAGTAAAAAAGTGCTCCTTCCCTTCTGACACCTGCCGTGGTGAAGGAGTTAAACTTGACCAATTCAAGACCTTTAATTCTCGCAACTGACCAGGCACATTTTCAGTTATTTTCTTGCATCTTGTTAAACATCTGTAAAAAAATTTCTCGTTTGGAGAAATTTTCATTTTTCATTCTATTTCCATTTTTGTCATACACGTGGCATAATTTTCATATTATTTTCATGTTTTATCTTTATTTTTCTTCAAATATTGGACAATACCAGTTGTAAAATATAGTGTCTCTGTTTATCACATTTTCTTTAAAACCACAAAGGACCAGTGAAATACATTTTACATTATGTTCCCCTTTCCATTACTGTTACTATTATATACTGGACAGGTTTTATTTATTTTTATTTACCGTATTTTTCGGACCATAAGACGCACTTTTTTCCCCCCAAATTTTGGGGGAAATGGGGGTGCGTCTTATGGTCGCAACATACCTAAAATTGCGGTGGCGGCGGCGGCCCCAGTGGCGGCAGCAGCCTCCCTGTTAATTTTGTTTCTAATGGCACATTCCCTTTAAGACATTTCTTTCTTTTGTTAGCAGCCAAGAACAGTGTTCCCCAACTCCAGTCCTCAAGGCCCACCAACAGGTCATGTTTTCAGGATTTCCTTTGTATTACACAGGTGATGCAATTACCACCTGAGCAATACTAAGGAAATCCTGAAAACATGACCTGTTGGTGGGACTTGAGGACTGGAGTTGGGGAACCCTGGCCTAGGAGACCGACCAATGCTGTCCAGCTTATACAGTGGGTACGGAAAGTATTCAGACCCTTTAAATTTTTCACTCTTTGTTTCATTGTGCCATTTGGTAAATTCACAAAAGTTCATTTTTTCTCATTAATGTACACTCTGCAGCCCATTTTGACTGAAATAAAACTGAATTATACACATTTTTGCAAATTTATTAAAAAAGAAAAAACTGAAATATCACATGGTCATAAGTATTCAAACCCTTTGCTCAGTATTGAGTAGAAGCACCCTTTTGAGCTAGTACAGCCATGAGTCTTCTTGGGAATGATGCAACAAGTTTTTCACACCTGGATTTGGGGATCCTCCGCCATTCTACCTTGCAGATCCTCTCCAGCTCCGTCAGGTTGGATGGTGAACGTTGGTGGACAGCCATTTTCAGGTCTTTCCAGAGATGCTTAATTGGGTTTAGGTTAGGGCTCTCGCTGGGCCAGTCAAGAATGGTCATAGAGTTGTTCTGAAGCCACTCCTTTGTTATTTTAGCTGTGTGCTTAGGGTCATTGTCTTGTTGGCAGATGAACCTTCGGCCAAGTCTGAGGTCCAGAGCACTCTGCAAGAGGTTTTCATCCAGGATATCTCTGTACTTGGCCGCATTCATGTTTCCTTCATTTTCAACCAGTCGTCCTGTCCCTGCAGCTGAAAAACACCCACATAACATGATGCTGCAACCACCATGTTTCACTGTTGGGATTGCATTGGGCAGGTGTTGAGCAGTGCCTGGTTTTCTCCACACATACTGCTTAGAACGATCACCAAAAAGTTCTATCTTCGTCTCATCAGCCCCGAGAATCTTATTTCTCATAGTCTGGGAGTCCTTCATGTGTTTTTTAGCAAACTCTATGCAGGCTTTCATATGTCTGGCACTGAGGAGAGGCTTCCGTCGGGCCACTCTGCCATAAAGGCCCGACTGGTGGAGGGCTGCAGTGATAGTTGACTTTGTGGAACTTTCTCCCATCTCCCTACTGCATCTGTGGAGCTCAGCCACAGTGATCTTGGGGTTCTTCTTTACCTTTCTCACAAGGCTATTCTCCCATGATTGCTCTGTTTGGCTGGACGGCCAGGTCTAGGAAGACTTAGGGAGGTACCAAACTTCCATTTAAGGATTATAGAGGCCACTGTGCTCTTAGGAACCTTGAGTACTGCAGAAATTCTTTTGAAACCTTAGCGAGATGTGTCCCTTGCCACAATTCTGTCTCTGAGCTCCTTGGGCAGTTCCTTTGACCTCATGATTCTCATTTAGTCAGACATGCACTGTGAGGTCTTATATAGACTGGTGTGTGTCTTTACAAATCAAGTCCTATCAGATTAATTAAACACAGCTGGACTCTTATGAAGGAGTAGAACCATCTCAAGGAGGATCACAAGGAAATGGACAGCATGTGACATAAATGAGTGTCTGAGCAAATGGTCTGAATACTTATGACCATGTGATATTTCAGTATTTCTTTTTTAATAAATTTGCAAAAATTTCTACATTTCTGTTTTTTTCAGTCAAGATGGGGTGCAGAGTACATTAATGAGAAAAAAACTGAACTTTTTTGAATTTACCAAATGGCTGCAATGAAACAAAGAGTGAAAAATTTAAAGGGGTCTGAATACTTTCTGTACCCACTGTAAACACTGTACTGTAGCTGGCCAGTAAAAAAGTGGAATAAAACGTAATAAAAAAGACCAATATACCGTATTTTTGTACCATAAGACGCACTTTTAATTTGGAGGAAAATGGGGGGTGAGTCTTACTTTCCGGATGTACTTGCTGTGGCTTTGGGTGGGGAAGTTGGGGAGCGGTTGAGCAGCGGGTGACAGGAGGCAGGAGCCGGCTACCATGGCTAACACTTGTACCCGCTGCTAAAGAGAAATGATTATTCACTGCTCTCCACGCCCATGGGAGTGGAGAGCAGTGAATATTCATTTCTCTTTAATAGCGGGCACGCTATTAGCCGCAGTCACCTGCTTCCTGCAGCGGCTGGGCTCTGAAGTGTGCCCGCTATTTAACGGAATGTATATTCACTGCTCTTCACTCCTATGGGCATGGAGAGCAGTGAATATTCATTGATATTAGCAGGCACAGTAGTCTCAGCCGTCGGCTTCCTACAGCAGCTGGGCGATCACGTGTGCCCGCTATTAAAGAGAATGAATATTCACTGTTTTCCACACCCATGGGAGTGGAGAGCAGTGAAAAGTCATTCCCTGTAAGGATTCTGGATTTTCCATTGAGCCTGTGTGCCCTTGTCCAAGATGGAGTCTTGTACCTGGCCCTGTCCTGGAACCTCCTGTCTGTCCTGCTATTTAAGTCCAGCTCAAGAGATACTCCTTGCCTGAGTGTTTTGTTGCTACTGGCTTCTGAGCTTCCTCCTGGTCTGCTTATGGAGTCCCTGCTGCTGGTTACGCAGGGCTCTGCCTCTCCACTTACAGCTGCCTTCAGCCCTCCGTGCGGCTTACTCAGGCCATTAAGGATAATGTTGGCAGAGACAAAGTTGGTTCAGTTATTTTTCATGATTAACTCCTTACAAGGGGATGTGAAGGCATTAACAAACAAGGTTGCTAACTGGGAGGCCCTGTCACGGGGCAGTTATAGGAATACAGTGAACAAGGTACCTGGGCCCCTGAACTGCCCCTAAAGCTAAGGGATGGCCCTGTCTTTCCTTAACTTGGAGGTACACTTGAAGGTAGTGAGGTACAAGCCACCGACCTGTCCCTGTCTCCTGTTTAGCCCTGAGCTAAACCACCCAAACCCCTCCCCAGGAGGTGAGACAGGGAATAAAGGGCACTACCCAAAAACAACAAAAGGAAGGAAAGACAGAACCTTAGGGGTTAAATCAACTAAACAACTAAAACTTAGCTTTCTCTGCTGCAATGCACCGCACAGCAGAGTAAGGCACCAAATCAGGGAAATAGCAGAAGTACCACTGCGCTCAGCAAACTCCTGAGTCCGCTTGGTTGGTCTCCAAAAAGCAGAAATATCACCAACAGTCAGCTGACACCTCAGGTGACCTTATAAAGGATGGTGGGAGTGGTCCCCACCTTTCACTGACAAGCCAGCAGCAATGTAATTACACCAGCGGCCACCGGGGGAAAAGACTGACATTAACACCCGATGGCCTGAAAGGAAGAAGGTTTTCATATGCAAAGAGAGATCTGCCACAAATCCAAAAGTGGATCGTGACAGTACCCCCCTTTTAATGAGGGGCCACTGGACCCTCAACACCGCACCTCATTAGACAACAACCTTCGGTGAGGACGCCTCGATCCACCAGGGTTCACCCCAGCAGTCACCTCTCAGGTTTATGGCAAATGCGGACAGATGGAAGTGGCAATAACGTATGCTCCGGAGGTGCCACAAATCTCCAGAGCGCCGACCCGGGGAATGAGTTATGTACGGGCATAACTGGGGGTAACTCCAGCTGGTAAGTCCCCGGGCCGAGAATGGCCGACACCCGATACGGCCCGATCACCTGAGAACTCCAGATTCCAGCAGCACACTTCCACCGTATGTTTTTGTTGGACACCCATACATACTCGTTCACACACAGATCCGGACCTGAACGTTTCTTGTCACACACACGTTTGCTACAAGATGGTGAACTATTCGAGGAACTGAAAACAGAGGCATCCCCCTGTGTCACCACACTCACACAATTCTCAGAGGAAACTACCACCCTCCCCTGACTCCTCTTCCCAAGATGGCTCCGACTCTCAGGGTTGGCTAGTGGTGAGAGTTGGGATTTAGACCTACTCCTTGGCAGCACCTCTGCTGCCCCCACTGGAGAAGGGGATGGTTTCAGAAAGATGGCAGAAACAGTAGCCCCCGGGCAGCAGCCCTCACAAGACTGACCCCAGCTGACTACTTCCCTGGAACGCCAATCTATGACCGGGTTGTGTTTCTCAACCAAGGGAGACCTAAAATGATGGGTATTGGCATACCCTCTAAGTCAAGACACAGAGAAAAAAATATACGATCACATAGTCCAAGGTATATTCAAGATATCAAAAAGATTTTATTGTTTATAAATAGACAAACAGGTTGCAGAGGTAAGAAAAACCACAGTGTGGTAGTAGTTCACAAAAACGCTCAGGGACGCAAGTGTGGTGACATATCCACTCTATAGTAAATATTATATAATCATTGTGCAAAATGCCACCAACATCTATCAGGAAAAATAATAAATGCCCATCACATACATGGCATAATAGATTGAATAAACATATAATAAGTCACAGAATATCCTGCTGAGTAAAGTGACCGGATGGAATATAATGTGCAGTATATCACCACATAATCAGGTAACGGTGGTACCTACCAAAGCAGAGTCACACTGGTCACCAGGGTTGCCAAGTAAGTGGGGCAGGGAGGAATGTCCACATGCTGAGCGTCACCCCGACGCACGTTTCGGCAACAGCCTTCGTCAGGGGGCATATACTACACTATGTGGAAGGTTTAAAAAGGAGACCGGAACCAATCGGCAACAAACCGGAAGTGTAAGTCTAACGTTGTCAGGGCAACATATACAGAGGGCCCACTCACCGCATCAACCTGGCGTGTGCCGGGACAAAATGCCACGCACAGCACTTACTAGGGAAGCGGGAGACAAATGGTCCAGTGGTGCGCACTGCATAACGAAAATGTGTATTAATAAGTGAGTCGTCTTTGACGCATGCGCAGCCGACAAAATCCTATATGGAAAACGGCGTCTGCGTCAAGGGTGGTCGGGATAGAATCATAGTCATGTGATATTTAAATCCACAACCCCTAAAGACACGGAGAGCAGATCAGCATATAGAACACGGCGCGCAAGCGTACTTGGCTCAAGTAGAAAAAATGAAGACTACAATGTCACTGACAGTAGTTAAAGCCCCGCTGACTACAGCCTAACCATAAGGGCCCATAGATAACAGAGGGCATGGCTATAATAGAACAAATCTAAAGCAAGAGACATCCATAAATTACCATATGTCCATATCTATAACAGTTACGCAACACTATAATAACATACGGTAAATATGCCCATGTATACATAATAGCATCTCACCAAGTTACATATTACAATAATCCACATAATACAGAATTAACAGAAATTCATAGCAAGGTAACAATACATATATGATACTAGGGGTATATAAGTAGATCGTATAATACACTGTGTTCCAAATTATTATGAAAATAACATTTTCTGAGATTTTCCCAAATTACCTACAGTACAGACCAAAAGTTTGGACACACCTACTCATTCAATGATTTTTTCTTTATTTTCACGACTATGAAAATTGTAGAATCACACTGAAGGCATCAAAACTATGAATTAACACATGTGGAATTATACATTACACTTTACAAAAAAGTGTGAAACAACTGAAAATATGTCTTATATTCTAAATTCTTCAAAGTAGCCACCTTTTGCTTTGATTACTGCTTTGCGCACAGAAAAGGTGAACGGATGGACTCTACATGCCTGGTTCCCACCGTGAAGCATGGAGGAGGTGTGATGGTGTGGGGGTGCTTTGCTGGTGACACTGTTGGGGATTTATTCAAAATTGAAGGCATACTAAACCAGCATGGCTACCACAGCATCTTGCAGCAGCATGCTATTCCATCCGGTTTGCGTTTAGTTGGACCATCATTTATTTTTCAACAGGACAATGACCCCAAACACACCTCCAGGCTGTGTAAGGGCTATTTGACCAAGAAGGAGAGTGATGGGGTGCTACGCCAGATGACCTGGCCTCCACAGTCACCAGACCTGAACCCAATCGAGATAGTTTGGGGTGCGCTGGACCGCTCACCGCTTCAATTTTGAATAAATCCCCAACAGTGTCACCAGCAAAGCACCCCCACACCATCACACCACCTCCTCCATGCTTCACGGTGGGAACGAGGCATGCAGAGTCCACCCGTTCACCTTTTCTGCGTGCAAAGCAGTAATCAAAGCAAAAGGTGGCTACTTTGAAGAACCTAGAATATAAGACATATTTTCAGTTGTTTCACACTTTTTTGTAAAGTGTAATGTATAATTCCACATGTGTTACTTCATAGTTTTGATGCCTTCAGTGTGATTCTACAATTTTCGTAGTCATGAAAATACAGAAAAATCTTTGAATGAGAAGGTGTGTCTAAACTTTTGGTCTGTACTGTATATGAATTGCAGTCATTGTAATTTTCCAGTGAAATAACTATTAGAGTACAATTGAAAGGTTTTTGTACAAACTGTATATGATAACAGTATATATTTTTTTTAAATAAAACACTCAAACTGCACTCAAAATGCATGTTCCAAATTATTATGCACAGCAAAGTTTTCAACCTTTTCATTTTAATAAAGAACAAAAAAATTGTCATTTTTGAAATTATAAGCATTAGCAGGTTCTTACAAACTGAAATCAAAGTTTTCAACTCAAAACTTTATTCTAGGTGATGTTACATTTGCACATAGGACCCCTTGTTCGAAAGGAGCTTTGCTGTGAATAGGCTGGAAATGAGTTCTGAGCAGAAGCTCCCTCTGGTGGTTACAAACGGTACTGGACTGTCCAGTGAAGATTGTGAGGATTGGGAATCAGGTGTTACTGACTGGTCTTATATAAGGGAGTCACCTTCCCATCAGGGTTGCCGGTGATCAATTGTTCTGGTCTCAATCCTTGATTCCTGTTTCCTTGGTAGCCTGCTGTGTCGTGTCTGAATCTCCTGCTAACAGATAAGACATTTTCTTCTTTTTGTTTTTGTGCTTGATTTCTGCATTTTGTCCTGCACTTCTGTGGGGCCTTCAGGGTCCCCTCTGGGGGCTTTTGCCTCTCAGTTCAGTTCAGCCACTGATGTTTGTACATTTGCTTTTTCCAGTTTTTTCAGTGGCTGCTGTTTTGTTTTTGGTTACACCAGTGAACTAATTTAGGTGGTAGAGGTCGTGTGATCTCAGGTGTTTTTGAAATTAGTAGAGTTGGTGCTTTTCAGGGTTTTTTGGGATTGCAGTAAGTGCCCTTCCTATCCTTTTCTATTTAGTAAGTTTGGGCCCCAACGTTTGCTCATACTATTTTCTGTCTGTGTCTGTATTTCTTCTTGTCTAACCGCCATTACATGTTTGGGGGCTTTCTATGTTCTTTGGGGATCTGCTCCGGGGCAGATAGCTTTCCTCTTTCTATCTTTAGGTGTAGTTAGTTTCTCAGGCTGTGACGAGGCGTCTAGGACCAACGTAGGAACGCTCCACGGTGCCTCTAGTTGTGGTGGTTAGTCAGGGTACTGCAATCTCATAGTTTCCAACTGCTCTGGTGTATTTCCTTTTTTGCCTGCTCTCCTCAGCTACCAAATCATAACAGAGCTTCTGAACTCTCTCGTCCATTGAATTTGTCAGGTTTTGGATGGTTTCTGCTTCAATTGTTTTGCATGAGGACAGAATACCCTCCCAGAGCTGTTGCTTAGATGTGAACTGCCTCCCGCCATCATAGACACTCCTTTTGATGATGCTCCAGAGGTTCTCAATGGGGTTGAGGTCAGGGGAGCATGGGGGCCACCCATAAGTTTGTCCCCTTTTATGCCCATAGCAGCCAGAGATGCAGATGTGTTATGTGCAGCATGAGACGGTGCATTATCATGCATGAAAATGATCTTGCTGCGGAATGCAAGGTTCTTCTTCTTGAACCATGGCAGGAAGTGCTGTTTGAGAAACTCAACATACACTATGGAGTTCAGGGATCCTAAAGGGGCCGACAATCTCTCCCCATGATTCCAGCCCAAAACATTACTCCACCTCCTCCTTGTTGGCGCTGTAGCCGTGTTTGCATGGGGTGTCCATCAACCAGCCATCCTCCACTCCATCCATCTGGACCATCGAGCGTTGCACGGACTCATCGGTGAACAAAACAGTTTCGAAGTCAGTCTTCATGTATTGTTTGGCCCACTGGAGCAGTTTCTGCTTGTGTAAAGTGGATAGAGGAGGTCGACAGGATGGCTTAGGCACAGCTGCAAACCTCTGAAGGACCCTGCATCTTGTTGTTCGGGGGACGTTGGAGGCACAGCAGCTTCAAAAACTTGTCTGCTGCTATGACAAGGCTTTTTTGCAGCTGCTCTTTAACCTGACGTAATTGCCTGTAGGAAACAGTCCTAAATTTTCCCTTATCAGCACGCACACGTGTGTACTGTGAATCAGCTACATACTTCTTGATTGTGCGATGATCACAATGAAGTGTCTTGGCAATGTTGATTGTAGTCATGCCTTGACCTAAACACTCCACAATTTGTTGCTTCTCAGCAGCCGACACATCCTTTTTCTTTCCCATTTTGGCAGTAAATGTAGGCTGCTTAATAATGTGGGACAGCCTTCTTAAGTAGTCTTGCCTTTCAGTGGACACACCTGCCAAACTAATTAGCACAGGTGTCTACAATTGCTTACCGTGATATAAAGAGCCCTGACACACATCACCATCAATGAGTTTAACTGACAAACAAAAAAATTCTTACCTTATCACTCCTAAACAATTTTTTGCATAATAATTTGGAACACAGTGTAGATTCAGATGCATCTTCATAGGGGTCAGCATCGGGCAATAGATGAAAATATGAGCAATCTTCATATGAGCCAACGGGAAATCACATAGACACCGGAAAGAACAGATAAGGAACAGCTCCTAAATAAAATAGTGATAAAAATAAACAAATAAGAAACCTTAAAAACACAAACTGATACCACAGAAGGTGGAACAAACGACTCAGCCGAAAGAAGTCACAAATAATTGGCATACCTCCCAACTTTTGAAGATGGGAAAGAGGGACAGAGGTTGCGGCGCACTAGCCGCCGCGGCAAATTTTAGGCCACGCCCCTGACCACACCCATTTCACAACTAATCACACTCATGTCCACGCCCCAACTACACCCATTTAGCCCTGCTGATCACACGGACTGGTACTGAGGGCACAGTGGCTGGCATTATGGGATCAGTGGCTGGTACTGTGCGCACACTGACTGGTACTGAGGAAAAGAAAGAAAGAGCAGGTTTTAAAGTGCTCCTCAGGGCTCCGCCGTGTACTCCTGTGTCCACGGGGAAAGTAAGCTGCCAGCCGGGACAGCGGGGCAGACCCTCTCTCAAAATCGGGACTGTTGGGAGGTATGAATGCTCCCCACCATACACCTTGTACATGCACGGCTCCGCACACCTCATACACACACGGTTCCCCTCTGTACACCTCGCGCACACACGGCTCCGCTCCATACAAGGCTCCACTCCGTACACCTCGCGCACACATGGCTCCACTCAGTACACACACGGCTTCACTCCGTAAACCTTGTACACATGTGGCTTTACACCATACACCTCGTATACATGCAGTTCCGCTCCGTACACCTCGTACACATGCGTTTCCGCTCCGTACACCTCGTACACACGCGGTAACGCTCCATACACACGCGGCTGCACTTCTCTACACCCCGTACACACACGGCTCTGCTCCGCTCCGTACACACATGGCTCTGCTCCGCTCCGTACACACACAGCTCAAGCACGGAGCCCTGTGTGTACGGAGATGAGCGGCTCAGCTCCGTGCACACACTGTACTGCTACAGCCACCTCGTACACACACAGCTCCGCTCCATACACCTCGCACACATGCGGTTCCGCTCCATACACCTCGTACACACGCGGTTCCGCTCCGTACACCTCGTACACACGCGGCTCCACTTCTCTACACCCCGTACACACACGGTTCTGCTCCGTACACACACAGCTCAAGCACAGAGCCCTGTGTGTACAGAGATGAGCGGCTCAACTCCGTACACACACTGTACTGCTACAGCCACCTCGTACACACACAGCTCCGCTCCATACACCTCGCACACATGCGGTTCCGCTCCATACACCTCGTACACACGCGGCTCCACTTCTCTACACCCCGTACACACACGGTTCTGCTCCGTACACACACGGCTCAAGCACAGAGCCCTGTGTGTACAGAGATGAGCGGCTCCGCTCCGTACACACACTGCACTGCTACAGCCACCTCGTACACACACAGCTCTGCTCCATACACCTCATACACACACGGCTCCGCTCCGTACACCTCGTACACACACGGCTACGCTCCATACACTTTTCACACACGGCTCCGCTCTATACACCTCGTACACACACGACTCTGCGACATCCACACTGTAAATCCCTCCTGACCCCTCACATAAACTTACCCTCAGCCACTGCAGCCAGCACCCATGACAACCAGCACAGCAGACTTGTACACGAGCCTGGCCATGTGACACCCAACTCCTCCCCTCCTGTGACCTCATCACAGGTCCTGTGTGCACACAGAGGAGTACTGCTCAGCAGGTCATTGGTCTGCTGTGAGAAGCTAAAGTAGAGCGCTGGAAGGCAACTATAGGGTGTATGGGGGGCGTGGCGGCTCAGCTCACTGCCAGGGAAGCGGGAGGAGGGGGTCAGAATCGGGACTGTCCCGGCCAAATCGGGACGGTTGGGAGGTATGAATCGGGACAAAAGGCCACCAAAATTCACAAAGATTATGAAATAGGATCACAAAAAAATAGAATCACAAAAAAGGAACAAAACTGATCTGCTCATTTAATCCCTTAGGATGAAGGGTACCCAGGGTCCAGATCCATCGTGACTCGAATTGGGCCAACCTCTGTGAGGTTTTCCCCCTCGAGCCGTGACGTCCACAGAATCAATACCCCTCACCCTAAGGAGAGGCATCACAATCATGATGCAGCCAAAAATGTTGCGGAATGTCGTGGACAGGGACTCTTCATGACGAGTCCCTATACGCAGGCGTATATCATGCACGACCTGGGTCACACTCCCCTGGCTGAGTGGGACAGAGTCAATGGTCTGGACGCCTAGAGGTTCTGCTAGCGTCCTACACATCAGGCTATTGGTCCGGACAAAGTGAGCATCCACCAAATTGACTCCTGCTCCACTGTCCACATGCACCGGTATTCCCTTAGATACCCCGCCAATCACCACTCTCGCAGTCAGGGTACACTGAGGGGAAGAAATATACACTCCCTGGTCGCCTTCCTCCACACGACCAGGGGGATGCGGCTTCTTAGATGGCACAGGTATTTTGGCGCGAGCTGGGCAGCCCCCAATGAAATGACCAGTCTGCACACAGTAAAAACATGCCCTCACACAACGCCGAACCGCAGGCAACCCCGTTTGGGCACTAACTGCTCCCACCTGCATGTGTTCGTCCGACTGCTCAACTGTGTCCTCCTCCCTAGTAAGAACAACATGGGGCAGTTTTGGAGTATGCCTCTGTAAGGTTCTGTGTACATGTTCCTGAAACTCAGTTTGTTCGTCAGCCATTTTACTTTCTGTCTTGCTGCAGCTATCTTGCCCTCAGTCAATATGGAGTTTCCAGCTTGCATGTTCCCGCCCTGATTCTCTTCTTTTGCTTCTTAAGCAGCCACAGCTGAGCAATCAGTGCTTCAGAATCTAGCCTGCAGTGAACCTGTGACCTGACTCCTGAAGCCTTGGACCTTGTACTCCAGCTATTCCTACTGAGGAACTCTGAAGCACTTGTGGACTCTGAACCCTGCTCTTTGAAAGACCCACGTTTGCATGGACTTACGGTAACAGAGAAGAAGATCCTGAACCTGTTGTGGAGAGTGATTGCTGAGCTTAGATTACTCTGGCCTGCTGTGTCTCCTGCTTCTGTGTCTGCAAACTGTGTGACTATTTTTGCCAACTTGTATGAAGTAATACAAGACTTTCTATATCAAACCTGTGTCTCACGTATTTTCATCGCACCCAAGCACAAGACGCTATATGAACTGTACTACACACATTACAAGATTCTGAAGCCAAACGTTAGTGTCTGCTGGGTCTGTAAAGGCTGTGTCTGCTGTGGCTGTGGATATCGGATGTCCGGTTGTACTTTCTGTGATGACAGTGGTTGTGACTTCTCACAACCATTCCAGGTGAGCAATTCCCTTAAGTGTTTTTTTTTCTGCAGTGTTACCACAGGTAAACACTATTGTGTTTTTTTTTTTTCTTTTCTCTTTTTTGTCTGCTGTAACTGTGGATATCAGATGTCCGGTTGAACTTTCTGTGATGATAGTGGTTGTGACTTCTCACAACCATTCCAGGTGAGCAGTTCCCTTAATTTTTTTTTTCTCTCTGCAGTGTTACCACAGGTAAACACTATTGTTTTTTTTTTTTTTTTCCTCTCCTCTTCTTCCAGTACTCCTGTCCTAAAAGATCTGGAAAATGGAGGCCCGCATAAAGGAACTTTGCGGAGTGACTGATAATATCCTTACAGATTTGCAGAATATAAAGACCCGTTTTGCAAGCCTACAGGACCTCACTAATCACAATTTGCAAGTGTTTGGACAGACTGCCCAGGATTTGCGAGCCAGGATTGAGGTTCTAGAGGAGCGAGTCCAGGCTCCTGCCGTAGCCCCGAGTTCTGGGATTCCCAAGTTGCCCCCTTTTCGTTTTGGCGGTGAACGTGAGAAATTCAGGGGATTTATTAATCAATGCAATCTTTTTTTTTCTGCACATGCTTCACAATTTCCCACTGAACGATCTAAGGTGCTTACTATAATTATGTTGCTTACCAACAAGGCTTTGATGTGGGCAAACCCTCTGATTGAGACTGAGGATGATTGTTTGAATCACCTTGATGCTTTTATTTCAGCCATGGGGCAGGTGTTTGATGACCCCAATCGAGGTGCAACAGCTGAAGCAGCCATGTTAGCTTTGCGCCAAGGTAAGCACTCGGTAGCTGAATATGCCTTGGATTTCAGGAGATGGGCCCTTGATACCACCTGGGACAGTTCCGCCAAAAAATCTATTTTCGAAAGGGGTTATCTCCACTGATTAAGGATGAACTTGCTTGTGCCGACCCTCCCACTGCGTTAGGTGACTTTATTAATTACTGCATCCGTATTGACACTCGTCTGACTGAACGCAGGCAAGAGAGATGGTTCGAAAGCAATCGCACTAACCTTTTCCTACCTTCCTCTCCAGCTAAGGAACCTCTGAGTAGGATTACACGGGAACCTGAACCTGAACCCATGCAGGTAGACTCTTTACAACGACGGGTTAGTGATGCACGCAAGGAACATCGTTTTAAGGAGAATTCTATGTTTCTATTGTGGTAAGTCAGGGCACTTCATTATAAACTGCCCCAGCCGTTCTCGTAAGACTACTGCAGCACTCATTCACTGTGAGTGTTGCGAGAGGGGATCTGTCAGGTCCGAGCCTCAGGCTCCAGAGAGATCTGCAGCAACAGATCTTGATTTCTCGGACTTAAACTCCGTTACCTCTGAGGACGTTGACTGTGTAAACGCTGCCATTTTTCAAGTTTCCTCAGCGGTATCCCAGCTGAGTTGTAAGAAAAACAATTCTCATTGCTTTCTTTCCATCAAACTCTGGGTTGACTCAGCTTGGGTGTCTAGCTCTGCTATGATCGACTCAGGGGCAAGTGGAAATTTTATGGATGTCTCCTTTGCTCTGAAACAGGGGATACGTTCAGTGAAGAAGGCTACTCCAGTACAGATGGAAACTGTGGATGGCTCCCTGCTGACCTCTGGACCAGTGGATCAGGAAACAGAGCCTTTGAGGGTTCTTATGGGTAAAGATCATCAAGAGAAAATGTCCTTTATGCTTATCTCTTCTCCCACTTTCCCATTATTCTAGGGCTACCATGGCTGCAGGCTCAGAATCCTACCATTAACTGGGAGACCAAGGAATTACACTTTCCAGAGAAACAGATGAGTCCAAAAGTTTCAGCTTGCTCTGTTCCTAAAGGAACCATGTCAGTCCCTGAACTACCAGCTGTATACCAGGACTATGTGGATTTATGTGACAAGAAGAACGCTGACCAGCTTCCTCCTCACCGTCCATATGATTGTCCAATTGAATTATTGCCTGGAGCAGAGATACCTTTTGGTAAGATCTACCCCCTGGCGGGGCCCGAGCTAAAGGCTTTAAAGGATTACATAGACGAAAATCTAGCCAAGGGCTTCATACGCCCCTCTTCATCTCCTGCAGGTGCACCCATCTTCTTTGTAAAGAAGAAAGATGGATCTCTGAGACCATGCGTAGACTATAGGGAACTCAATAAGGTTACTATTAGAAACCGTTATCCATTGCCTTTAATCCCTGAGTTATTGGAGAGAGTGCGACATGCCAAAATTTTCTCTAAACTAGATCTTCGTGGGGCCTATAACTTAGTCCGTATTAGACCTGGGGATGAATGGAAGACTGCATTCAGGTCACGCTATGGACACTTTGAATATCTAGTTATGCCTTTTGGTCTGAGTACCGCCCCAGCCACTTTCCAACACTTGGTGAATGACATCTTCAGGGATCTCCTAGATACATTCGTGGTGATTTATTTGGATGATATTCTAATTTTTTCTAACTCCACAGAGGAACATCATGGACATGTGAGAATGGTCTTGGAACGTCTAAGACAAAATCATCTTTACATCAAACTTGAAAAGTGTGAATTCCATAGGACCGAAATTCAATTACTGGGGTATGTACTGTCTACACAAGGAATTAGTATGGATGGAAGCAAAACCCAAGCCATCAAGGATTGGCCAAGTCCTAGAAATGTGAAGGAGGTACAGCGCTTCATCGGGTTTGCCAACTTCTATAGACGTTTCATTAGAAATTTCTCTGAGGTAGTGTCACCTATCACCCAACTTACCCGGAAAGAGTCTAGGTTCTCCTGGACTCCCCAAGCCCAGGAAGCATTTTCCCGTCTAAAAGATAAATTTACCACTGCACCTATCCTAGTACATCCCAACCCCGAGCTTGCCTTCATAATAGAGGTGGATGCTTCAGACTGTGCCGTTGGAGCTATACTCTCTCAGAGAACAGGTGAGAAGAATGTCTTGCATCCCTGTGCCTTCTTTTCCCAGCAGTTGTCTTCGGCTGAGAGGAACTACGATGTGGGCAATAGAGAGTTGTTGGCCATTATTGCCGCCTTCAAAGAATGGAGACACCTTCTTCAGGGAGCTGCACAGCAAATAGTCGTCCTGACAGACCATCGTAACCTTGAATTTATCAGGTCGGCTAAGTGCCTGACTCCTCGCCAGGCTCGCTGGAATCTTTTCTTAAACCAATTTAATTTTATCATTTCTTATAGACCAGGATCGCGCAATGGAAAGGCTGATGCACTCTCTAGGATTTACTCAGCAGAGACACGTCCAATTACTCCTCCTAAGACTATTCTTTCTGACTCTAGATTCCTAGGAGTGATTCATAATCAAGACCTACTTAAGGACATCAAGGAAGCATACCATGCGGATTCCTTTTTGGCACAACCCCCAAGGGATGTAAGTCTTGTCTTTAAGAATGGTGTGTGGATTCAGGGACAACGTCTGTATATTCCTGAAACAGTCAGATTGAGAGTATTGCATCTCATTCACGATTCCAAGATAGCTGGGCATAGAGGAATTCTAAAGACACAGGAATTTCTTTCTCGTTTCTTTTGGTGGCCCACTTGCAGGAAGGATGTTTTAAACTATGTCACTTCATGTGAAGTCTGTGCAAGATGCAAAACACCTCGCTCCTCACCAACTGGTCTGTTACAGCCTCTTCTCACCCCGTCCGCCCGTGGGGATCCATTTCTATGGACTTCATTGTGGAGTTACCAACCTCTCAAGGGAAGAACACCATTCTAGTGGTGGTTGACCGTCTAACAAAGGCAGCTCATTTTATCCCTTGTGTCGGCTTACCCACTGCAAAACAGACATCAGATTTGATGATTAAAGATGTGTTTCGCTTACATGGAGTACCGGATGAGGTTATTTCGGATCGAGGGGTGCAATTCACTTCTAGGTTTTGGCAAAATTTCTGTGCAGCATTGGACATTAAAGTAAACCTTTCTTCTGCTTTTCATCCCCAGACTAATGGACAGACCGAACGAACCAATCAAACCCTGGAGCAGTATCTCCGCTGCTTTATCTGCCACCTACAGGATGATTGGGTGGATCTACTTCCATTAGCTGAGTTCTCTTATAACAACTCTCAGAGTGCCTCCACTAAGCAGTCTCCTTTTTACTCTAATCTAGGTTATCATCCTAACATTCTACCACGATTTCCCATAGAAACGCCTTTACCAGCAGTGGCTGAAAGAATCACGTCTTTACAGAAGAATATGGATCTTCTAAAGGAGAATCTGGAATCGGCTCAGGAAAGGTACAAGAAAGCAGCAGATAAATTTCGTAAACCTGCACCAGCTTTCAAGGTAGGAGACTTGGTCTGGCTGTCAACCAGAAATCTTAAGTTAAGGATTCCATCGTCTAAGTTGGGACATAAGTACATTGGACCCTATAAAATCAGTAAAATTATAAGTGCCGTTGCTTGTCGTCTTCAACTGCCCAGAACTATGAGAATCCACCCTGTCTTTCATGTATCCCTACTAAAGGCTGCGACACCCAATACGTTTCCTGGACGTTCTTCTCCTTGCCCTGACCCAGTGCTAGTCGATGGTCAGGAAGAATTTATGGTGGAAAGGATTTTAGATTCCAGGTTGTATAGAAATCAGTTACAATATCTGATTAAATGGCAGGGCTACCCAGTGGAGGACAACTCATGGGAACCAGTCAATAACGTTAATGCTCCTCGCTTGCTCCGTCAGTTTCATCAGAGGTACCCACACAAGCCTGGTCTGAGGTCATCCGGAGGTTGTCCCTAAGGGGGGAGTAATGTAAGGTTCTGTGTACATGTTCCTGAAACTCAGTTTGTTCGTCAGCCATTTTACTTTCTGTCTTGCTGCAGCTATCTTGCCCTCAGTCAATATGGAGTTTCCAGCTTGCATGTTCCCGCCCTGATTCTCTTCTTTTGCTTCTTAAGCAGCCACAGTGAGCAATCAGTGCTTCAGAATCTAGCCTGCAGTGAACCTGTGACCTGACTCCTGAAGCCTTGGACCTTGTACTCCAGCTATTCCTACTGAGGAACTCTGAAGCACTTGTGGACTCTGAACCCTGCTCTTTGAAAGACCCACGTTTGCATGGACTTATGGTAACAGAGAAGAAGATCCTGAACCTGTTGTGGAGAGTGATTGCTGAGCTTAGATTACTCTGGCCTGCTGTGTCTCCTGCTTCTGTGTCTGCAAACTGTGTGACTATTTTTGCCAACTTGTATGAAGTAATACAAGACTTTCTATATCAAACCTGTGTCTCACGTATTTTCATCGCACCCAAGCACAAGACGCTATATGAACTGTACTACACACATTACAGCCTCTCACTTAGGCGTCTATCCACCCGGATGGCAAGGAACATGGCGGCCTCCAATGACCTGGGGGCGGCGTACTGCACCAGAGTATCCTGCAACCTTGGGGACAGACCCTGCACAAAATGACTCCTAAGGGCAGGATCATTCCACTGTGTGTCAGTGGCCCATCTCCTGAACTCTGAACAGTACTCCTCAGCCAGCCGGTCCCCCTGCTTGATCTTACGGAGTCGGGATTACGCCAGGGAGACGCCATCAGGGTCTCCATACACCAGCGCCAGACCCACAAAAAACCCATCCACCGACAGTAAAGATGGTGAATCTGTCGGCAGGGAGAAGGCCCAAGATTGGGGATCACCCTTAAGAAGAGAGACAATAATCCCCACAAGCTGTTCCTCACTCCCAGATGAACGGGGGCGGAGCCTGAAGTATAATTCACAGGCCTGAAAAATTAGAAATTTATCTTTCCCTCCAGAAAACCTGTCAGGGAGAGATATCTTAGGTTCTGGTAGAGCCTGCAACTGAGCCGAGGCCCAGAACCCCACCAACTGCTGTAACTGCTGCACCACCTCACTCCGCAGCACCTTAAGCTCATCAGAGAGGGTCTGAAGTAGTTGAGCAAAGGCCTGAATTTGGGCCATGGCTCACCAGAAAGGGGAAAAAAATGTGAAGTGCCCTAAAGCTAAGGGAGGGCCCTGTCTTTCCTTAACTTGGCGTACACTTGAAGGTAGTGAGGCCCCCTCAACCGACCTGTCCCTGTCTCCTGTTTAGCCCTGAGCTAAACCCCCCAACACCCTCGCCAGGAGGTGAGACAGGGAATAAAGGGCACTACCCAAAAACAACAAATGGAAGGAAAGACAGAACCTTAGGGGTTAAATCAACTAAACAACTAAAACTTAGCTTTCTCTGCTGCAATGCACCACACAGCAGAGTAAGGCACCAGATTAGGGAAATATCAGAAGTACCACTGCGCTCAGCAAGATCCTGAGTCCAGCTTGGTTGGTCTCCAAAAAGCAGAAATATCACCAACAGTCAGCTGACACCTCAGGTGACCTTATAAAGGATGGTGGGAGTGGTCCCCACCTTCCCCTGACAAGTCAGCAGCAATGTAATTACACCAGTGGCCACTGGGGGAAAAGACTGACATTAACCCCCGATGGCCTGAAAGGAAAAAGGTTTTCATATGCAAAGAGAGATCGGCCACAAATCCAAAAGTGGATCGTGACAGGCCCATTTCGGGCAGGCGCTTCAGGATTCAAGTAATCAAACAACAGCACGGGCGCCTCCACCTCCGGGGCAGCCACTGCCAACTAGCCCTCCCAAGTTACCTGTAAGGTTCTATGTATATATTCCTGAAACTCAGTTTGTTCGTCAGCCATTTTACTTTCTGTCTTGCTGCAGCTATCTTGCCCTCAGTCAAAATGGAGTTTCCAGCTTGCATGTTCCCGCCCTGATTCTCTCCTTTGCTTCTTAAGCAGCCACAGCTGAGCAATCAGTGCTTCAGAATCTAGCCTGCAGTGAACCTGTGACTTGACTCCTGTAAGCCTTGGACCTTGTACTCCAGCTATTCCTACTGAGGAACTCTGAAGCACTTGTGGACTCTGAACCCTGCTCTTTGAAAGACCCACGTTTGCATGGACTTACGGTAACAGAGAAGAAGATCCTGAATCTGTATTGGAGAGTGATTGCTGAGCTTGGATTACTCTGGCCTGCTGTGTCTCCTGTTTCTGTGTCTGCAAACTGTGTGACTATTTCTGCCAACTTGTATGAAGTAATACAGGACTTTTCTATATCAAACCTGTGACTCCTGTGTTTTCATCGCACCCAAGCACAAGACGCTATATGAACTGTACTACATACATTACAAGATTCTGAAGCCAAAACGTTAGTGTCTGCTGGGTCTGGAAGGCTGTGTCTGCTGTACTGTGGATATCAGACGTCCGGTTGTACTTTCTGTGATGACAGTGGTTGTGACTTCTCACAACCATTCCAGGTGAGCAATTCCCTTAAGTTTTTTCTTTTTGCAGTGTTACCACAGGTAAACACTATTGTTTTTTTTTTTTTCCTTTCTTTTCTCTTTTTTGTCTGCTGTAACTCTGGATATCAGATGTCTGGTTGAAACTTTCTGTGATGATAGTGGTTGTGACTTCTCACAACCATTCCAGGTGAGCAGTTCCCTTAATTTTTTTTTTCTCTCTGCAGTGTTGCCACAGGTGAACACTATTGTTTTTTTTTCTCTCCTCTTCTTCCAGTAATCCTGTCTTAAAAGATCTGGAAAATGGAGGCCCGCATAAAGGAACTTTGCGGAGTGACTGATAATATCCTTGCAGATTTGCAGAATATAAAGACCCGTTTTACAAATCTACAGGACCTCAATAATCACAATTTGCAAGTGGTTGGACAGACTACCCAGGATTTGCGAGCCAGGATTGAGCTTCTAGAGGGGCGAGTCCAGGCTCCTGCCGTAGCCCCGAGTGCTGGGATTCCCAAGTTGCCCCCTTTTCGTTTTGGCGGTGAACGTGAGAAATTCAGGGGATTTATTAATCAATGCAATCTTTTTTTTTTCTGCACATGCTTCACAATTTCCCACTGAACGATCTAAGGTGCTTACTATAATTATGTTGCTTACCAACAAGGCTTTAATGTGGGCAAACCCTCTGATTGAGACTGAGGATGATTGTTTGAATCACCTTGATGATTTTATTTCAGCCATGGGGCAGGTGTTTGATGACCCCAATCGAGGTGCAACAGCTGAAGCAGCCATGTTAGCTTTGCGCCAAGGTAAGCACTCAGTAGCTGAATATGCCTTGGATTTCAGGAGATGGGCCCTTGATACCACCTGGGACAGTTCCGCCAAAAAATCTATTTTTCGAAAGGGTTATCTCCACTGATTAAGGATGAACTAGCTCGTGCCGACCCTCCCACTGCGTTAGGTGACTTTATTAACTACTGCATCCGTATTGATACTCGTCTGACTGAACGCAGGCAAGAGAGATGGTTCGAAAGCAATCGTACTAACCTTTTCCTACCTTCCTCTCCAGCTAAGGAACCTTTGAGTAGGATTACACGGGAACCTGAATCTGAACCCATGCAGGTAGACTCTTTATAACGACGGGTTAGTGATGCACGCAAGGAACATCGTTTTAAGGAGAATCTATGTTTCTATTGTGGTAAGTCAGGGCACTTCATTATAAACTGCCCCAGCCGTTCTCGTAAGACTACTGCAGCACTCATTCATTGTGAGTGTTGCGAGAGGGGATCTGTCAGGTCCGAGCCTCAGGCTCCAGAGAGATCTGCAGCAACAGATCTTGATTTCTCGGACTTAAACTCCGTTACCTCTGAGGACGTTGACTGTGTAAACGCTGCCATTTTTCAAGTTTCCTCAGCGGTGTCCCAGCTGAGTTGTAAGAAAAACAATTCTCATTGCTTTCTTTCCATCAAACTCTGGGTTGACTCAGCTTGGGTGTCTAGCTCTGCTATGATCGACTCAGGGGCAAGTGGAAATTTTATGGATGTCTCCTTTGCTCTGAAACAGGGAATACGTTCAGTGAAGAAGGCTACTCCAGTACAGATGGAAACTGTGGATGGCTCCCTGCTGACCTCTGGACCAGTGGATCAGGAAACAGAGCCTTTGAGGGTTCTTATGGGTAAAGATCATCAAGAGAAACTGTCCTTTATGCTTATCTCTTCTCCCCACTTTCCCATTATTCTAGGGCTACCATGGCTGCAGGCTCAGAATCCTACCATTAACTGGGAGACCAAGGAATTACACTTTCCAGAGAAACAGATGAGTCCAAAAGTTTCAGCTTGCTCTGTTCCTAAAGGAATCATGTCAGTCCCTGAACTACCAGCTGTATACCAGGACTATGTGGATTTATGTGACAAGAAGAACGCTGACCAGCTTCCTCCTCACCGTCCATATGATTGTCCAATTGAATTATTGCCTGGAGCAGAGATACCTTTTGGTAAGATCTACCCCCTGGCGGGGCCCGAGCTAAAGGCTTTAAAGGATTACATAGATGAAAATCTAGCCAAGGGCTTCATACGCCCCTCTTCATCTCCTGCAGGTGCACCCATCTTCTTTGTAAAGAAGAAAGATGGATCTCTGAGACCATGCGTAGACTATAGGGAACTCAATAAGGTTACTATTAGAAACCGTTATCCATTGCCTTTAATCCCTGAGTTATTGGAGAGAGTGCGACATGCCAAAATTTTTTCTAAACTAGATCTTCGTGGGGCCTATAACTTAGTCCGTATTAGACCTGGGGATGAATGGAAGACTGCATTCAGGTCACGCTATGGACACTTTGAATATCTAGTTATGCCTTTTGGTCTGAGTACCGCCCCAGCCACTTTCCAACACTTGGTGAATGACATCTTCAGGGATCTCCTAGATACATTCGTGGTAATTTATTTGGATGATATTCTAATTTTTTCTAACTCCACAGAGGAACATCATGGACATGTGAGAATGGTCTTGGAACGTCTAAGACAAAATCATCTTTACATCAAACTTGAAAAGTGTGAATTCCATAGGACCGAAATTCAATTTCTGGGGTATGTACTGTCTACACAAGGAATTAGTATGGATGGAAGCAAAACCCAAGCCATCAAGGATTGGCCAAGTCCTAGAAATGTGAAGGAGGTACAGCGCTTCATCGGGTTTGCCAACTTCTATAGACGTTTCATTAGAAATTTCTCTGAGGTAGTGTCACCTATCACTCAACTTACCCGGAAAGAGTCTAGGTTTTCCTGGACTCCCCAAGCCCAGGAAGCATTTTCCCGTCTAAAAGATAAATTTACCACTGCACCTATCCTAGTACATCCCAACCCCGAGCTTGCCTTCATAATAGAGGTGGATGCTTCAGACTGTGCCGTTGGAGCTATACTCTCTCAGAGAACAGGTGAGAAGAATGTCTTGCATCCCTGTGCCTTCTTTTCCCAGCAGTTGTCTTCGGCTGAGAGGAACTACGATGTGGGCAATAGAGAGTTGTTGGCCATTATTGCCGCCTTCAAAGAATGGAGACACCTTCTTCAGGGAGCTGCACAGCAAATAGTCGTCCTGACAGACCATCGTAACCTTGAGTTTATCAGGTCGGCTAAGTGCCTGACTCCTCGCCAGGCTCGCTGGAATCTTTTCTTAAACCAATTTAATTTTATCATCTCTTATAGACCAGGATCGCGCAATGGAAAGGCTGATGCACTCTCTAGGATTTACTCAGCAGAGACACGTCCAATTACTCCTCCTAAGACTATTCTTCCTGACTCTAGATTCCTAGGAGTAATTCATAATCAAGACCTACTTAAGGACATCAAGGAAGCATACCATGCGGATTCCTTTTTGGCACAACCCCAAGGGACGTAAGTCTTGTCTTTAAGAATGGTGTGTGGATTCAGGGACAACGTCTGTATATTCCTGAAACAGTCAGATTAAGAGTATTGCAACTCATTCACGATTCCAAGATAGCTGGGCATAGAGGAATTCTAAAGACACAGGAATTTCTTTCTCGTTTCTTTTGGTGGCCCACTTGCAGGAAGGATGTTTTGAATTATGTCACTTCATGTGAGGTCTGTGCAAGATGCAAAACACCTCGCTCCTCACCAACTGGTCTGTTACAGCCTCTTCCCACCCCGTCCCGCCCGTGGGGATCCATTTCTATGGACTTCATTGTGGAGTTACCAACCTCTCAGGGGAAGAACACCATTCTATGGTGGTTGACCGTCTAACAAAGGCAGCTCATTTTATCCCTTGTGTCGGCTTACCCACTGCAAAACAGACATCAGATTTGATGATTAAAGATGTGTTTCGCTTACATGGAGTACCGGATGAGGTTATTTCGGATCGAGGGGTGCAATTCACTTCTAGGTTTTGGCAAAATTTCTGTGCAGCATTGGACATTAAAGTAAACCTTTCTTCTGCTTTTCATCCCCAGACTAATGGACAGACCGAACGAACCAATCAAACCCTGGAGCAGTATCTCCGCTGCTTTATCTGCCACCTACAGGATGATTGGGTGGATCTACTTCCATTAGCTGAGTTCTCGTATAACAACTCTCAGAGTGCCTCCACTAAACAGTCTCCTTTTTACTCTAATCTAGGTTATCATCCTAACATTCTACCACGATTTCCCATAGAAACGCCTTTACCAGCAGTGGCTGAAAGAATCACGTCTTTACAGAAGAATATGGATCTTCTAAAGGAAAATCTGGAATCGGCTCAAGAAAGGTACAAGAAAGCAGCAGATAAATTTCGTAAACCTGCACCAGCTTTCAAGGTAGGAGACTTGGTCTGGCTGTCAACCAGAAATCTTAAGTTAAGGATTCCATCGTCTAAGTTGGGACATAAGTACATTGGACCCTATAAAATCAGTAAAATTATAAGTGCCGTTGCTTGTCGTCTTCAACTGCCCAGAACTATGAGAATCCACCCTGTCTTTCATGTATCCCTACTAAAGGCTGCGACACCCAATACGTTTCCTGGACTTTTCCTCTCCTTGCCCTGACCCAGTGCTAGTCGATGGTCAGGAAGAATTTGTGGTGGAAAGGATTTTAGATTCCAGGTTGTATAGAAATCAGTTACAATATCTGATTAAATGGCAGGGCTACCCAGTGGAGGACAACTCATGGGAACCGGTCAATAACGTTAATGCTCCTCGCTTGCTCCGTCAGTTTCATCAGAGGTACCCACAAAAGCCTGGTTGAGGTCATCCGGAGGTTGTCCTTAAGGGGGAGTAATGTAAGGTTCTATGTATATATTCCTGAAACTCAGTTTGTTCGTCAGCCATTTTGCTTTCTGTTTGCTGCAGCTATCTTGCCCTCAGTCAATATGGAGTTTTCCAGCTTGCATGTTCCCGCCCTGATTCTCTTCTTTTGCTTCTTAAGCAGCCACAGTTAAGCAATCAGTGCTTCAGAATCTAGCTGCAGTGAACTGTGACCTGACTCCTGAACCCTTGGACCTTGTACTCCAGCTATTCTACTGAGGAACTCTGAAGCACTTGTGGACTCTGAACCCTGCTCTTTGAAAGACCCACGTTTGCTGGACTTACGGTAAAAAGAGAAGAAGATCCTGAACCTGTTGTGGGGGAGTGATTGCTGAGCTTAGATTATCTCTGGCCTGCTGTGTCTCCTGCTTCTGTGTCTGCAAACGTGTGACTATTTTTGCCAACTTGTATGAAGTAATACAAGACTTTCTATATCAAACCTGTGTCTCACGTATTTTCATCGCACCCAAGCACAAGACGCTATATAAAACTGTATCACACATTACACCCTTTCTCACTTAGGCGTCTATCCACCCGGATGGCAAGGAAATGGCGGCCTCAATGACCTGGGGGGGCGTACTGCCCCAGAGTATCCTGCAACCTTGGGGACAGACCCTGCACAAAATGACTCCTAAGGGCAGGATCATTCCACTGTGTGTCAGTGGCCCATCTCTGAACTCTGAACAGTACTCCTCAGCCAGCCGGTCCCCTGCTTGATCTTACGGAGTGGGATTTACGCCAGGGAGACGCCATCAGGGTCTCCATACACCAGCGCCAGACCCACAAAAAACCCTTTCCACCGACAGTAAGATGGTGAATCTGTCGGCAGGGAGAAGGCCCAAGTTTGGGGATCACCCTTAAGAAGAGAGACAATAATCCCCACACGCTGTTCCTCACTCCCAGATGAACGGGGGCGGAGCCTGAAGTATAATTCACAGGCCTGAAAAATTAGAAATTTATCTTTCCTCCAGAAAACCTGTCAGGGAGAGATATCTTAGGTTCGGGTAGAGCCTGCAACTGAGCGAGGCCCAGAACCCCACCAACTGCTGTAACTGCTGCACCACTCACTCCGCAGCACCTTAAGCTCATCAGAGAGGGTCTGAAGTAGTTGAGCAAAGGCTGAATTTGGGCCATGGCTCACCAGAAAGGGGAAAAAATGTGAAACTGCCCCTAAAGCTAAGGGAGGGCCCTGTCTTTCCTTAACTTGGCGTACACTTGAGGGAGTGAGGCCCCTCAAACGCCTGTCCCTGTCTCCTATTTAGCCCTGGCTAAACCCCCCACACCCTCGCCAGGAGGGTGAGACAGGGAATAAAGGGCACTACCCAAAAACAACAAATGGAAGGAAAGACAGAACTTAGGGTTAAATCAACTAAACAAATAAAAATTAGCTTTCTCTGCTGCAATGCACCACACAGCGGTAAGGCACCAGATTGGGAAATTCAGAAAGTACCACTGCGCTCGCAAGTCCTGAGTCCAGCTGGTTGGTCTCCAAAAAGCAGAAATCCCAAAAAGTCAGCTGACACCTCAGGTGACCTTATAAAGGATGGTGGGAGTGGTCCCCACCCCTTCCCCTGACAAGTCGGCAATGTAATTCACCAGTGGCCATGGGGGAAAAGACTGCTTTAAACCCCCGATGGCTGAAAGGAAAAAGGTTTTCTATGCAAAGAGAGATCTCCACAAACCCCCAAAATGGATCTGACAGGCCCATTTGGGGGGGAGGCGCTTCAGGATTAAAGAAATCAAAAAAAGGGGGCCCCTCCACCTCCCGGGGGGCCACTCCAAACTAGCCCTCCCCAATTTCCTGTAAGGTTCTTGTTTATTCCTGAAACTCATTTTTTTGTCACCATTTTATTTTTGTCTTGCTGCAGCCCCCCCCCCCCCCCCCCCGTCAAAAAAAAGGGTTCCAGCTTGCTGTTTTCCCCCCCGTTTTTTCCTTTCTTTTAAGCAGCCCCCGTGAGCAATCAGTGCTTCGAATCTAGCCCCCAGTGAACCTGGACTTGACTTGTAAGCCTTGGACCTTGTACTCCGCTTTTTCCTACTGAGGAAATCTGAAGCACTTGTGGACTTGAACCCTGTCTTTGAAAGACCCCCTTTGCATGGACTTCGGTAAAAAAAGAAATCCTGAATTGTTTGGAGGTGTTGCTGGGGGTTGGATTCTCGGCCTGCTGTGTCTCCTGGTTTGTGTCGCAAAATGTGTGGGCTATTTTGCCAATTGTTGAAAGTAATTTGGACTTTTCTTACAAACCTGTGTCCTGTGTTTTCATTGCACCCCCAAGCACAAGACGCTATATGAACTGTAACATAATTACAAGTTCTGAAGCCAAACGTTAGGTCTGGGGTCTGGAAGTGGTCTGCTGTACTGTGGATATAGCGCCGGTTGTACTTTCGTGATGACGTGGTTGGTTTAAAAAACCATTCCAGGGGGAAAAACCTTTAATTTTTTCTTTTTGCAGTGTTACCACAGGTAAACACTTTTTTTTTTTTTTTTTTCCTTTCTTTTCTCTTTTTGTCTGTAAAAACTCTGGTATCGATGTCGGTTTTGAAATTTCTGGATGATAGTGGTTGTGACTTTCACAACCTTCCCCGGGAGCTTCCTTAATTTTTTTTTTCTCTTGCGTGTTGCCACAGGGAAAACCTATTTTTTTTTTTCTCTCTCTTTTTCCAGAACCCCTGTTTAAAAGATTGGAAAAGGGGGGGCCCCGCATAAGGAACTTTGCGGGTACGATAATTATCCTTGCAGTTTGCAGAATATAAAGACCCGTTTTACAAATTTCAGGCCCAAAATAATCACAATTTGCAAGTGGTTGGACAGCTCCCGGGGTTGCGAGCCGGATTGAGGTTCTAGGGGGCGGCCCCGGCCCCGCGTACCCCCCATGCTGGGTTTTAAGTTCCCCCCTTTTTTGTTTTGGGGGGAAAAGTGGAAATTCAGGGGTTTTTTAATCATGAATCTTTTTTTTTCTGACATGCTTCACAATTTCCCCTGAACGATAAAAGGTGCTTACTATAATTTGTTGCTTACCAACAAGGCTTTAATGGGGCAAACCCTTGATTGAGACTGGGAGATTGTTTGAATATTTGAGATTTTATTTCGCCTGGGGAGGTTTTTTGATCCCCCCAATCGAGGTAAAACAGCAAAAGCGCCATTTAGTTTGCGCCAAGGTAAGATCAGAGCTGAATTGCCTTGGATTTCAGGAGAGGGCCCTTGATACCCCCGGGGGTTCCGCCAAAAAATTTTTTTTTTGGAAAGCGGTTATCCCACGTTAAAAGGAAAAATTGCTCGTGCCGCCCTCCCACGCGTTAGGTGATTTTTTAACTACTGATCGTATTGATACTCGTCTGTAACGGGGGAAGAGGAGGTTGAAGCAATCGTACAAACCCTTTTCCTACCTTCTCTCGAAAAGGAACCTTTGAGTAGGTTTCCCGGGGGAACCTGAACCTGAACCCTGCAGGTAGCCCTTTCAACGAGGGTTGTGATGCCGCAAGGAACACGTTTAAGGGAAAATTTTTGTTTCTAGTGGTAAGTCGGGCACTTCATTATAAATCCCCAGCCGTTCTCGTAAAATCTGCAGCATCATTCATTGTGGTGTTGCGAGGGGGATTGTCAGGTGACCTCAGGCTCTAGGAGATTTGAGCAACGTTTTTGATTTTCTCGGATTAAAAAATAGTTCCTCTGAGGAGTTGATGTGAAACCTGCCATTTTTCAGTTTCCCAGGGGTTTTTTTGGGCCCCTGGTTTAAGAAAAAAAATTTCAGGGTTTTTTCCATCAAACTCTGGGTTGCTCAGTTTTGGGTGTCTAGCTTTTTCTATGTCGTTGGGAAAAAAGGGAATTTTAGGATGTCTCTTTGCTCTGAAACGGGGAATACGTTCAGTGAAGAAGGCTACTCCGTACGATGGAAAACGTGGATGGTCCCTGTGACCCCCTGGCCAGGGATCGGGGGAACGGCCTTTGGGGTTCTTTGGGTAAAGTCATCAGAGAAATGCCTTTATGCTTATCTCTTTCCCCCTTTTTTTTTAGGGCTCCATGGTGCAGGCTCAAAAACCTACTTAAGGGGGGAAAAGGAATTAAATTTTCCAGAGAAAAAGATGAGTCCAAAAGTTTCAGTTGTCTTTCCAAAGGAATCATGTCACCCTGAATACCGTGTATCCCCGGACTATGTGGATTTATGTGACAGAAGAACGCTGCCCCGTTCCTCCTCACCGTCCTTGATTGCCCCAATTTAAAATTTTTCCCCGGGGCAGAGATATTTTGGGGAAGATTACCCCTGGGGGGGCCGAGCTAAAGGGTTTTTAAAAGGGTTAAAATGAAAATTAGCCAAGGGCTTTACGCCCTCTTTCTCCTGCGGTGCCCCCATTTCTTGAAAGAAAAAAGTGGATTCTGAGACCATGCGTGACTATGGGGGAAATCAATAAGGTTTTATTGAAACCCTTATCCATTCCCCTTTTCCTGAGTTATTGGAAAAGAGTGGAATCCCCAAAATTTTTTTTTAAACTGATCTTCGTGGGGCCTATAACTTTGTCCGTTTGCCGGGGGTGAGGAAAAAAACTGCTTAGTCAGCTATGGAACTTTGAATTCTAGTTATGCCTTTTGGTTGGTACCGCCCCACCCCCTTTTTTCCAAAAAACTTGGTGAATGACTTTTCGGGTCCCTTTTATACATTGTGGTAATTTTTTGGTGATTTTAATTTTTTTTAACCCCACAGAGGAACATCTGGCTGTGGAATGGTTTGAACGTCTAAGACAAAATATCTTTACTCAAACTTAAAAAATGTGAATTCCTAGGCCCCAAATTCAATTTCTGGGTTGTACTGTCTCCAAAAATTAGTATGGATGGAAGAAAAAAACCCAACCCATCAAGGATTGGCCAATCCTGAAATGTGAAGGAGGTCAGCTTTTCATCGGGTTTTGCCAATTTATAGAAGTTTCATTAAAATTTCTTGAGGTAGTGCCCCTATCATCAAACTCCCCGGGGAAAGAGTCTAGGTTTTCCTGGACCCCCAGCCGGAAGCTTTTCCCCCTTCTAAAAAAAAAATTTACCACTGCACCTTCCTGTACATCCAACCCCGAGTTGCCTTCATAAGGTGGATTTTTCGATGTGCGTTGGAGCTATTCTCTCTCAGAGAACAGGTGAGAAAATGTCTTGTCCCTGTCCCTTTTTTTTCCCAGCTTTTGTTTCGGCTGAGAGGAACTACGATGTGGGCAATAGAGTTGTGGCCTTATTCCCCCCCTTAAAAAGAATGGGACACTTTTCGGGGCTGCACAAAAAATTAGCGTCCTGCAGCCATCGAACCCCTGGTTTATCAGGTCGGTAGGCCTGACTCCTGCCAGGTCGGGAAAATTTTTCTTAAAAAAACCAATTTAATTTTTATCTTTATAGCCGGATCGCGAAGGAAAAGGTGATGCCTTCAGGATTTATCGCGGACAGCCAAAATTACTCCTCCTAAGATATTTTCCCCGGGATCTGATTCCAGGTTTTAATTCATAATAAGCCTAAAAGGGACTAAGGAAGCATACATGGGATTCCTTTTTGGCAAACCCCCAAGGGACGTAAGTTTGTTTTTAAAAAATGGTGTGGGAAAATTGGGGGAAACGTCTGTATATTCCGAAACAGTAGATTAAGGTATTGCAACTCATTCACGTTTCCCAAAATGCTGGGATAGGGGGAATTAAAAAACACAGGAATTTCTTTTCGTTTCTTTTGGGGGCCCACTTGGGGAAAAGGTGTTTTGAATTTTTACTTTGTGGGTCTGTGCAAAATGCAAAACACCTCGTCCTCACCAAACGGGGCGTTACACCCTCTTCCCACCCCTCCCCCCGTGGGGATCCTTTCTATGGACTTCATTGTGGAGTTCCAATCCAGGGGAAGAACACCTTCTAGTGGGGTTGCCCTTTAAAACAAAGGAGCTCTTTTATCCCTTGTGTGGGTTCCCACGAAAAACAGAATCGTTTTGTGTTAAAGTGGTTTGTTACTGGAGTCCGGAGGGGTTTTTTCGGATCGAGGGGTGCAATTCACTTCTAGGTTTTGGAAAATTTCTGTGCGCTTGGGGCTTAAAGTAAACCTTTTTTCTTTTTTTATCCCCAGACTAATGGACACCCCCGACAACCAAAAAAAACCTGGAGCAGTTTCCCCGCTGCTTTATCCCCCACCTACAGGGGGGTTGGGTGGATTTTTCCTTAGTGAGTTTCGTATAAAAAACTCTCAGAGTCCTCATAACAGTCTCCTTTTTTTTAAAATTAGGTTAACCTAACATTTACCCATTTCCCCATGAAACGCCTTTACCAGCGGGCTAAAAAAAATTTCACTTTTTTACAGAAGATATGGTCTTAAAAAGGAAAAATTTTGGAAAAATCGGTCAAGAAGGTACAAAAAGAGCAGAAAAAATTTCGAAAAACCTGCACCAGTTTAAGGGGTAGGAGCTTGGGTTTTGGCTGTCAACCAAAAATTTTAAAATTTAAGGTTCCTGTCTAATTGGGAAAGTACATTGGACCTATAAAATCATTAAAAAAATTTAAGTCCCCGTTGCTTGTGTCTTCAATGCCCAGAAATATGAAAACCCCACCCTGTTTTCATGTATCCCCTAAAAGGTGCGACACCCCCAAACGTTTCCTGGGGGTTCCCTCCCCTTCCCCCACCAGTGCTAGTCGATGGTCAGGAAAAAATTTGTTGGAAAGGATTTTAGTTCCCCCGGTTGTATGAAACAGTTACAATATTGTTAAAGGAGGGCTACCCAGTGGGGCAATCCCCCCCCCCGGGAAACCCCCCCCCCCCCCCCCCCCCCCCCCCCCCCCGGTCATAAGTTAATGCCCTCGCTTGCTCCGTCGTTTCATCAGAGGTACCCCCAAGCCCCGGGCTGGGTATCCGGAGGTTGTCCTTTGGGGGGAGTAATTAAGGGGTTTATGTTTATTCCTGAAAAACGTTTTTTCGTCAGCCTTTTGCTTTTTGTTTGCGCAGCTATTTTGCCCCCGTCAATTTGGGTTTCCAGCTTGCTGTTCCGCCTGTTCTCTTTTTTTTCTTCTTAGCAGCCACAGTTAAGCAAAAGTGCTTTTGAATCTAGCCTGCAGTGAACCTGTGACCCGACTCCCAAAAACCCTTTGGGCCTTTACTCCATATTCCTACTGAGGAACTCTGAGCATTTTTGGGCTCTGAACCCCTCTTTAAAGACCCCGTTTTTATGGGCTTTTGGTAAAGAGAAAAAGATCCGAACCTGTTTTTGGGGAGTGATTGCTGAGCTTAGTATCTGGGGTGTGTGTCTCCTGCCTGTGTCTGCAAAAGTGTGAAAATTTTTCCAATTGTTTTTAAATAATACAAAACTTTTTTTATCAAATGTTGCTAGTTTTTCATCGCACCCAAGCCCCCCCCGCTATTGAAATGTATCAACATTCAGCCTTCATTAGGCTTATCCCCGGTGGCAAGGAACATGGCGGCCCCAATGCCTGGGGGCGGCGTACTGCACCAGAGTATCCGCAACCTTTGGGGCAGCCCGCAAAAATGGGGTCTAAGGGAGGATCTTCCCCCGTGTGCGGGCCCTCTCTGAACTTGAACAGTTCTCTCAGCCGCCGGGGGGCCCCTGTTTTTCTTACGGGTCGGGATTTTTGCCCGGGAGACGCCTTCGGGTTCCATAACCCCCCCGACCACAAAAAAAACCCTCCCCGACAGTAAAGATGGTGAATTTTGTGGCGGGAGAAGGCCCAAATTGGGGATCACCCCTTGAAGAGAGACAATAAACCCCCACGTGTTCCTCACCCCAGAGAGGGGGCGGGCCCCAAAAATATTCACAGGCCTGAAAAATTGAAATTTATCTTTCCCCCAGAAACCGTCAGGGAGAGATATTTAGGTTTGGTAGAGCCTGCAACGAGCGGGGCCCCAAAAACCCCCAACTGCTTAATGCTGCCCAAATCACTCCGCGCACCTTAAGCTCAAGAGAGGGTCTGAAGTAGTTAGCAAAGGCCTGAATTTGGGCCATGGCTCACGAAAGGGGGAAAAAATGTGAACTGCCCCTAAGCTAAAAGGGAGGGCCTGTCTTTTTCCCTTAACTTGGCGTACATTGAAAAGGAGGGGGGGCCCCCCCAACAAAGTCCCTGTCTCCTATTTAGCCCTGAGCTAAAACCCCCCAAAACCCCCGCCAGGAGGGAGACAGGGAATAAAGGGCACTACCCCCAAAAAAAAAAAAATGGAAGGAAAGACAGAACCTTAGGGGTTAAATCAACTAAACAACTAAAACTTGCTTTTCTGTGCAATGCACCAACAGCAGGTAAAAAAACCGTTAGGGAAATTCGAAGTACCACTGCGCTCAGCAAGTCCTGAGTCCCCCCTTGGTTGGTTCCAAAAAGCAGAAAAAACACCCCAAAGTCAGTGCACCGGTGACCTTTTTAAAAGGGTGGTGGGGGGGGTCCCCCCCCTTCCCCCCACAAGTCAGCGCATGTAA
>JARQOD010000008.1:140388938-140429372 GCA_033576555.1 Oophaga sylvatica
CCATGTTCTTCTTCATTCTTTCCAGATGAGCACTTGTGTCCTGCTCCTTCTTCAACTCCTCTGCCATGAGAGCAGCCTTAAAACAAATTAATAATAATATATCTGGTCAATCATCAAATAGATTATTGCTTAGTGATAGAATGAAATAGGAAAGTTACATCTGTGATGGCTTTCTTAGCTTTTTCATCAGCATTTCTAGATTCCTGAACAGCCTCTTCAATTTCATTCTGGAGCAGACCGTTGTCACTTTCAAGCTTCTTCTTGGTATTAATAAGGCTTGTGTTCTAAACAAAATAGTTCGTTATCTAATATTTTTCAGGACCTCGATAAAATCACTGGCCATTCACACAACAAATACATTATGGTTTGCTGTAGACACTTTCAGTAATCATCAGCTGAAGATCACACCTGTGAGTGGAGTAGCTGAAGACGTTCACTGGCGTCCTGAAGTTCCTGTTCTGCCAATTTGCGTGATCTCTCTGTTTCTTCTAGAGTGGCCCTGGATTCCTCAATTTCGGCTTGTTGCAAGTTGCTTCTACGTTCAATCATAGAAAGCTGTTCTTTCAAATCTTCCTGTCCTCTCAATGTATCATCAAATAGCAGCTGACCATCCTGTAGAAAAATGTTAAATTGCTACATATGAGATTGGCCAAGTACAACTTTAATTGTATAGCATTTAAATTATAAAATGACCTTCAGTTGTCCTTGGACAATTTTTAGTTGCTTCTGTGCCTCCGCAGCCTGTCGATTGGCATGGCCTAATTGGATCTCCATTTCATTCAGGTCTCCTTCCATCTTCTTCTTAAGCCTCAGAGCTTCATTCCTACTTCTGATTTCAGAATCCAAAGTGCTCTGCATGGTGTCTATACCTCTTTGTCCGTTCTTCTTAAGCTGCTCTATTTCCTCATCCTTCTCTGCATTCTTTCTTTCTATTTCCGATTTCAGCTGGTTGAGCTCAAGGTGGACACGCAAGATCTTCGATTCTTCGTGTTCAAGTGAACCCTTTGAAAATGTAATTATAAAAGGAACAGTAAACATACATTTCAGTAGATCCACCAACTACATAATGTCTATAGGGAAAATAATGCAATTTCTGCTTTTTAAAGGCCTACAGTCATGGCCAAAAGTTTTGAGAATGACACAAATATTAATTTTTACAAAGTCTACTGCTTCACTTTTTCTAATGGCAATTTGCATATACTCCAGAATGTTATAAAGAGTGATCAGCTTAACAGCAATTACTTGCAAAGTCAATATTTGGCTAGAAAATGAACTTTATCCCCCAAAACACATTTCAACATCATTGCAGCCCTGCCTTAAAAGGACCAGCTAGCCTCTTTTCAGTGATTACTCCATTAACACAGGTGTGGGTGTTGATGAGGACATGGCTGGAGATCAATCTGTCATGATTAAGTAAGAATGACACCACTGGACACTTTAAAAAGAGGCTGGTGCTTGGCATCATTGTTTCTCTTCTGTTAACCATGGTTATCTCTAAAGAAACACGTGCAGTCATCATTGCAATGCACAAAAATGGCCTAACAGGGAAGAGTATCGCAGCTAGAAAGATTGCACCTCAGTCAACAATCTATCGCATCATCAAGAACTTCAAGGAGAGAGGTTCCACTGTTGCCAAAAGGCTCCAAGGCGCCCAAGAAAGACCAGCAAGCGCCAGGACCGTCTCTTAAAAGTGTTTCAGCTGCGGGATTGGGCTACCAGCAGTGCAGAGCTTGCTCAGGAATGGCAGCAGGCAGGTGTGAGTGCATCTGTACGCACTGTGAGGTGGAGACTCTTGGAGCAAGGCCTGGTCTCAAGGAGGGCAGCAAAGAAGCCACTTCTCTCCAGAAAAAACATCATGGACAGACTGATATTCTGCAAAAGGTACAGGCAGTGGACTGCTGAGGACTGGGGTAAAGTTATTTTCTCTGATGAATCCCCTTTTCGATTGTTTGGGACATCAGGAAAACGCCTCATTCGGAGAAGACAAGGTGTTCGCTACCACCAGTCTTGTCTCATGCCAACTGTTAAGCATCCTGAAACCATTCATGTGTGGGGTTGCTTCTCAGCCAAGGGAATCGGCTCTCTCACAGTCTTGCCTAAAAACACAGCCATGAATAAAGAATGGTACCAGAATGTCCTCCAAGAGCAACTTCTCCCAACCCTCCAAGAGCAGTTTGGCGATCAACAATGCTTTTTCCAGCATGATGGAGCACCTTGCCATAAAGCAAAGGTGATAACTAAATGGCTCAGGGAACAAAACATAGAGATTTTGGGTCCATGGCCTGGAAACTCCCCAGATCTTAATCCCATTGAGAACTTGTGGTCAATCATCAAGAGACGGGTGGACAAACAAAAACCTAAAAATTCTGACAAAATGAAAGCATTGATTGTGCAAGAATGGACTGCTATCAGTCAGGATTTGGTCCAGAAGTTGATTGAGAGCATGCCAGGGAGAACTGCAGAGGTCCTGAAGAAGAAGGGTCAACACTGCAAATATTGACTTGCTGCATTAACTCATTCTAACTGTCAATATAAGCTTTTGTTACTCATATGTTTGCAATTATTATATTTCTGTCTGTGATAAAAACATCTGTCAAACACACATAAAAACCAGAGGGCAGCAGCTCATGTGAAAATATAATATTTGTGTCATTCTCAAAACTTTTGGCCATGACTGTATGCAGAAAATGATATTTTCACCTATATACAATATAGGTGATAAATGTATGAACCATGGAGATCCGACCTCTGCAATCACCATCGGTCCCGAAAATAAGTCCTGTATGAATATAGCACTTGGTGTATGTGTGACCTACACTTTATTCACTTGAGTGGGTCTATGTTGGTGGTACTGTGCAATCAAGATTACCGCTTATACTGTCTATAAGAGTGGTAATCATTGCACACTACCATGAGTGATCTACTCTTTATTCCCTTGAGTAGGACTATCATGATTACCGCTCCTATAGACAGTACATGGAACAATGGCCAAGCTTGAGTCCTACAACCTCATTCGCAGGGGGCAAAAGACCCTTTGTTCTCATGGTCGGTATGTGGCCCAACAATTCTATATTTATTACCCTTCTTGCGGATAGTTGATGCGTGTTTGTGGGATAAACAGGATTCTGAATTTTTACCTGTTAAATTCTCTGTAGAAGACACAGTAGAGGCTTCTAGCTTGTCCAATTGGCCAAATATGCTTGTTAGTGAGAAATGATGGTGATAGGTGTAGCTCACATCTATGACCAGTGCCACTGTGCGTGATCAGCAGAATGAATGTAACAATACCTGCTGATTACACACACATCCTGACTAGTATCAATAGATAAAACCAGGCACAAAAAAACAAATATCCTAAAATAAAATAGATAAAAAATTTTTGCAAAAAATGCATGAAGGTAGTAATAATTATAAGGGTATTTAGTAAACATAATTTTGATCAAAAGAATGTACAAGCCATCCCGCCACATCAAGGCAACCCTTGTGGGACATTCCTAACTCTAGTATTAAAAACCTTTCCACTTGTCAAGTGACGTAAATGTGAACAACTAGTTTCTTATTTTTGTTCAGAGTGCATCTCGTGCATATAGGGATGTGACCGCCCTGCTTCTGAGCTGAGAAATCCATCCTGTCTGGCCTGTGCTTTAACTGGTGGGTTCAGTCCCTCTGCCCTTGTTCACATTTATGTCACTTGACAAGTGGAAAGGTTTTTAATATTAGAGTTAGGGTTGCTTTGACGTGATTTTTGATCAAAATTATGTTTACTAAATACCCTTATAATTATTACTACCTTCATGCATTTTTTGCAAACATTTTTTTTTATTTTATTTTAGGATATTTTTTTTTTGTGCCTGGTTTTCTCTGTGTAATAGTCATGTGTTAATTTGCATTTACATTTTGCATACACATTAATTAACTTTTTCAGTTCATAACTAGTTTCTTAGTATCAATAGATGTAAAATCACCTGCCCAACTCACTTCACAATGCAGAAGTGAGCAGAGCAGAACTGACCCTTAACTGTTTTTTTTTTCATCATTTATCTGATCATTCACTCTCAAACATTGTGTTGTCAGGTTACCTACAGGCCAATTAAGTTTTTGGAGATGGGATGGGGAGGAAGAAGCTGCTGAAGAGAAACAAAGTGCTGCACTGATCTGTCCTACTGAAAAATGTCATTGATGCTGTATAATGTCATTCATGCATGCTGCTGCATTTGAGAATGTGCTACAGAGAGATAAGGGAGCAGGTTCTTATCTGTCTGTGCAGTGCCTGAAAGACATAGTAGCAGCTAGTGTCTATCTACTAGCTCAGAGACAACAGAAACTTAAAGATGGACTCTGCATAGGAGAAAGCTAGTGACCTGAAATGATTTGCACACTTTAACCCCTTAACGACCGCTGATACGCCTTTTAGAGGGTACTTAAACCACAGCGCCTTTAATTCACGCGCTGTGGAGAAAGTATATAGCGTCCCCAGAGTTGGATTTTCTCCGGGGTCTCGGCTACCGGGGGTAACCGAGACCCCAGAGAGCATGATTTGGGTCGGTTTTTACCGACCCCGCTTTTGCGTTCGCCGTTATTAACCATATAACGGCGACCGCAAAAAAAGACCCGCGATTTCGCATTTAATTTCACTATCCTCTGATGTGATCGCACATCATAGGGGAGAGAAATAGGGTCCCCCGATCTGTCCCCTGTACCTCCCAGTGTCCCTCCCCATCCTCCCATGGCTCCCGCAGCTCTTCTTCCTGAAAGAAAATGGCGGGCGCATGCGCAGTGCGCCCGCCGAATCTGCCGGTCGGCAGATTGATTCATTCAGTGAAAGTACATTTTGATCACTGTGATAAATCCTATCACAGTGATCAAAATAAAAAAATAGTAAATAAACCCCGCTTATCACCCCCTTAGTTAGGGAAATATAATAAAATAAAGAAAATATATTTATTTTCATTTTTCCATTAGGGTTAGGGTTATAATTAGGTTAGGGTTGGAATTAGGGTTAGAATTGGGGTTAGGGTTACAATTAGGGTTAGGGTTACAATTAGGGTTAGGGTTGGAATTAGTTTTTGGATTAGGGTTATGATTAGGGTTTGGGTTGGGATTAGGGTTAGGGTAGGGATTAGGGTTAGGTGTGTGTTGGGATTAGGGTTGGAGCTAGAATTGAGGGGTTTACACTATTTAGGCACACTAGGGGGTCTCCAAACACGACATGGCGTTCAAAAAGTCAAATGGTGCTCCCTCCCTTCCGACCCCTGCCGTGCACCCAAACAGTGGTTTACCTCATTATATAGGGTATCAGCATACTCAGGACAAGTTGCACACCAATTTTGGGGTTCTAATTTCTCCTGTTACTTTTGGGAAAATAAAAAATAGCTGGCTAAAAAGTCATTTTTGAGGAAAAAAAATTTTTTTTTTTCACGGCTCTGCGTTTATAAACTTCTGTGAAGCACTTGAGGGTTTCAAAGTGCTCAACACACATCTAGATAAGCTCCTTGGGGGGTCTAGTTTCCAAAATGGTGTCACTTGGGTTTCTACTGTTTAGGCACATCAAGGGCTCTGCACATGACGCCCGCAGAACATTCCATCAAAGTCTGCATTACAAAATGGCGCTCCTTCCCTTCCAAGCTCTCCCATGCGCCCAAACTGTGGTTCCCCCCCACATATGAGGTATCAGCGTAATCAGGACAAATTGGACAACTTTTGTGGTCTAATTTCTCCTGTTACCCTTAGGAAAATAAAAACATAACGACTCTATGTTATAAAATTCTGTGAAGCACTTGGAGGTTCAAAGTGCTCACCACACATCTAGATAAGTTCCTTAAGGGTCTAGTTTCCAAAATGGGGTCACTTGTTGGGGGCTTCCACTGTTTATGCACATCAGGGGCTCTCCAAACGCGACATGGCATCAAGCCAATTCTGCGTTGGAAAAGTCAAACGGCGCTCCTTCCCTTGTGACCTCTGCCATGCGCCCAAAAAGTGATTTACCCCCACATATGGGGTATCGGCCTATTCAGGAGAAATTGCACAACAAATTTTGTGGTTCATTTTCTCTTTTAACACTTGTGAAAATAAAAAAAAATTGGTTCTGAAGTAAATTTTTGGCAAAAAAAGTTAAATGTTAATTTTTCCTTCCACATTGCTTTAGTTCCTATGAAGCACGTGAAGGGTTAATAAACTTCAATGTGGTTTTGAGCACCTTGAGGGGGGCAGTTTTTAGAATGGTGTCACGTTTGGGTATTTTCTATCATATAGACCCCTCAAAGTGACTTCAAATGTGATGTGGTCCCTAAAAAAAATGGTGTTGTAAAAATGAGAAATCGCTGATCAACTTTTAACCCTTATAACTTCGTAACAAAAAAAAATTTGTTTCCAAAATTGTGCTGATGTAAAGTAGACATGTGGGAAATGTTATTTATTAAGAAATTTGTGTGACATATCTCTCTGATTTAAGGGCATAAAAATGTAAAGTTTGAAAAATACTACATTTTGAAAATTTTCACCATATTTCTGTTTTTTTCATAAGTAAACGCAAGTCATATAAAAAATGTTTACCACTAACGTGAAGTACAATATGTCACGAAAAAACATTCTCAGAATCAGCGCGATTCGTTAAAGCGTTCCAGAGTTATAAGCTCATAAAGTGACAGTGGTCATAATTGTAAAAATTGGCCCGGTCATTAAGCTGCAAATTGGCCCTGTCACTAAGGGGTTAAAGATGAAATCAGAAAGACATAATGAGAAATGTGCAAAAATACAAATAAGTTTGGATCTTTTTCAATACATTGTACAGCAAATGAAAATGGGTATTAAATAATTATTTCCAACATTGAAAGTTATCACTTATGAAGACTACCACTGGCACCCTCAGAATCCTAAGAATAAAGCCATGGCCAGGCATGCATGCCACGGCTTCACTCATTTGGCAGAGATAGCTGAATAAAGCGGTTGGACTCTCACTGATCAGAAAGTTATCATTTACACTGGACATACAGTAGGTGATAACTTTCAATGTTGGGAATAATCCTTAGCTTTAAAACATCTTGACTGCAGAAATGAAATATAACATAGATAGGGGAAAATTCAAAGGTTCAGACCTCAGCTTCTTCTAGAGCAGCCTGAAGATCAGTCCTTTCCTGTTCAATCTGCTTTCTAGCCTTTTCTAGTTCATTGATCGATTTTGCAGTGTCACCAATCTGCTCTGTCAGATCTGATATTTCCACTGAATAAAAAAAAAGAGAATAAGTGTTTTGTGTAGAAAGTAAACAGGCAACCCTACTGACAAGTTAAAGTACCAACCAAATCACCTTTGACCAGTCCTTTAAGGAGTACTGAGGCAATTTCCTCTCTTTAAGAATATAAAGCCTAAAGAGTGGACACCACAATGGAAAGCATCCTTATGTAGCTGACATTTACAGATTATTTTTAATATTGTATTACATTTTTAAAAATGTAACTAATAGAAATGCATAATTAGGTCACAATTTTTGGTCTTTAAGAAATAGACATACGTTGTAAGTTCTTGTTTTCACGTCTCAAGGTCTCAGTTTGTTCCAGTGTTTCTTCATAAGAATTCTTCATCTTAAAGATCTCAGTGCTCAAGGTTCGAGCCTCTTTCTGAGACTCTTCCAGTTCAGCCTGACTCTCTTCATACTTCTGTTTCCACTCTATAAGAACCTATAAATGGACAGATCATTTAACTTTAAAATTTGCGATACCTACCTATTGTGAACTAGCTTAGGGTGACCTAAACAGTGGAAAATATGTGGCCTCTACAGAAGCCAGTAAAAGCAAAGAGTTGATATCACGTAACCCTTGGCTAGAGTTTTAAAGGGAACCTGTCATCTCCCCCCGGGCATTTTTAAGTAAAAGAGCCACCTTCAGCAACACTAAGGCTGCATTCTGTGAAGGTGGCTCTTTTTTTTCTGGTCCCCTGCAACGCTGAAATATAGACTTTTAAAAATATGTCCCCATACCATAATTGCGTCTCATAGGTCGGTGTCTGTCTCCCTGTAATCCTCCTGCCATCCGTCCATCACCCCCCTTCAGCATCACAGCCCCTCCTCCTGAGTTGTTTTTCTTTGAGTAATCTGCTGTGGGCGCCTGCGCTATCGGAACAGTCCTCGGGCATGCGCAGTGCGCGCTGCCCGGGGACTGACAGAAGGCTATTGAGCCTGCGTCTTTTTCAGGCACTGGGAGAAGGGGGCAGGTGCAGCTAAACATGTTGACTGCGCAGACGCCAGATTCCCATCCCTGCAGTGTGAATACATGATAACACACTGCAGGGCGGAATCTTGTGCCTGAAAAAGACGCAGGCGCAATAGCCCGAGGACTGTTCCAAGAGTGCAGGCGCCCCACAGTAGGTTAATGCTGCTGAAGGTGGCTCTTTTACTTAAAAACGCCTGGGGGGGTGACAGGTTCCCTTTAAGGAATGTATGTAAATTAAAAAGTAATTTCTTTTTGCTCGTCTAGATGATTGAGGATAAAATGTTTGATTCTGGGAATCCACCTAAATGTCCATCATTTTAAATACCTTTTGATTGCTGTCATTCAGTAGTAACCTTGCTTGTTAAAGGGAACCTTTCACTTGAAAAAAATGCTTTTAACCCGCAGATATGGCATTAATCTTCAGGTTTAACCGAACCTCGCTCGGCGCTCACACTTACATTCCCACTGCCGGGATGAAATGAACTTTATTCCCCCACAACAGCATTCAGGGTTCAGTGACAGGGGTGATGCCAGTGGAGTTTGAGTCACTGCTCTGTGTATAGTGAGTTGTGTCTGTAACCATGCCCCCTGTCACTGCCTTACAGCAGTTCATCATTAGGGTCAGCTATCAGTCAGTGCAGAGGGCACAGTTACAGTCGGCGCTCTCTATACATAGAGCAGTGACTGAATCCGCACTAGCACCGCCCCTGTGACTGAACACTGCCGGGAAAATAAAGTTCATTTCCTCCCGGCAGCAGGGCTCTAAGTGCGAGCACTGGGCAGGTTCAGAGTGCTACTAACCTGCATATTAAAGAGAACCTGTCAGGAGGATTGTGCGCAGTAACCTACAGACAGTGTCAGGTTGGCACCGTTAAACTGATTAAAATCATACGTGGTTGATGAAATCTGTCTTGTGATTGTTGTTTAATCTTTATTTGTAGTTTACAGTTAATGAGATTCTCGTGCTTTGGGGCGGGCCTGTGGACAGGCTGTGGGCGGGGCTTTATGTGGCGCTCTGCTTAAATACGCATCTGTTTGGCATATGACAGGTCACTGATCCCTCAGTGACCTGCCCCCTATTTTACATACTGGATATAATATGTTTTGAAAAAAAAATATATATATTCGCATTCTGCAGGCAGGCAATCCATTAGATGCTACTGTGCAATCGTCGCCGGCGCCATTTTGCTAGAGAAAAAGAAAATTGTCTCCACCAAGATGACGCCTGTGCAGTTGCATCTACTGGATATTTTGAGAGAGATTTTTTTTTTCTGAATAAACTTATATCAGCAAATAAAATAATTAAATGCACATTATAGATGAGATCATGCTGCAGCACAGGTGCCACCGTCAGCGCCTGCCTGCAGAATGTGATTTATTTTTACAAAACATATTACATTTAGTATGTAAAATAGGGGGCAGGTCACTGAGGGATCAGTGACCTGTCAGAAGCCATACAGATGAATATGTAAGCAGAGCACCACATAAATACCCCCCACAAAGGCCGCCCCGAGCACGAGAATCTCATTGACTGAAAACTGAAAATAAAGATTAAATAACAACCACAAGATGGATTTCATCACCCCAGGTATCATTTTCATCAGTATAACGGTGTCAACCTGACACTGTCTGTATGTTACTCAGCACAATCCTGCTGACAGGATCCCTTTAATGCTATAGCTGCTGAATAATAGCGTTTTTTTTAACGTGACAGGTTCCCTTTAAACTAAATCTGCCCCAGTGATTTGATACACACTGGGCTTTATTGTACATTTACAAAGACTGACCAGCAGCACGGTATGACTGCCAATCCGCGATAGTTTAATAACCTGTTTAGACAAGCAAGCCAAAGTAAATGATACACACTGAGCGATCTATGATAGATCTGTCAGTGCACATAGGCTGCCATGTTTCTCGGCAGTGCGAGTCTTGTTTACACAGCACTATGCATTGCTAAGAATGGTGATCTTTTGCTCTGAAATTTTTTTTACTTACTGAGTGCGTATTTTACTCGTTCATCAGGTGATCCTTAGCTTGTTGGTACCACTAGATAATTGTGAAACCAGCCTTTTTAAGAACAATCATTCATGATTATCTTTCAGTGTAAATGCAGCTTCATACTTGTTACAGTACTGTATATTTAATTAAAAATCTACCTTATCAAAGTTTCTCTGTTTCTTATCCAAAGCCGCTGATGTAATATTTGCTTTCTCCATCTCAATCATTAGATCTTCCATCTCTGCATGCAGCCTTTGTTTGGTCTTCTCCAATGAAGCACATTTAGAGTTTACAACTTCTACGTGCTCTTCAGCGTCTTGTAAACGCTGAGCCAACTTCTTTCTATAAAAGTGTTAAGAAAATGATTACCATATTTATTTTACATATTTTGCATTTTGTACTTGTCAAGTTTAAATTAGGTACTTGGCCTCTTCCAGCTCCTCTGTGCGTTGAATGGCATCAGTTTCATATTTGGTCCTCCACTGGGCAACTTCACCGTTAGCTTTGGACAAAGCACGACGGAGTTCAGCTTTAGCTTCCTGCTCCTCGTCATATTGTTCACGGAGCAAGTCATTGTCATGACGGGCAGACTGAAGAGCATGGGCCAGGGCTGTTTTGGCCTAAAATAAACAAAATATTATAAACATTTATGGAGATTTGCACTTAGACCTGATCAACACTCATGTATTACTTTTGACTCTTCTTCAAGTTGTCTCTTGAGCTCCTCCACCTGCTGGGTGAATCCCTGCTTTCCTCTGGAGAGCTGAGATATTAGAGATTCTTTTTCCTCAAGTTGACGAGAAAGCTCACCTAAAATACAAATACAGGTGAACATTTAAAAATGCAAAAAGTTGAGTGCTTAATATTAAAAATAGTTAATTTTAAGTAAATGTAGAAAATACAGTAGTACTACTTTGCTGCCAGCAATGTCTATTCCACCTAAATGGACCTATGTGATAATCAAGAATTTTTCAAGACTGCTAACCTTTAGACTACGCTCAAATAAAAACTACAAGATTTTTCAGAATTGTCCACTTAAAAAATAAACTTTTGAATATTTTTAAAATATAAAGATTTGCAACATACTTGCTTGTAATAACAAAGATGCTTAGATCTCAAGATACCAGCGCCATTACCAGCTTATGTTTGACATAGGGAAAACTTTCTTTAGTAATGGGTTTCAATTGTGTGGTCCTTCTCAGCCACAATCAATCTACAAAGAAGAGGGCTAGATTGGGTATTGAGCAGGTCAGCTAGCAAATTAAAGAAGCACTCCCAGAAAAAATATGATTCCACTATCCTATCTTAGTATTTGTATAGTGAAGTAGATGCATTAAAATAAGTAATGATCACAGTCTCAACAGATCATACAATTGGTTTATCTGTGTACCAGAAGTCATTTGTACAATATAAACCTACTGAGCGCCAGAACTAAGCTCTATAGCAGTGGTAGTGAACATATGGCACGCGTTTCAGAGGGGGCACGCATAGCCCTCCCTATGGGCACATGCGCCATCACCTCAGCACTAGCGCAGTTCCCCATCGGTGGACAGTGCCCATGAGGGTGAGCCCAGCGATGCTAGCCTGTACTTCAACTGGATGTGCATCCTTGGATAGAGGATAACAGGCTTCTAACATAGAGGATAACAGGCTTCTCTCTGTTGCCTGCTTCCCCGCCTGACCTCTCCTGCCCCGCATGCTCTCTGTACTTGTTGTTTTTTTCTAAACTAAAACCTCAGTACTAGGTTAAATTGCCGTGTTGGCACTTTGCAATAAATAAGTGGGTTTTGGGTTCCACTTTGGGCACTCAGTCTCTAAAAGGTTTGCCATCACTGCCCTATACGCTTACATTGTTAAACTGGCTTCTGGTTCACACATATACAGGTGCTTATCAGAATGAGAATACTGAAATCCCGGTTGCTTGTACACCTTTTTCTACCACACTTTTTGCTTCCACTTAACTTTCCATTAATATGATTGGATACAGCACTCTGTGTACAGCCAGCTTCTTTATCAATAACCTTTTGTGGCTTACCCTCCTTGTGGAGTGTGTCAGTGACTGCCTCCTGAACATCTGTCAAGCCAGCAGTCTTCCCCATGATTCTGGAGTCTACTGAAACAGACTAAGGGACCTTTTTAAACACTTAGGAAGCCTTTGAAGGTGTTTTTTGTTAAATATTCTAATTTACTGAGATAATGACCTTTGGGTTTTCATTGGCTGTAAGCCATAATCATCAACATTAACAGAAATAAACACATGAAATAGATCACTCTGTTTGTAATGACTGTATAATACACTGCTCAAAAAAATAAAGGGAACACTTAAACAACAGAATATAACTCCAAGAAAATCAAACGTCTGTGAAATCAAACTGTCCACTTAGGAAGCAAGACTGATTGACAATCAATTTCACATGCTGTTGTGCAAATAGAATAGACAACAGATGGAAATTATTGGCAATTATCAAGACACACTCAATAAAGGAGTGGTTCTGCAGGTGGGGACCACAGACCACATCTCAGTACCAATGCTTTCTGGCTGATGTTTTGGTCACTTTTGAAAATTGGTTGTGCTTTCACACTCATGGTAGCATGAGACGGACTCTACAACCCACACAAGTGGCTCAGGTAGTGCAGCTCATCCAGGATGGCACATCAATGCAAGCTGTGGCAAGAAGGTTTGCTGTGTCTGTCAACGTAGTGTCCAGAGGCTGGAGGCGCTACCAGGAGACAGGCCAGTACACCAGGAAATGTGGAGGGGGCCGTAGGAGGGCAACAACCCAGCAGCAGGACCGCTACCTCCGCCTTTGTGCAAGGAGGAACAGGAGGAGCACTGCCAGAGCCCTGCAAAATGACCTCCAGCAGGCCACAAATGTGCATATGTCTACACAAACGTTTAGAAACCGACTCCATGAGGATCTGAGTGCCTGACGTCCACAAATGGGGGTTGTGCTCACAGCCTAACACCGTTCAGGATGCTTGGCATTTGCCACAGAACACCAGGATTGGCAAATTCGCCACTGGCGCCCTGTGCTCTTCACAGATAAAAGCAGGTTCACACTGAGCACATTTCACAGATGTGACAGAGTCTGGAGACGCCGTGGAGAGCGATCTGCTGCCTGCAACATCCTTCAGCATGACCGGTTTGGCAGTGGGTCAGTAATGGTGGGGGCTGGCATTTCTTTCGAGGGCCGCACAGCCCTCCATGTGCTCGTCAGAGGTAGCCTGACTGCCATTAGGTACCGAGATGGGATCCTCAGACCCCTTGTGAGACATATGCTGGTGCGGTTTGCCCTGGGTTCCTCCTAATTCAGGACAATGCCAGACCTCATGTGGCTGGAGTGTGTCAGCAGTTCCTGCAAGATGAAGGCATTGAAGCTATGGACTGGCCCACCCATTCCCCAGACCTGAATCCGATTTAGCACAATTTTGGACATCATGTCTCGCTCCATCCACCAGCGTCATGTTGCACCACAGACTGTTCAGGAGATGGTGGATGCTTTAGTCCAGGTCTGGGAGGAGATCCCTCAGGAGACCATCCGCCGCCTCATCAGGAGCATGCCCAGGCATTGTACAGTAGGGAGGTCATACAGGCACGTGGAGGCCACAACACTACTGAGCATCATTTTGACTTGTTTTAAGGACAATACATTCCACTTTAATTTTGTGTGTGAATCGAAATCCAGGCCTCCATTGGTTAATAAACTTGATTTCCATTGATAATTTTTGTGTGATGATTTTGTTGTCAGTACATTCAACTTTGTACAGAACAAAGTATTCAATGAGAATATTTCATTCATTCAGATCTAGGATGTGTTATTTGAGTGTTCCCTATATTTTTTGAGCAGTGTATGAGTTTCACTTTTTGTATTGAAGAACTGAAATAGATTAACTTTTTGATGATATTCTAATTTTGGGAGAAGCACCTGTACCTCTGAGTGAGTCAAATTTGTCGCTTGATTGTTGAAGAAGAATCAAAAGTAATATATCAGTAAGAAACATGGATCATGGCGGTCAATAAATATGTTAATGCATCTTCACTACACATATATTTAGGAAGGTTTATGGAATAAAAGTTCACTGGGAGTGCTATTGTAACACACAACAATGATCACAAAATGAAACAGGAAGCTCTTCTGTATCTAACCCAACCCCAAAGTGGAGCTACTGGGACCTACAGGAATATCTTGAGATTGATTGAGGCACTCTTTTAGTATATGCACATAAGTGCATAGTGGGTGTTTATTTTTCAAGTGGACAACCCCTTTAGTTACAAATAAGTAAGAAAGCGTTAATGACAAATTACTATATTTTCTCTCATATTCTGCATTGTTTCCCAAAGCTTGTTTGAGTCAAGATTTATGTAAATTACAATATTTTAGTTTACCATTTTCTGACTGAAAACGAGATCTTAGCACAGTGAGGTCATTAATCGAGCGCATGTGCTCTTCTTCCTTGGCCTTCATTTCGTTGAGCTGATCATCAGCTACACGGTTCACTTTTTCTAAATTGGCCTTTGAAAAAAATAAACATTCATGTTGGCAGTAGTGGTGGCTAGTAGTCTAATGACTGAACAAAAACACAGAATTGCATTACCTTAGTTTTAGAGACGCTCTCCAGGTTGCTGGAAAGATCATCAACTTCCATTTTCAGCTCACTCTTTTCTTTTTCCAGTTTTTGTTTCACACGCTGCAGGTTATCAAGCTGTTCCCCAAGCTCGGTTACGCTATCAGCATGTTTTTTGCGTAAAGTGGCAGCTGTAGCTTCATGCTGAAAGGTTGCTTCTTCCAGATCATGTCTCAGCTTCTGCAACTCCAGTTCACGCTTCTTATTTAACTCAACCTGGGCAGATGTTGCACCTCCAGCCTCTTCAAGTCTTTCACTGATTTCCTCCAATTCTCTAGAGAGGTCAGCTCTTTGCTTTTCGACTTTGCCCCGAGCTGCCCTTTCAGACTCAATTTCTTCTTCAAGTTCTTCAATACGAGCCTACATAATAATGCTTAATTAGTAGAGATGAGTAATTCGACCCAAGGTCCCAATTCAGTACTCCATGGCCACCAGATAGGAGCCTTTTGAACCTTCTACCAGTACTTCTTCTGATTAGTAGGCCTGACACAACGTGTTTTTTGCAACTGCACTTGGGGACACTTTCAAAGTTTTCCAATTTTTCGGACTGACTGACCTTCATTTCTTAAAGTAATGATGGCCAATCATATTTCTTTACTTAGCTGCTTTTTTCTTGCCATAATACAAATTCTAACAGTCTATTCAGTAGGACTATCAGCTGTGTATCCACCAGACTTCTGCACAACACAACTGATGGTCCCAACCCCATTTATAAGGCCAGAAATCCCACTTATTAAACCTGACAGGGCACACCTGTGAAGTGAAAACCATTCCCGGTGACTACCTCTTGAAGCTCATCAAGAGAATGCCAAGAGTGTGCAAAGCAATCATCAAAGCAAAAGGTGGCTACTTTGAAGAACCTAGAATATAAGACATAATTTCAGTTGTTACACACTTTTTTGTTAAGTATATAATTCCACATGTGTTAATTCATAGTTTTGATGCCTTCAGTGTGAGTGTACAATTTTCATAATCATTAAAATACAGAAAAATCTTTAAATGAGAAGGTGTGTCCAAACTTTTGGTCTGTACTGTATATATTTATCTATATTTATAGATATATATACACATATACAATAGGGAAAATAAGTATTTGATATATTTATATATATTTCCGATTTTGCAAGTTTTCCCACCTAAAAAGAATGGAGAAGTCTGTGATTTTTACCGTAACAGAGCTTAATATTTGCTACAGAAACCTTTATTTGCAATTACAGAAGTCAGAGTTTTCCTGTAGTTCTTGACCAAGTTTGCACACACTGCAGCAGGGATTTTGGCCCATTCCTCCATAGAGATTTTATCCAGATCTTTCAGGTTTTGGGGCTGTCGCTGGGCAAAAGATTTTCTATTGGGTTCTGGAGATTGGGATAGTCCACTCCAGGACCTTGAATTGCTTCTTACGGAGCCACTCCTTAGTTGCCCTGGCTGTGTATTTTGGGTCATTGTCTTGCTGGAAGAGCCATGCACGACCTGTCTTCAATACTCTTACTGAGGGAAGGAGGTCGTTAGCGATATCTCGCTGCACATGACCCCATCCATTCTCCCTTCAATATGGTGCAGTCATCCTGTTGCAGAAAAGCACCCCCAAGGTATGATGTTTCCCCACCATGCTTCACTGTTGGAACTGTGTTCTTGGGGTTGTACTTCATTATTCTTCCTCCAAACACGGTGAGTGGAGTTGATACCAAAAAGTTCTATTTTGGTCTAATCTGACCATATGACCTTTTCTCATGCCTCCTCTGGATCATTCAGATGGTCATTAGCGAACTTCAAAATGGGCGTGGACATTTGCTGGTGTTAGCAGGGGACCTTACATGCCATGCTGGATTTTAATCCATAACTGTATAGTGTGTTACTAACTATATTATTTGAGACTGTGGTCCCAGCTCTCTTTAGGTCATTGACCAGGTCCTCTCGTGTAGTTCTGGGCTGATTCCTGACCTTTCTCAGAATCATCTTTACCCCGTGAGGCGAGATATAGTATACAGCCCCAGAACGAGGAAGATTGACTGTCATCTTGTGTTTCTTCCATTTTCTATAGCCATGATGGAGAGGCTGGAGTGAGATTGATTTAGTGTTTGGACAGGTGTCTTTTATACAGGTAACGAGTTAAAAGAGGTTTAATTATTACAGGTAATGAGTGCAGAGAAGGGCTTCTTTTTAAATACTCTTCTTTAAGCAGAGGCTAAACAGAACTCTGTCTGAGATGGTTTAGTGAATCCTGCATTGAACAGGAGGTTGCACATGATGACCCTGGAGGCCACTTCCAACTCTAACATTCTATGATTCTATATTAGGTGCAATTAATACAGGTAATGAGTCCATAGTAAGAGGGCTTGTTGAAGAAAAACTAACATATCTGCGAGAGACAGAATTCTTGCTGGCTGGAAGGTGATCACATACCTATTTTGTGCAATAAAATGCAATTTAATTATTTAAAAATCATATAATTGTTTTTCTGGTTTTTATTTTTAGATTCTGTCTCTCATAGTTGAAGTGTATCTACGATAAAAATTACAGACCTCTCCCTTCTTTGTTGGTGGGAAAACCTGCAAAATTGGCAGTGTATCAAATACTTATTTTCCCCACTGTATGTGTTAGGGCTGGCGGAACGCACAAAATAAATATAAATAATAGGTGCGTTCGCAACCCGGGGTCCACCGTGCAGGCAGAGCCTGCTGCTAGTAAGATGGCGGTATAAGCGAACTCTGTTACACCACAGAGTCGCTGAGGTAGAGATGCAGAAATAGAGACTGTGTCCTGTTAACACCACAGGGATACACAGATAACTGCTGTGCGGATAGCAGTCCGTGATCATGCATTCAGCAACGCAAACAAGCAACTCCTCACCGGGGAAGCCGGTATTCTAGGGGCTTATTTCAGCCAGGCCCTGAACACGTGCATACAAATCTCCTCACTGGACGTGCCGGTATTCTAGGGCTTATTTCAGCCGAGCCCTAACCACATGCGTGCATGATCACACTGGCGCAAAGCACATAATGCAATTGATACTAGCGCATGGTCGCAGGGCCATGCAACCCTTTTATAGCAACAACTACAGGACCTGCCAGAAAAGGACCAATGAGAAACTGTTCCAGAACACATGTAGTTTCAGGACCCTCCTGGCGGACCAATAGGAGCTGCTGCAGTACCTGAGCATGTGACCCTGATCTCCAATGAGAGATCTTACCCTGGGCATGCTCAGAAGGGGAAACGCAGGACTTAGTCCTAAAGACGTCTGCTCGCTGCTGACCAGTACTGGCTACAATAGCAGAACCTGGAGAGGCAGCAGTAATCCTCTGCACAATGTTAGACTGGGCGAGACGCTGGGACCGACGTCTCTGCTGAGCAGAGTCCACTGCGGCCGGAGACGGATGGGAGACCGCAGCAGGGATGGTTCGAGATTCCCCTTGTGCAGAAGCGGGAACTCGACCCCTAACATTACCCCCCTCCTAGGGCCCCCCCTTCTTTGGGCCTCGCTACGTTCAAAGGCAGCTATGAGCTGAGGAGCATGAATATGCTCGGCAGGCTCCCAGGACCTATCCTCAGGCCCATAACCCCTCCAATCCACCAAAAATTGGTCGCAAATTGGTGGGCACAAAAGTCTTTCCCGGAGGCACAGACTCAAGCGAAACCGGGGCCACAGTTCTTAGGCTCTCTGTGGGGACAATCAGCCAAGGCTCCTCCTCCACCTCCTCAGAGGACACCACGGAGCAAGAGAGAGCATCGGCCCGAATGTTCTTCTCACCGGAGAGGAAATGGAGGGTGAAATGGAACCAGGAGAAGAACAGGGACCATCTGGCCTGACGAGAATTTAGCCGCTGGGCGGTCTGTAAATAGAGCAAATTTTTGTGGTCAGTGAAAACTTTAAAGGGAAAGCGCGCCCCCTCCAGGAGATGTCTCCACTCGGAAAAGGCCAACTTCATGGCTAGCAACTCCCTACCCCCAATGGAATAATTCCTCTCCGCAGGTGTGAAGGTCTTGGAAAAGAAGAAACAAGGATGTTTCCGACCTTGAGCATCCTTTTGAAAAAGGACTGCTCCAGCACCAACGGACGAGGCATCAACCTCCAATATAAAAGGCTTATAAACCTCGGGGCGATGTAAGATGGGAGCGCTAGCAAAATGGGACTTAATTGAAGTAAAGGCCTTGGAGACCTCCTCTGACCAGAGTTTGGGATTTGCTCCCTTCTTGGTGAGGGCTACCAAGGGAGCTACCAAAGTGAGAAATGGGGAATGAACTGGCGATAATAATGAACCCCATAAAGCGCTGCACCGCTTTAAGAGAATGGGGTTCTTGCCAGTCCATTACAGCCTGTAGTTTGGCAGGATCCATAGCCAATCCCTGGGCGGAGATGATATAGCCCAGGAAAGGTAAAGACTCGTGCTCAAACACACATTTCTCCAGCTTGGCATAGAGGGAGTTTGCCCGTAAAAGGTCGAAGACTTTGTTGACATCCCTCCGGTGAGAGTCTATATCTGGTGAAAAGATGAGAATATCATCCAGATAGACTACTACAGAGGTGGAGAGCATATCCGGGAAGAAGTCATTGACAAAGTCTTGGAAAAAAGCGGAGCATTACAGAGCCCGAAGGGCATCACCAGGTATTCACAATGCCCATCCCTGGTATTAAAAGCTGTCTTCCGCTCGTCCCCTTCACGGATGCAAATTAGGTTATAGGCACCACATAGATCTAGCTTGGTAAATACCTTTGCTCCTCGGAGCCCATCAAAGAGCTCAGAGATTAGGGGCAACGGGTACTTATTCTTGACGGTGATGGCGTTAAGACCCCTGTAATTCTCAGTTCTTCTTCTGCACGAAGAAGAACCCCGCCCCTGCTGGTGACACCGACTTCCTAATGAACCCTCTTGCCAGATTCTCCTGAATATACTGGGACATGGCCTCAGTCTCAGGAAGTGAGATGGAATAGACTCTTCCCCGAGGAGGTTCTGTTCCAGGCAAGAGATCAATAGGACAGTCGTAGGGGCGATGAGGCGGAAGAGTCTCCACCGCCTTCTTGGAGAAAACGTCTGCTTATGACCAATAACACTGGGGAAGAGAAGTAAGGTCTACGGGTATCTCTGTGGTGGTGACCTGAACGCACTCCCTGACATACCTGCCTCTACATGAATCACCCCAACCCAGTATCCTCCAAGAGGACCACTCAATATGGGGAGAGTGGTGACGGAGCCAAGGTATTCCCAGCAAAACCTCGTCTATTCCCTCGGGCAGGACAAGAAAGAAAATACTCTCCTGATGGGAAGGGGACATAGACAAAGTGAGAGGGATAGTCTGGTGGGTGATTTGTGAGGGCAAAGTTGATCCATTCACTACTCGCACAGTCACCGGTTTGGCGAGCATCACCTGAGGTATAGTGTGGCGAAGAGCAAAGGCAGAGGACATGAAATTCCCCTCGGTTCCAGAATCCACACAGAGCTCGGCGGTGAGAGTGGATGGACCTACAGTAATTGTCCCCTTGAAGGACAACTTGGTGGAAAATGCCGCGATGTCTAGTGAACCTCCTCTCCGGGTCACTAGACTCGACCGTTTTCCCGACCGCTGTGGACATTTGTTGGCATAATGTCCTAACTGCTGACAGGTGTTACAAACCATGGGTACTCGAGCGGCCCGGGACTTAGGTCCCGCTCGAGAAACTTCCATGGCCTCATGGGAGTCGGACTACTGACTAAAAGATTCTAGAGGTCTGGCGAAGGTGGGAGCCAGCCGGAACCTCTGCCTACACTGGGACTGCTCCAACCTCCGCTCGTGAAAACGGAGGTCGATGCGGGTAGATATGGCGATAAGCTTCTCCAGTGTGGCGGGAATCTCCCTGGTAACCAAGGCGTCTTTCACATGGCCCACCAGTCCTCTCCAAAACATGGGAATGAGGACTTTATCTGGCCAGACTAACTCCGAGGCCATAGTCCGAAATTGGACAGCAAAATAGCTGACCAAGGACGAACCCTGTGAACTTGCCAGCAGTTGGAGCGCCGCATCGTGGGTGACCTGAGGTCCTAGACAGACCTTTTTTAGAGCCTCCAGAAAATGAGGAGCACTCCGCACCACACGGTCGTCATGCTCCCACAGCGGGGTGGCCCACTCCAACGCTCTGCCCGACAGGAGAGACATTACAAAACCCACTTGTGCCCGATCCGTGGGGAAACGTGCAGCCAGAAGCTCGAGTTGTATAGAGCACTGACTCACGAATCCCTGACATTGCATGCTGTCACCAGCAAACTTGTCTGGAATCGGGAGGTGGGATAATGTAGGGGCAGAGGTGGCAGTGGACACACTGGCTGCAGCCACGCTAGCAGCCTGAACAGCGACTGCGGTAACATCCACAGCTGAGGTTGTGCGCTCAAGAGCCGCCAACCTACGCTCCAGCTGCTGGATGTTCCACTGAAGACGCTGGTCATCCGCCATTTTACTAGCCAGACCCTGGCGCTAGTATTATGTTAGGGCTGGCGGAACGCACAAAATAAATATAAATAATAGGTGCGTTCGCAGCCCAGGGTCCACCGTGCAGACAGAGCCTGCTGCTAGTAAGATGGCGGTATAAGCGAACTCTTACTTCACAGAGTCGCAGACATAGATGCTGAAGCACTATATGGCAGTATAAGCGAACTCTGTTACACCACAGAGTCGCTGAGGTAGAGACGCAGAAATAGAGACTGTGTCCTGTTAACACCACAGGGATACACAGATAACTGCTGTGCGGATAGCAGTCCGTGATCATGCATTCAGCAACGCAAACAAGCAACTTCTCACCGGGGAAGCCGGTATTCTAGGGGCTTATTTCAGCCAGGCCCTGAACATGTGCATACAAATCTCCTCGCTGGACGTGCCGGTATTCTAGGGGCTTATTTCAGCCGAGCCCTAACCACATGCGTGCATGATCACACTGGCGCAAAGCACATAATGCAATTGATACTAGCGCATGGTCGCAGGGCCATGCAACCCTTTTATAGCAACAACTACAGGACCTGCCAGAAAAGGACCAATGAGAAACTGTTCCAGAACACATGTAGTTTCAGGACCTTCCTGGCGGACCAATAGGAGCTGCTGCAGTACCTGAGCATGTGACCCCTGATCTCCAATGAGAGATCTTACCCTGGGCATGCTCAGAAGGGGAAACGCAGGACTTAGTCCTAAAGACGTCTGCTCGCTGCTGACCAGTACTGGCTACAATAGCAGAACCTGGAGAGGCAGCAGTAATCCTCTGCACAATGTTAGACTGGGCGAGACGCTGGGACCGACGTCTCTGCTGAGCAGAGTCCACTGCGGCCGGAGACGGATGGGAGACCGCAGCAGGGATGGTTCGAGATTCCCCTTGTGCAGAAGCGGGAATCGACCCCTAACAGTATGTCCCTCATCTTGGTATGTATGTCTATTATCTTGTTCCCTATCCTGGTATTATATACAGTATATCCTTATCCTGGTATATATATCCCCATCATTGTATTGCATAGATATTCCCCATCCTGGTATATTTCCCCGATTCTAGTATAAGTCCCCCATTCTGCTTCTGTTCTTTATTGTGTAAAAAAAACATTATATTCACCTTCTCTCTGCTCCCCTGCCTCGCAGCGTCCTCTTCTGAAGCTGGCAGCTGACTTCAGCATGCAATCAACAGGCGCACATGACATCACTGTTATGCGCCTCTAGTCACGTGCACACTGACATCGGCTGCTGGCCCCTGATTGGCCAGCAAAGTGTATTGCCACGCCCAGACTGGATGGGTCTGTGCACCGCAATACACTTCAATTGAATGTTCATCAGAGACTCACATCCAGTTGAAGTTTGTACTGGCGTTAGGGGGCCCGGTCGCTGTTGCGACCTTTATGACCATGGTCGTTACGCCCCTGCTCACCTCTTATAATTACCAGACCAACGGTGAAATGATGTGATGATAAAGATTATTACATAGTTTTGTTTCATGGTGAAATACCTGCAGTTCCTTGATCTTCTTGTTCAATTGTAATCCCAGGGACTGCTCATCCTCTATCTTTCCCTGGAGCTGGGAAATGTCAAAGTCTTTTCTGTTGAGGAGAAGTTATATTTTTTATATAAGTTATATTAAAAAAAATTTGGTGTACAAAAAATACTAACTTTTTCAATTTCTCCTCATTTTGTTGCTTATCATTTTCAAGATCCATGACTGTTTCTTGAGAAAGTTTGAGGTCACCTTCAAACTTTCTCTTGGTCCTTTCTAGATCAAGACGAAGTTTCTTCTCTTGCTCCAAGGATCCTTCTAACTGGAATATTAAGAAATGTAATCACTTTATTGGTAGATTATTAATGTGGGTAAAATAATCAAAACATACAATTATTGTATATGTTTATATATATATATACGAACATCATCTACTTGCTGCTCCAGTTTTGCCTTGGCTTTTGTCAAAGTACTGACTTTGTCTTCCTCAGCCTGGAGGTCATCCAGAGTTTGTTGATGAGCTTCTTGAAGAGCCTTCTTTTCCTTAGTGACCTTTGATACATTTGCATCTACACTGGCCAATTCTTCAGTGAGGTTTTTAACCTATGAGGAAAGATTACGGTATCTTAAAAGTGTTGCCTAACCGTAAAAAAACTTAATACAGATGAGAATTCTAATTTTAAAAAAGAGATCTAATTCACCTTACCAGTACCTATCGCTACGGGTTCTGGCTTCCCATTTTTCTGCTGTCCTGTATACTTTCTTTGTAACTGATCATGCACCATCTAGCTACTTAAGTGCTGCAAGCAATCACTGGTTGCAGAGATGAACAGAGATTTCACATATCATTCAGCCACCACCTTGACTACTACTGTATAACCGACCAGTGATTGGTTGCAGCAGTCAGGTGCCTTGAAACGTGATTAGCTTGGAGAAGTCCAGAATCCAGTCAAAATTAGAGCAGTGTAGGATTGATCAGATAAGTTTTTTCATTTATAAGATTCTAAACCATTTTTAGAATTTTTTTTCCTCAGTCTAGAGCCATAACTTTTTATACCTCTATCAACATGACCGTATGATCATTTGCAGAACAAGTTGTAATTTTGATTTTTTTTTTTGCCACGTAACGTACTGAAAAATGGGGAAAAATTTGCAGTGAGGTAAAATAGGGAAAAAACACAATTCTGACACTATTTTGGGGCTAAATTTTTTATGCCGTTCATCATGCCGTAAAATTTACTTGACAAAAGCATTCTACAGGTCAGTAGCATTACAGCTATATCGAACTGATATAGTTTTCTTTATTTTTGTGACTTAAAAATTGTGAACGAAAAGTAGTTTATGTCACCAATTTCCAAGACCAAAAACTATTTTCCATTGATGGAGCTGTACGAAAGGTTATTTACTTGTTACATTCTGAGCTGTATTTTTTATTGTTGCTATTTTGTGGTACACATTGAAGTTTTGATCACTTTTTATTGCATTTTTGGGGAGATGTGCTGTGATAGAAAATATTGCAGTTTTTTGCTTTCTATGTTTTGTTTTATAGCTTTTACCTTTCTGGCTAAAATACTGTAGATTTTTATAGATCATTCAATTAGATATGCGGCAATATTGAATATGTAGTAATACCAAATATGTTTTTTTTATTTCTTTATTTTTACGTGGCGAAAAAAGGGGTGTTTCTAAACATATATATGTTACATATGTTATATATACATACGGTGGGGAAAATAAGTATTTTATACACTTCCGATTTTGCAAGTTTTCCCACTTTCAAAGAATGGAGAGGTCTGTAATTTTTATTGTAGGTACACTTCAATTGTGAGAGACAGAATCTTTAAAAAAAAGCCCTCTTACTCTGCACCTGTATATATTGAACCTGTTTGAACTTGTTGCCAGTATAAAAGACACCTGTCCACACAATCAATCACACTACAACCTCTCCACCATGGCCAAGACCAAAGAAAAGCTGTCTAAGGACACCAGGGACAAAAGTATAGACGTGCACGACCTGCACAAGGCTGGGATATGCTACAGGACAATACGCAAGCAGCTTTTTTGAGATGGCAACAACTGTTGGCGCAATTATTAGAAAATGGAAGAAACAAACATGACTGAAACTCTTCCTCTGTCTGAGGTTTCATGCCAGATCTTGCCTCGATGAGGTAAGGATGATTCTGAGAAAGGGCAGGAATCAGCCCAAAACTACATGGGAAGACCTGGTCAATGACCTAAAGAGAGCTGTCCCACAGTCTCAAACATTAAAATTAGTAGCACACTACGCAGTCATGGATTCAAATCCTGCAGGGCACACAAGGACCCCCCTGTTTACGCCAGCACATGTCCAGCGCGTGTGAAGTTTCCCAATGACCATCTGGATGATCCAGATGAGGCATGGGAGAAGGTCATGTGGTCAGATACACCCAAATTGAACTATTTGGTATCAACTCCACTCGCCGTGTTTGGATGAAGAAGATGGATCTGTACAACCCCAAGAAAACCGTCCCAACCATGAAGCATGGTGAGGGAAACATCATACTTTGGGGTGCTTTTCTACAAAGGGGACAGGACGACTGCACCGTGTGGAAGAGAGGATGTATCGGGTCATGTATCGCGAGATATTGGCCAACAAACTCCTTCCCTCAGTAAAAGCATTGAAGATGAGTCGTGGCTGGGTCTTCCAGCATGACAGTGCAAGAGAAGAAGAATAAAAAAACGAAGATGCAAGTCCAAATATGTGACTAAAATATACAACTTTATTTAGTCAAATACATTAAAAAGTATGGTGTGGGTAAATGACTGGTAGTGCAACAGGCGCAATTCGGCACGACACTCACATATAAGTTGTGGACATATAACGTAATTATGATGGATATCAATCGTAATTACGTTATATGTCCACAACTTTTTAATGTCCTCACCCCATATTTTTTGATGTATTTGAATAAAGTTGTATATTTTATTCACATATTTGGACTTGCATCTTCGTTTTTTCTTCTTCTCTTGCACGTATGCTCACCGATTAGTGCGTAATAGATCCATAAATATGCAAGTGGTGTCAGTAGGGGATTCTCCCTTCTATTTATATTATGTATTTGTCATAATTTCATACTACCTACTTGTGTATTTCCATCTCTATTCCCCTCTTCCTTTTTTGAGGTTTTAATAACGATTTTGTCAGCATGACAATGACCTGAAGCACACAGCCAGGGCAACTAAGGAGTGGCTCCGTAAGAAGCATTTTAAGGTCCTGACGTGGCTGAGTTAGTCTCCAGACCTGAATCCAATAGAAAACTTGTGGATGGAGCTGAAACTCAATGTTGCCCAGGGACAGCCCTGAAACCTAAAAGAACTGGAAAAGATCTGTATGCAGGAGTGGGCCAAAATCCCTGCTGCAGTGTATGAAAACTTGGTCAAGAACTACAGGAAACATCAGACCTCTGTAATTACAAACAAAGGTTTCTGTACCAAATATTAAGTTTTGTTTTTCTATTGTATCAACTACTTAGGTCATGCAATAAAATGCAAATTAATTATGTAAAAATCATAATGTGATTTTCTTGGAATTTTTTTTAAAGATTCTGTCTCTCACACTTGACGTGTACCTACGATAAAAATTACAGACTTCTCCATTCTTTGTAGGTGGGAAAACTTGCAAAATAGTCAGTGTATCAAATACTTATGTTCCCCACTTCATGTGTTGTGTGTGTGTCTTCTATGAAGCCCAGACTGTTCTAGGTCTTCACTAAAGTATGAAGAGAGAGGCGATGGATGGAATGGTAATTCATTGGCACCTCGCAATCATGTAATGTGAGAGAAATGGGTGTTCAAATGTCAGAGATTGACAATCAAAGCCAACTCTGATAGATGAAGACACTGGCTGTGTCAGCTCATAATTTCATAGTTTTTAAAGTGGTTGTCCACTACTAGGACAACATCTTCTTAAACTAAATGTTTGGCCCCAACAAAATAATAAAGCCTATACTCACCTCCTGTGCCGTTGCTGGTGCCGTAGTGTCAGCACTCGCTCTCCCCAAGGCTGTGATGCGGTGTTGGAACACGTGACGCCGCCTCTCAATTAGCACTGGCGTCACTGACTCCGCTTTCAGACAGACTGAACATGAAGAGGAAGCCTGGACTGCAGCTCATCCTGGACTTCCTCTTCATGCTCAGTTTGTCAGATGGCGGAGACAGTGATGCCAGAGCTGATTGGGCGCCGGGCATTACGTGTCATTCCACCGCATCACAGCCCCGAGACCGTGACTGTCGACACCGCTGGAACTGCATCCAGAGGTGAGTATAGGCTTTATTATTTTATTATGATGGGATATTTAGTTTAAGAAGGGGTTGTCCTAGTAGTGGACAACTCCTTTAAGGTTGATGGTAGGCTTGAGTCCATAGAGTTCAACCTATAGCCTAATATGTTCATCCAGAGGAAGGCAAAAAAGAACATGGGGCAGATACAAATAGCTCCATATTAGGGGAAATTTTTTTTCCCCACTTCACGTATGGCAATCAGACTAGTTTGCTAGATCAACGTCACATCCAGAGCCCTTTTCATAAGTCCGCACCCGATTTTTGACGTAATAGTATGTTATGCAGCTGAAAGGGGTTAACTCTACCTTGTTTTCTGTGGCATGTTTTTCCTTTTCTACTTTAGTCAAAGTAAGTTCTAAATCATCAATATCTTTCTTCAGTTCAGAGCATTCATCTTCCAATTTTCTCTTTTTGGCTGTCAGCTCAGCATTACTTTCTTCCTCATCTTCAAGTCTCTCACTGAGTTCCTTAATTTTAGATTCCAGTTGGATCTTGCTTTTGATGAGACCATCACATCTCTCCTCAGCATCAGCTAAGGTCTCAGATTCCTGTAGATTTTCCGGTATAATGGTTAGGCATTTTTTGTTAACTGGTCACACATGAGTAAAGGTATTTACTAAAGCTCCTACCGTCTGTACTTGGAGAAGCAAATCGTTTTTTTCTATCACAAGTGTAACCAGCTTCTCTTCTAATTCTTTCCTCTTAACCTCTGACTTAGCCAGAGCTTCTTTTGCCTTCTCAAAATCTTCTTTCATGTTTGCCATTTCTTTTTCCGACTCGGCACTCCTAAGAAGAGGCTTAATCTTGAAGTATAGCTTCATCCATGGCCAATGTTTGACATTCATGAAGGATCGGAGGTTGTACTGGATGACAAAGATAGCTTCCCTTTTTGAGAAATGTAATATATTAGCATATTTTTAAAAGTTTTTAAATATAATTTTTGTGCATAAATTTGTTCAGCCAAATGATTGTTACCTTCTATCTATCATTTTCTTAAACTCAACTCTCATTAAGAAACCCCTGCAAAGTGCTTGAGTACGAGTGATCAGTTGTGCTAACGTTTCATCTCTCATCTCTTCCAGTACACCAAGGAGACCAGCTTTAAAAAACACCTAAAGAAACACAAGAAAAATGTTAAGGACAGAGAAGACTCTTAAATAAAACAAGAAGACGAATAGGTACTGTTTCGATACCTTAGTGTATCCAAATTTGTACTGTGTATGGTCAATATCAATTGAACCCAAGAGTTTCTCAGCCGCCTTCTTACTGTCAATAAACTGCCCTTCAGGAATTGCACTTGCATTCAGGACTTTGTAACTAACAAAATAGGGAAATGTGATTCAGTTCTGAAGGCTTCTAAATGCAAACTTGCTCTGTTTTTATTTCTTCTTAAAAAAGATGTCTCAATATTTTTTCCCCTAAACCAGGCGTGGGGAATCTTTTTTCTGCCAAGGGCCATTTGGATATTTATACCATCCTTCGGGGCCGTACAAACTCCACCCACAAAGTACATCCTGACTCTGGCACTGGTATCAGGACGTAATCTTTTATTGCATGTCCTTCAGTGTTCAATAGTGAACACTGCATGTGTGTGCTCACAGAGCAAGAAGAAATTAATGAGCTGGTGGCAATCAAAATACAGATCTCTGCCAAAGCACTGCGGTCCCTGAGAATCTGCCCAGGAGCCGGATAAAAGGTCATCGAGGGCCATAAATGGCCCGGGGGCCTGAGGTTCCCCACCCCTGCCCTATACCAACCTAATAATGTACGCGTATGTAACATAGTGCAAGTATGTTATAATACAGCCTTCATCCCCGGTTTCTAATGCTGCTAAGCTCCATTTTTGCCCATGTCACCGCTGTTTATCTTTGCTGGTCCACACTGTTTAGGGCAGTATTTCTTCAACATTGTACGTCTATGAGAACCAAGGCTCCATAGACTTACACTAATAAAGTGACTTTATCTTTCACAAACAAATTCTGTGTGATCTGGCCTGTCTGTTTTCAAGTCCTGTGGACCAAAAAAGAACTGGCATGGCACTGGAAACTGGGGAACTTGATGATTAGTAAGTATTTGGTAAGTATTTTAATATGCTTTCACTTCATTACATATACAGTAAAATTAGAACAGTTTAGGGGAAAAAAAAGATACTTTTTTTTTAAAGGGCAGTCACATCTTGGACACTTACAGCATAATACATGGGCTATGCCATATGTGATTTATCTTTAGATCAGTATTCCCTCGGTGCCTTTCGACAGTTGTTTCCCTTTTGAGAGCATACAGTGTACTACCACACCTCACAAACCAGAAATTCTGAAGAACCCTGGCTGCCTTTCTATTGATTCTATTAGGTGTGAAGATCCGCTGGGTGCTGCGATCAGTAACTTTTTGCACTTCCATTAGGAATTGACCACAGCTGTCGGACCCCCTTCAATCTGAAAGTTACCCCCAGCCTTTTGTCGAGAAAAATTAAAATCCATAAAGACGTCATAAGAGAGGGGACATATCCCCCTCACATATGGGATTAATTATAAATGGGGAAGTGAAAACCTAATTATAACTAGGGAAGTGAAAAAGAGCTGACACTTCAACCTCCATTGAAGTAGGGACCTCCTACAGTGACTAGGCAATTACAACAGGAGATCTGCTTTGACAGCCAGACACTAAGCTTGGGATTTGTTTCTTCAGAGATGGAGAAGTACACTTTTAATGCAAGAGTTTCCTCTGTTCAAAACACTGGTCACCAGACTTTTTGGAGCCAGTGGCCAGTGATGAATATTGGGGTTTGCATCGATCCGATATTTATGGACATATATTGTCAGCATTGTAGCGAAGGGATAAGTAGAATGCATACACTCACCTCACTGTATGGCCATTCTAACTCCTCCAACTTAATATTGGTCTGATGTATGATGGTATCCATGCCATGTTTCATCTCTATACAAAGGTAAAATCGCAGTAGGAAACATGACAACATTATCTACTGCCTGGGACCTCCAGGGGCGAAGATATTCTGAAAATTGGGGATCTCATAATTTGCTAAAAGACCTAACACATTCCACAACCAGCCCCCATATAAGCTCACCAAGGGGAGGTTTGTAGGCATAACCGTAATCTAATAAAATACAGAGTTTGAGTGTCTGTCATTGTTGATTCCTGAATTCTCAAAAATGAGGTAATAGTTTAGGAGTTTAAACAACAGAAAAAAGCCGAAAAGAAGAATCTCCTGTGAATACGAAAATGCAAAAGAATAAATCTTTATTAAATATATGAATACAACTATTAAAAACAGATAAAAAGAGTTATACTGCAGAGATAGATACACTGCTGGTCTCCAAATAATGTCAGAATGTACTCAGTACAAATTTAAACTCTATGGTTAAATATGACATAAATCATATATAACTCAGAAAATCGGTCTATATGACAATATAGACCGATATGTGACCCATATAGAGAAATGTATGAGTAGACAAATAATTACCAATCCAGTGCTGACACAAGATCAAAATATATGTGTGCTCCAAAATAATAAATATCATAATATAGTCTCCCACTATATCGATTTATATTGTCATTTTTATTCATTCCTGGAATACATAGTTGGCTGTGAGAGTATCTCATTTTTCTAAACAGAGTGCTTCCCTCCATAAAGATAAGAGCCATTCTTGCAACATCAGGTATAGTACTTATTTATTCCCATTTATTTTATGTAATTGGATATACCGTATTGTTTTGCTCCTATTTTGTATCATCTTTGTATATTTTTTGTAAACACTGCCTACCTTTCTGGATTACATATAGAAAATTTAATAGCTCTGTTCCTCTTGCTCTGCACACCACATCCCTGAAGCCATATGCTACCTGTAATGGGTGTCCAATCGGCCTGTATAAAGGATTGGGGGTGGCAGCTAGTGGTTCCTTTTTGTTATTGTGAAGCTGGCAGTGACTGTACCAGGGTGCAGGTCATGCATTGAAGGACTATGTCCTGACAGTTGACATTGCCAGCATCTGGATGTATTTTGTGGGCGGAGTTTACACACGATGCTCTGGTATCCCTCAGATGAAGACAGCAGCAGCACCTGTGTATTCTGTAATGTACATGTTCCATCCCCAATGTGTTCTGTGAAGTATATGCTCCAGCCCCAATATCTCCTATTGTGTATACTCTAGCCCCAGTGTCCCTATGTGGTGTATATACTCCAGGCCCAGCGTCTCCTATATAATGTATATGCTTCTGAAACAGCATCTTCTATGTGATGTATATACAGCGGTACCAGCATCTCCTATGTGATGTATATGCTTCAGCCCCAGTGTCTCTGATGTGATGTATATGCTGCAGCCCTGTGTCTCCTATGTGATGTATATGCTGCAGCCCCAGCGTCTCCCATGTGATGTATATTCTGCAGCCCCAGCATCTCATATGTGATTTATATGCTTCAGTCCCAATGTGTCTTATGTGAAGTATATACAGCAGTCTGTGTTTCATATGTGATGCATATACTTCAAAACTTTCACTGTCTTCTGTGATGTATATACTCCAGCCACAATGTCTCCTATTGTATATACAGCAGTCCCAGAGTCTCCTATGTGATGTATATTCTGCAGCTCCAGTGTCTCCTATGTGATGTATATGCTGCAGCTCCAATGTCTCCTATGTGATGTTTATACTACTGCTCCAGTGTCTCCTATATAATGTATATTCTCCAGCCCCACCATCTCTTATGTGATATATAAGCTTTAGCCCCAGTGTCTCCTATTTGATGTACACGCTCCAACCCCAGTGTATCTTCTTATGTGATGTATATACATCAGTCTCTTTGTCTCCTATGTGATGTGTGATGTGTTATATAATTGTAATGTGAGCAATGATAAATTTCTCCTTTTGATGAGATATGCAGTGTAATATGTATCGGTATAAGAACAACTTACTGCTGCAAGTTCTTTACAAAACTTAAGACAAAGAGTTTATTGCTCTCCAGATCAACACAAATTTGGAAAAGCAGTTACAAGAAGCAACATGATCAATCCCACCTAATATCACAGCCTCACCAAACAGAAGCACTTCTAGACATCATCACATTAGGCGGAGTTAAGTAATTGTTTGAGCAAATGTAGCAGGGTCATTTTTGAAGTTGATAATTTAGTGGGGCCCCTGAATGATGGTAGAAAGATACAAATGGCCCCTGGCAGAATAAAACATTTGCACCCCTGCCTTACAGGAATAGAGAACATAAGTATGAAATATATCTCTCTATCTCTCTCCATATATATATATATATAAATATATATATATATATATATTGTAATTACCGCTGCTTAAAGTCAGCATAAAGTATTCTGCTTGGAAACCCTTTCCTGCAAATTCTGATACCTTCCAGGACACCATTACATCTCAGTTGGTGGATAATCAAGTGATTGTCCATGATACCTTGGTAGAGAAAAATAGCTTTAACAGAGAGTGCACATTTATTCAAACTGCAGTGCTAGGGACAAACAAAATTTACCTGGAGTTTTAGTCTCATTGGGAATCAGACAGCGTACAAAGTGAGGATGGGTGCTTCTCAGATTGGTCATGAGTTTGCTCAAGTTTTCCTTTAGCAAAAATATATATATTACGTACAGCATTAAAACAATAAGTAGGCTTTCATCTGTAATTCAGGAGTACAGTCTGTTTGATTTATCACTTGTTTCCATGGCAAAACTACAAAGAAGTTGTGATCTCTTTCTACAAGTTTATAAGGCCAGAAAAAAAGTGAGAAGATTTAATTAGGTGATTTCTCTGATAAAACAAAATCTGCATAATATGAATAAAAATTGATTATTATATATTAACAATTTTATATTTAATGTATACGTGGTTTGCGTTTCTAAACAGACTGTTAAACTCACACCAATCATCTTGCTTGTATCCGATTGGCAGTCTTTTAACGGCTACAGTCGGATAATGTACAGTAAATGCTCTTTCAGTGTCAACAATTTAGACTATTTAATAATCGGGCACCGATTATGTTAAATGAATGCTAGTTTAAATGAATATCACTACTATTATCATGTGCATTTAATAAACCTTATACATTATTTGGGATTAATTGTCAGTGGTATGCATATGAATACTAACCCTGAAAAGAGCAGATACAGTCTGGAAAGAGGATCCCTTCTTCTTCTTTCCTCCTTTACCACTACCACCAGCATCAGCTACGATAAAGATGTCAGGTTTCAATACTACTTCAACCATTTCAACTTGTAAAATATCAAGGACAAATACACAAAAAATTACCTTCAGCACTGTTGTAGGTGGAATACAAGAGGGACAAAAGTTTGACAGAAGACTTCTGATAGAGCTGGATAACAGATTCATTCAACGGATCCTTATTCTTATCGAGCCAACCAGAGATGTTGTAATCCACAGTACCGGCATAATGCACCAAAGAGAAGTGAGCTTCAGCCTTTCCTTTAGTTGGCTTGGGTTTCTCAAATTTCTTACACTTGCCAAGATGCTGTTCATACAACTTGTTCGTGAAGGATGTGTCAGTGGCCTTGGGGAACATGCACTCCTCTTCAAGGATGGAGAAAATACCCATCGGCTTTAAAGCAAATAATAAAAAGTTTTTGAGTTCCACAGAAGCATATAGATATTTTCAACAGGATGATCTATTAAAACAAATTTACCTTCTCAATTAGCTCAATGCAGGCAGCCAAGTCCATACCAAAGTCAATGAACTCCCAGTCGATACCTTCCTTCTTGTATTCCTCCTGTTCCTGGACGAACATGTGGTGGTTGAAAAACTGCTGCAGCTTCTCATTGGTGAAGTTAATACAGAGCTGCTCCAAGCTGTTGAACTGAAATTGATAGAAAGCAGATTACAATATACCAGGTGGTCGACCAAGGGGACTTGTAAAACTAGACCAGATTAACTGCTTACATCAAATATTTCAAATCCAGCAATATCCAGCACACCTATGAAGAATTGTCTGGGCTGCTTGGTGTCCAGCTGTTGGTTGATACGAGTTACCATCCATAAGAAAAGTTTTTCAAATGCAGACTTGCTGAGGGCACCTACCGAGTTGTACACCTGTAGTGGAAAACATCAGTTTAAGTAATATACAGTACATTATTGTATGTATTTTGCTGCTTAGATTAGATACCTGTTGCACGGTCTGTCCCTTGGTGACAAACTCATTGCCCACTTTTACTCTTGGGTAGCACAAAGCTTTGAGCAACTCGGCAGAGTTGAGACCCATTAAATAACCAATTTTGTCAGCAACTAGTTGTGGAGGACAAGCACAATATTATTCCTTGCTGGTGCAAAAAATGTTCAGGACTATCTAAGTCAAGGACCAAAGACACTAACCTTCATTGCCATCTGGCTCAGCCTGCTCTTCCCGCTGCTTCTGCTTGAACTTCATATTACCATGGTGCATGACAGCACCAGTCATTTTGTAGATGCCAGTCTTTTCATCTGGATTGAACCCCAGAATATCAATAGCAGTCTATAAAGAAATAAACAGTATACTCTAACAACATCTTTATTTAGGCATTTGTTCCTCACAATAAAGCTGTTACTGACATCAGTGGCTAAAAACTCATCTTCGTCATTAATACTCTTCACAGCTATTTCGCCCTGGCTGATCCAAGGATAGTCATAAGGGTTGGTCGTGAGAAGGAGCATCTCTAAAACAACAAAACCAATAGTGAAAACATGCTGAAGGTGAAACAAATACAACCTACAATATCGTTTTGGAAATGGTTTGGCTGCACAAATTTACAGCTCATGTAATCTTCAGAACACCTGGAAAGGTAAAGAGGGAAGCAGAATGAATATATTGCTAACTAAATATCCCGAATATGGTTCTTCCTGGAAGCCCTATGTGGTAGAATATGGATGCTTCACAGTGAATGTATTATTTTTAGAATATAAACAGGGAAATTACCAACAATTTCTGGTTTCTTGTTTGTCAAGATCTGGTAGAAGATGTGGTAGCTTCTTTCAGCTGAAAGCTGGAATGTTACTCTGGACTTTTCCAGCAGATCTGTAGTTACATATTGAAAAAATATCAAAAACACAAGGAATTGAAGAGGTTTTCCTACAACCAAAATTTGCTTTTAAATAAATAAAATTACAATTTAATTCCTAAAATTTAAAAATATTTCACTTATTCAGTAATAGAAACATACAAGTATCCCAAGTCCACTCTTCAGGAAGTTCTAGAATACTCAGTAAGTATTACATCTTGCTTCTGATCCTAGACGGCTGAGTCTACGCTGCACTTTTCTTTTTCAGCTGCTCTCTGCTGTGATATGCGCATGCTACTAATATCTGTTTTGACTGTTGTCACCAAGTATCACCCTGCTTGTCACTGTGCATGAGCTATCAAACACATCAAATCAATAAAAAGTTAAGAATCTGCAGTAAAACAGTGCCAAAAGATAGTGACAGAGGAAGATTCAGTGCGTTCACTCAAGATCGCAGGCAATTAAATGTTCAGAAAAAAACTTCTTATGTAAAACAGAGCAAACCTAGAAGTGTGGGTCGCCAATATGGACAAAGTTTCATGAGAAATAAGAAACTTATTGTAAAGTAACCATGGGATTTTATACTGCAAGCTTATTATCAGTATTCACCATGCCTATTTCAGCTAAAAAGGTTTATGATGGAAAACACCTTGATTCATACATTTTTTTCCAGCATGGGTGAAAATATAATGTAAGTGTAAAACTATTTTACTGACTATAAGCACATACAACTGTCTAAAGTCTTGTATTATCTTCACACTCATCCTTACAAGTTTCAATATCAGCAGAAGAAAGTTTTCCATTGGCACCAAAGTGAATTCTGATGAATTTACCCTAAAAGAAAAATAGAAAAAAAAAGTAAAACATGACTGTATTTCTATGCAGTCGAATAAGAAAAATAACTCGTTTGATGATAATATTTACAAAACGAGACGAATTATCATTTCTCAGTGTCTTGGCATTGCCGAAGGCTTCCAGCAGAGGGTTAGCCTGAATGATTTGATCCTCCAGAGTACCCTAAAATATAAGAAGTATTAAGTTAATGGAACACAAGACAAAGATTACAAAATTTATAGTCTGCATTATGAGAGAGTAGCGAATAAGAGTATTGTTCCTTTTGTGATGTTCTTTGAACCCTTTTTATACTCTGACCCCCAGGCTAAGCTTTGGGCACTATATACTGTACAGTTGTGCTAAAAATTTTACATACCCTGGCAGAATTTTTGCTTTCTTGGCCTTTTTTCAGAGAATATGAATGATAACACCAAAACTTTTCTCCACTCATGGTTAGTGGTTGGGTGAAGCCATTTCTTGTCAAACTACTGTGTTTTCTCTTTTTAAATCATAATGACAACCCAAAACATCCAAATGACCCTGATCAAAAGTTCACATACCCCATTTCTTAATACCGTGTTTTGCCACCTCTAATATCAATGCCAGCTTGTAGTCTTTTGTGGTAGTCGTGGATGAGGTTCTTTATTTTGTCAGATGGTAAAGCTGCCCACTCTTCTTGGCAAAAAGCCTCCAGTTCCTGTAAATTCCTGGGCTAGCATGAACTGCGCACTTGAGATCTCCCCAGAGTGGCTCAATGATATTGAGGTCAGGAGACTGAGATGGCCACTCCAGAACCTTCACTTTATTCTGCTGTAGCCAATAACAGGTCGACTTGACCTTGTGCTTTGGATTGTTGTCATGTTGGAACGTCCAAGTACGTCCCATGTGCAGCTTCCGTGCTGATGATTGCAAATTTGCCTCCGGTATTTGATGATATCGTGCTACATTCATCTTTCCTTCAACTTTGAGCAAGTCTCCTGTGCCTTTGTAGCTCACACATCCCCAAAACATCAGCGATCCATCTCCGTGCTTTACAGTGGGAATCTTGTTCCTTTCATCATAGACCTTGTTGACCTCTCTCCAAATGTAACGTTTATGGTTGTGGCCAAAAAGTTCAATTTTGGACTCATCACTCCAAATTACCTTGTTCCAGAAGTTTTAAGGCTTGTCCCTGTGCTGTTTTGCATATTGTAGGAGAGATACTTTGTGGCATTTGAACAGTAACGGCTTTCTTCTGGCGACTTGATCGTGCAGCCCATTTTTCTTCGAGTGCACACGTTGCAGATTTGCCTGCAGAAGTTTCTGCACAGAATCTGCACCTCTTGGCAGAAACCGCAGATGCGGATTTGATGCGTTTTTGATGCAGATTTTCATACTTATTTGTATGCGTTTTTGTAAGCTAAATAAAGATATGTTATTTAACAAAAAAAAAGATTTGTGATGTCATTTCTTGTCCAACCTCCTCTTTTACATTTGTCCAACCCATACTCCATTACACACACAGATTTTCAGATAGATAGATGATAGATAGATAGATAGATAGATAGATAGATATAGATATGGGATAGATAGATAGATCTATCCCATATCTATCTATTATCTATCTATCCCATATCTGTCTCTCCCATATCTATCTATCTATCCCATATCTATAGATAGATATGGGATAGATAGATAGATCTATAGATAGATACTTAGATATATCTATAGATATATCTATCTATAATATATCTGTCTATAGATATATCTGTCTATCTATAGATATAACTATCTATCTATAGATATATCTGTCTATCTATCGATATATCTATCGATAGATAGATATATCTATAGATATAAAAAAATCTGCGTTAGGTCGGGGTCACACTTGCGAGAAACTCTCACGAGTCTCGCACCTCAATACTCGAACTGCCGCCGGCACTTGGACCGGAGTGTTCAGCTGCATAAAAATACATACAGCCGCATACTCCGGTCCTGAGTGCCGGCAGTAGTGCGAGTATTGAGGTGCGAGACTTGTGTGAGTTTCTCGTAAAGTGTGACCCCGGCCTTAAACGCAATATCTGTAAAATTAAAAAAAAAATGGAAAAAAAATTGCATGGGCTCCCGCGCAATTTTCAAGTCCAGAGAGGGAAAGCCAGCGACTGGGGGCTGATGTTTATAGCCTGGAAAGGAGGTAATACCCATGGCCCCTTCCCAGGCTATGAATATCAGCCCGCAGCTGTCTGCATAGCCTTTAATGGCTATTAAAATAGGGAGTCCCCCCAAAAAATGACGTGGAGTCCCCCTATAATTAATAGCCAGAAAGGCTACGCAGACAGCTGCGGGCTGATATTCATAGCCTAGGAAGGGGCCATGGATATTTGCCCCTCCCTGGCTGCAAACACCAGCCCGCAGCTGCCCCAGAAATGGCACATCTGTAAGATGCGCCAATTGTGGCACTTAGCCCCTCTGTACCCACTGCCATGTAGCGGTGGCGTATGGGGTAATAAGGGGTTAATGTCACCTTGCTATTGTAAGGTGACATTAAGCCTGGTTAATAATGGAGAGGGTCAATAAGACTCCTATCTATTATTAATCTCATAGTTTGAAAGGGTAAAAAAACACATAAGAATAAAGTATTTTAATTAAATAAAACACAATACGGTTTTCATATTTTTATTGCACGCCTAATCCATGCGACGCCTGTCACGGGTGTGTCGCTACGAAGATCATTGCGATTGCACACCCTGACTTCTCACAGCTGAGTTTCTGGTGCTGGGTGTTTTTCGGCAGTGAGGGAGTTAATTCTCCCTCTCTCTGTGCTAGACAGGGCCAGCCTCGCCCAGCTGCAATTAATGTTGCTGTAATTGGATTCCTTCAAATACCTGCCAGTCTGCTAGGGAAGTGTCGGTGAAAGCATTCATGCAGACCAGCAGAGCGGATCGTGGTGTTGTTAAGTCTGAAGTGAAGAGTACTTGGTGTGGTCTTTTTCCCCTCCTCGCTTTATCATTTATCTCCGTACCTGTTGGTGTTCCCTCTGTGTTTTGTGGTGAGAGTTTTGTATGCAAGGTGGATTTTAGTTTACCCCTTGTACTGTCTTGTTCGTCTATTACTGTGTCTAGGCATATACCTTCCAGTCCCCGGTGTTGTGATCAGGGTCCTTCTCAGGACTAGATCACTGAGGTTCAGGGATCCTCAGGAGGTAGGGATTACGCTGGCGGCCTGGACCTCTGTACCATCAACAGTACCTCCAGGTAGAGGGATTAGTCAGGACCCCAGCTTAGGGTCAGCATAGACCCCGGACCTCATGTATGCAGTAACAGCGTGACATTTTCACCGACCAACAAAAGATTCTCTCCAGCTACCATGGATCCAGTAGGCAGTCTTGCTCGGCAGTTGCAGAGTTTGTCCATGGAGCTGTCGGACGTTAAGTCCAAGGTTTTGAACCCCCGGAGCAAGCCGGACCAGAACCTAAAGTAGCTCTCCCTGACAGGTTCACTGGGGGGCGAGACAAGTTTTTTGTTTTCCGGGAGGCATGTAAATTGTACTTACGGCTGCGGCCACAGTCATCGGGGAGTGATGAGCAAAGGGTGGGAATTGTCATCTCGCTCCTACAAGGGGACCCACAATCATGGGCGTTCTCCCTTCCCCTGGGCTCCCCGACTCTCCAGTCAGTGGATAGGTTTTTTGCAGCTCTGGGTCTTGTATATGATGACCCGGATCGGATCTCCCTTGCTGAATCTAAGTTACGTAGGATCCAGCAGGGAGATCGTCCGGCGGAGGAATTCTGTTCGGAGTTCCTTAGGTGGGCCACGGACACCCAGTGGAATGACCCGGCTCTTAGGAGCCAGTTTTGTCAAGGTTTATCTGACAAATTAAAGGATGTATTGGCACAGTATGACCCTCCCGCGTCATTGGAAGCCGCTATGGCCCTTGCTATTCGTATTGACAGACGGCTTCGGGAGAGGTGCGGGGTAATTCCGCTCCCTGTGATGACTCCACCTTCCTCAAGGGTCCCTAATATGGAGGTTCCCCTGGTCAGTCCCGAGGAGCCTATGCAATTAGGAGGGACATCATTTCGGGGGAGGGGACCGGCAGGGCGCCACAAGACTAGAAGTTGTTTCTTCTGTGGGAAAAAGGGACATTTTATTGGGGGGTGTCCATCCCGTCCTTTGCAGAGTAAAGGGTCGTCGGAAAACTATTGATCCCAGGTTGTGTGGTGGATGGCAATCTGGGAGTAAGTATTTCGTCCCTAAGTTCGTCTCAGTTTCTCGTACCGGCGGAGGTGGTGGTGGGTACGAATTCCCGGTTTGGGGTTCCTTTGGTGGGCCACGGGCACCCATTTAAAGAACCCCCTCTTAGGAACCCGTTTTGTCAAGGTTTTTCTGACAAAATTTAAAAATGTATTTGGGACAGTAGACCCTCCCCGTCATTGGGAACCCTAGGCCCTTCTATTGATTGACAAGGGTTCGGGGGATGCGGGGTAATTTCCCCCCCCTTGATGACTTCCCCCTTCCTCAAG
>JARQOD010000008.1:140429472-140493704 GCA_033576555.1 Oophaga sylvatica
GGGGTCTAGTTTCCAAAATGGTGTCACTTGTGGGGGGTTTCCACTGTTTAGGCGCATCAGAGGTTCTCCAAGCGCGACATGGCGTCCAATCTCAACTCCAGCCAATTTTAGTTTGAAAAAGTCAAACGGCGCTCCTTCCCTTACGAGCTCTGCCGTGTGCCCAAACAGTGGTTTTCCCCCACATATGGGGTATTGGCGTACTCAGGAGAAATTGCATAACAACCTTATCTGTCCATTTTCTCCTTTTACCCTTGTGAAAATAAAAAAAAAGTTTGTAAAAGATCATTTTTGTGGCTAAAAAGTTAAATATTCATTTTTTCCTTCCACGTTGCTTTAGTTCCTGTGAAGCACCTGAAGGGTTAATAAACTTCTTGAATGTGGTTTTGAGTACCTTGAGGGGTGCAGTTTTTAGAATGGTGTCACTTTTTGGTATTTTCTGTCATGTAGACCCCTCAAAGTGACTTCAAATGTGAGGTGGTCCCTAAAAAAAATGGCTTTGTAAATTTTGTTGTAAAAATGAGAAATCGCTGGTCAACTTTTAACCCTTATAACTTCCTAACAAAAAAAAATTTTGATTCCAAAATTGTGCTGATGTAAAGTAGACATGTGGGAAATGTTATTTCTTAACTATTTTGTGTTACATATTTCTCTGTTTTAAGGGAATAAAAATTCAAAGTTTGAAAATTGCTAAATTTTCAAAATTTTCGCCATATTTGCGTATTTTTCAAAAATAAACGCAAGTTATATGGAAGAAATTTTACCACTAACATGAAGTACAATATGTCACGAGAAAACAATCTCAGAATCGCGAAGATCCGTTGAAGCGTTCCGGAGTTATAACCTCATAAAGAGACAGTGGTCAGAATTGTAAAAATTGTCCCGGTCATTAACGTGCAAACCACCCTTGGGGGTGAAGGGGTTAAAGATGTGTTTCGCTTACATGGAGTACCGGATGAGGTTATTTCGGATCGAGGGGTGCAATTCACTTCTAGGTTTTGGCAAAATTTCTGTGCAGCATTGGACATTAAAGTAAACCTTTCTTCTGCTTTTCATCCCCAGACTAATGGACAGACCGAACGAACCAATCAAACCCTGGAGCAGTATCTCCGCTGCTTTATCTGCCACCTACAGGATGATTGGGTGGATCTACTTCCATTAGCTGAGTTCTCGTATAACAACTCTCAGAGTGCCTCCACTAAACAGTCTCCTTTTTACTCTAATCTAGGTTATCATCCTAACATTCTACCACGATTTCCCATAGAAACGCCTTTACCAGCAGTGGCTGAAAGAATCACGTCTTTACAGAAGAATATGGATCTTCTAAAGGAAAATCTGGAATCGGCTCAAGAAAGGTACAAGAAAGCAGCAGATAAATTTCGTAAACCTGCACCAGCTTTCAAGGTAGGAGACTTGGTCTGGCTGTCAACCAGAAATCTTAAGTTAAGGATTCCATCGTCTAAGTTGGAACATAAGTACATTGGACCCTATAAAATCAGTAAAATTATAAGTGCCGTTGCTTGTCGTCTTCAACTGCCCAGAACTATGAGAATTCACCCTGTCTTTCATGTATCCCTACTAAAGGCTGCGACACCCAATACGTTTCCTGGACGTTCCTCTCCTTGCCCTGACCCAATGCTAGTCGATGGTCAGGAAGAATTTGTGGTGGAAAGGATTTTAGATTCCAGGTTGTATAGAAATCAGTTACAATATCTGATTAAATGGCAGGGCTACCCAGTGGAGGACAACTCATGGGAGCCGGTCAATAACGTTAATGCTCCTCGCTTGCTCCGTCAGTTTCATCAGAGGTACCCACACAAGCCTGGTCTGAGGTCATCCGGAGGTTGTCCTTAAGGGGGGAGTAATGTAAGGTTCTATGTATATATTCCTGAAACTCAGTTTGTTCGTCAGCCATTTTACTTTCTGTCTTGCTGCAGCTATCTTGCCCTCAGTCAAAATGGAGTTTCCAGCTTGCATGTTCCCGCCCTGATTCTCTCCTTTGCTTCTTAAGCAGCCACAGCTGAGCAATCAGTGCTTCAGAATCTAGCCTGCAGTGAACCTGTGACTTGACTCCTGTAAGCCTTGGACCTTGTACTCCAGCTATTCCTACTGAGGAACTCTGAGGCACTTGTGGACTCTGAACCCTGCTCTTTGAAAGACCCACGTTTGCATGGACTTACGGTAACAGAGAAGAAGATCCTGAATCTGTATTGGAGAGTGATTGCTGAGCTTGGATTACTCTGGCCTGCTGTGTCTCCTGTTTCTGTGTCTGCAAACTGTGTGACTATTTCTGCCAACTTGTATGAAGTAATACAGGACTTTTCTATATCAAACCTGTGACTCCTGTGTTTTCATCGCACCCAAGCACAAGACGCTATATGAACTGTACTACATACATTACAGTTAGGGTTGGAGTTAGAATTTGGGGGTCTCCACTGTTTGACATGGCGTCTGATTTCAATTCCAGCCAATTCGGCGTTGAAAAAGTCAAACGGTGCTCCTTCCTGTTATGTTTTGGTAGCTGAGGAGAATAAGCAAAAACGGCAATGCACCAGAGAGGCTGGAACCTATTGGATTGCAGTAACCTGAACTAACCACACAACTAGAGGTAGCCGTGGAGCGTTCCTACGTTGATCCTAGACGCCTCATCACAGCCTGAGAGATAACTACACCTAAAGGCAGAAAGATGAAAGCTATCTGCCCCGGAGCAGATCCCCAAAGAAAATAGGAAGCCCACAAACATGTAATGGCGGTTAGACAAGAAGAAGCACGGACACAGACAGAAAATAGAATGAGCAAACGCTGGGGCCCAATCTGTCTAGACAGAAAAGTACAGGAAAGGATACTCACTGCAATCCAAAAAAACCCCTAAAAAATACCAACTCTTCTGATTGCAAAAACACCTGAGATCACACGATCTCTACCACCTAATCAGATCTCTGGTGTAACAAAACTAAGCCGCAGCCACTGAAAAAACAGGAAAAAGGAAATGAACAAACAACAGTGGCTCCAGATAAACTGAGAAGAGCACAAGCCCCCGGAGGGGACCTGGCTGACCTCCACAGAAGTGCAGGGAACAATGCAAAAAACAAGCACAAAAATAAAAGCAGAAAATATCTTATCTGATAGCAGAAGATGCAGGCAAGACTCAGCAAACTTCCAAATGAACCAGGAACCACAATTGAGACAAGAACAATTGATCACCGGCAAACATCATGGGAGGGAACCTCCCTTATATCAGACCAGTCCGTGATCCCAGATTGCCATTCCTCGCTGAAAGGTTCAGTACTGTCTGTAACCACCAGAGGGAGCCTCTGCTCAGAAACCATCTCTAGCACATTCATAACAGTACCCCCCCTTGAGGAGGGGTCACCGAACCCTCACTTGTGCAACCAGGCCGATCAGGATGAGCTCGGTGATAGGCACGGATCAGTCTCCTAGCATGGATGTCCGAAGCAAACACCCAAGAATTGTCCTCCTGACCATAACCTCTCCACTTAACCAAATACTGGAGTTTCTGTCTAGAAAAACGAGATTTCCAATATTTTCTCAACCACATACTCCAGATTGCCTTCAACCAAAACAAGGTCAGGAGGCGCAGCCATAGAAAGCACTGGCTCGACAAACCTCTTCAATAAGGACTTGTGGAACACGTTATGGATCTTAAATGTACCTGGAAGAAGCAAACGGAAGGAAACAGGATTAAGAATCTCCATGATCTTATAAGGTCCAATGAACCTAGGCTTAAACTTTAGAGATGCAACCCTCATAGGGATATTTCTTGAGGACAACCAAACCAAGTCCCCCACTTTAAACCGAGGACCATCAGTCCTATGCTGGTTGGCAAACCGTTGGGCCTTCTCCTGAGAGAGAGACATCCTCTCCACTACCTGGTCCCAAATCTGCTGCATTCGCTCCACAACAGAGTCAACTCCCGGACAGACAGAAGCCTCCGCCTGTCCCGAAGAAAATCGAGGGTGAAACCAAAATTGCTGAAAAATGGAGACATCAAGGTGGCAGAGCTAGCCCTATTGCTAAGAGCAAACTCAGCCAAAAGCAAAAAAGAGTCCCAGTCATCTTGATCAGCAGACACAAAACATCTCAAATAAGTCTCCAAGGTCTGGTTTGTTCTCTCGGTTTGTCCATTGGTCTGAGGATGAAAAGCAGAGGAGAAAGATAATTGAACACCAAGTTTAGAACAAAATGTCTTCCAAAATCTGAAAACAAACTGGACTCCTCTGTCAGACACAATGTTCTCCGCAATGCCATGTAACCGAACCACGTGCTGAAGGAACAAAGGCACCAATTCGGAGGAGGAAGGCAACTTAGGTAATAGCACAAGATGTATCATCTTGGAAAACCTATCACAGATTACCTAGATAACGGTCATTCTCTGAGAAACAGGGAGGTCGGAAATAAAATCCATAGAGATATGGGTCCATGGCCTCTTGGGCACAGGTAATGGCATTAACAAACCACTAGAGCGAGAGCAAGGCTTGGAGCGAGAGCAAGTCCCACAGGACTGCACAAATTCCCTGACGTCACGAGACAAAGTAGGCCACCAAAAGGACCGACTCACCAAGTCTCTGGTACCAAAAATCCCGGGATGACCAGCCAACACGGAACAATGAATCTCAGACATCACACTCTTCTTCCACTGGTCTGGGACAAACAATTTCCCAATAGGGCAGCGCTCAGGTTTATCCTCCTGACACCCTTCCAGAGCCAGTCTCAAATTGGGCGAGATGGCGGAAAGAACTACACCCTCTTTCAAAATAACAGTAGGATCAGATAACTCAGGAGAGTCCTTAAAGAAACTCCTCGAGAGGGCATCCGCCTTAACATTCTTAGTGCCAGGAAGAAAAGAAACCACAAAATTAAAACGTGTGAAAAACAAGGCCCACCTGGCCTGTCTAGGATTAAGTTGCTTGGCTGATTAGAGATAAACCAGATTCTTATGGTCCGTGAGGACCACCACCTGATGTTTGGCTCCTTCCAGCCAATGTCTCCACTCTTCAAAGGCCCACTTCATGGCCAATAACTCCCGATTACCCACGTCATAATTACGTTCAGTTGGAGAAAATTTTCGAGAGAAAAAGGCACAAGGGTTACTCTTAGAGGTCTCTGGATCTCTTTGGGACAAAACATCACCTGCCCCAATTTCAGAGGCATCAACCTCCACCTGAAACGGTAGAGAAACATCAGGCTGCCGTAGAACAGGAGCAGAAGTGAATCTCTGCTTAAGTTCCTGAAACGCTGAGACTGCCTCAGGAGGCCAATTCACCACATCAGAACCCTTTTTGGTCAAATCAGTCAATGGTTTAACAATACCGGAGAAATTACCAATAAATTTACGATAAAAATTGGCAAAACCCAAAAATCTCTGAAGAGCCTTTAATGAAGTAGGTTGGACCCAATCACAGATGGCCTGAACCTTGACCGGGTCCACTTCAATAACAGACGGAGACAAAATGAATCCCAGAAATGAGACCTTCTGTACGCCAAAAAGACACTTTGGTCCCTTCACATACAGTGCATTCTCTCTCAAAATCTGGAACACAGTCCGAACATGTTTTACATGAGAGTCCCAGTCATTGGAAAAAATCAAGATATCATCCAAATAAACAATCAGAAATTTATCCACAAAATCCCTGAAAATATCATTCATGAAGGATTGGAAGACGGAAGGAGCATTAGTGAGCCCAAAGGGCATCACTATGTACTCAAAATGCCCCTCTGGGGTATTAAACGCCGTCTTCCATTCATCCCCGTGCTTAATGGAATAAGGTTATACGCCCCCCTGAGGTCAAGCTTGGTAAACCAACTAGCACTTTTCACCTTGGAAAACAGGTCAGAAATCAAGGGTAACGGATATTGATACTTCACAGTGATCTTATTCAAGAGACGATAATCAATACACGGCCTCAATGAACCATCCTTTTTGGCCACAAAGAAAAAAACAGCACCCAAGGGTGAAGAGGATGGTCTGATATGACGCTTCTCCAATGACTCCTTAATATAAGATCGCATAGCATCATGTTCAGGTACAGACCAAGTTAAAAAGGCGACCTTTAGGAAATTTACCACCAGGCACTAATTCAATAGCGCAATCATAGCTCCTGTGAGGGGGCAAGGATGCAGATTTACTTTACTAAATACATCCGAAAAATCAGTCAAAAAGTCAGGAACGTCCTGAGACTGGGGGGAGGCAGAAAAAAACAGGAGAGTCGGCATTAACACATTGGCATCCCCAACTGGTCACAGACACAGATTTCCAATCCAAAACAGGATTATGAGACTGTAACCAAGGGAAACCTAGTACAATAATGTCATGCAGATTATACAGCACCAGAAATTTGCAACTCTCCTGATGATCTGGTTCAACCCTCATTATCACCTGAGTAGAAAACTGGGGTTTATTCTCCGCCAAAGGGGTAGAATCAATGCCCAGTAGGGGAATAGACTTCCGCAGGGGTGTCATGGGAAACCCACAATGTTTGGCAAAGTCAAAATCCATCAGGTTAATAGCTGCTACTGAATCAACAAAAGCTTGAGCAGAAATGTGGACAGGGAGCAAATCAGGGTAACAGTCAACAGAAATTTAGTCTGAACACTACCCAAGACAACTGAGCATGCAAAACGTCTTCCCCGCTTAGGGCAGACTGAAATAGCATGAGAGGCGTCACTACAGTAGAAACATAACCCATTGCGCTTTCGAAACTCATGACGCTGAGCCCCAGAAGTCACTCTATCACACTGCATGGGCTCAGAAGCTGGCTCACAAGGCAACTCTATCTCACGCATACCTCTGCGCTCACGCAAACGTCTGTCAATTTGAATAGCCAATGACATAGAATCATTGAGACCAGAGGGAGCAGGGAATCCCACCATAACATCCTTTACTTTCTCTGACAGCCTCTTCCGAAAAAGGGCTGCCGAAGCATCATCATTCCATTTGGTCAGGACTGCCCACTTTCGGAATTTCTGACAGTACAACTCAGCGTCTTCAAGACCCTGATTTAATGCCAACAAGGTTTTTTCAGCTTGATCAGTGACATTAGGTTCATCGTACAATAACCCCAGAGCCAGAAAAAATACATCAACATCATTCAAAACAGGATCCCCAGGTGTCAGGGAAAAAGCCCAATCCTGAGGGTCGCCGCGCAGGAGAGAGATGACAATTTGAACCTGCTGTGCTGCGTTCCCTGAGGACTTAGGCTTTAAGGCAAAAAACAACTTACAGTTATTTTTGAAATTCAGAAATTTAGCCCTATCCCCCAAAAACAAATCTGGCATGGGAATCCTAGGTTCCACAACCGGCAACCCAGCAAAATAGGTAGCAATACTCCGAACCTCAGTGGCAAGCTGATCCACACGGCCAGACAACTGTGCAAACTCCATTGAGAGAAAAAAAATCCTCCTCAGCACCCAGAGAAAAAGAGGGGAAAAAATGCAACAAACAGGGGAAAAAAAAATCTCTGACAACTCTGACAACTTTTTTTTTTTTCCACACTATTTTTCCCTTCTGTGAGTACCATATAATTTTCAGTTTGAGCCGGTGATACTATTATGTTTTGGTAGCTGAGGAGAATAAGCAAAAACGGCAATACACCAGAGAGGCTGGAACCTATTGGATTGCAGTAACCTGAACTAACCACACAACTAGAGGTAGCCGTGGAGCGTTCCTACGTTGATCCTAGACGCCTCGTCACAGCCTGAGAGATAACTACACCTAAAGGCAGAAAGATGAAAGCTATCTGCCCTGGAGCAGATCCCCAAAGAAAATAGGAAGCCCCAAACATGTAATGGCGGTTAGACAAGAAGAAGCACGGACACAGACAGAAAATAGAATGAGCAAACGCTGGGGCCCAATCGGTCTAGACAGAAAAGTACAGGAAAGGATATCACTGCAATCCAAAAAAACCCCTGAAAAATACCAACTCTTCTGATTGCAAAAACACCTGAGATCACACGATCTCTACCACCTAATCAGATCTCTGGTGTAACAAAACTAAGCCGCAGCCACTGAAAAAAACAGGAAAAAGCAAATGAACAAACAACAGTGGATCCAGATAAACTGAGAGGAGCACAAGCCCCGGAGGGGACCTGGCTGACCTCCACAGAAGTGCAGGGAACAATGCAAAAAGCAAGCACAAAAATAAAAGCAGAAAATATCTTATCTGATAGTAGAAGATGCAGGCAAGACTCAGCAAACTTCCAAATGAACCAGGAACCACAATTGAGACAAGAACAATTGATCACCGGCAACCATCATGGGAGGGAACCTCCCTTATATCAGACCAGTCCGTGATCCCAGATTGCCATTCCTCGCTGAAAGGTTCAGTACTGTCTGTAACCACCAGAGGGAGCCTCTGCTCAGAAACGATCTCTATCACATTCATAACACCTTCCCTACTGAGCTCTGCCATGCGCCCAAACAGTAGTTTACCCCCAAATATGGTGTATCAGCATACTCAGGAAAAATTGCACAATAACTCTTGGGGTCCAATTTCTTCTGTTACCCTTGAGAAAATAAAAAATTGGGGGCAAAAATATCATTTTTGTGGAAAAAAAATATAATTTTTTATTTTTATGGCTCTACGTTATAAACTTCTGTGAAGCACTTGGGGGTTTATAGTTCTCACCACACATCTAGATAAGTTCCTTTGGAGGTCTAGTTTCCAAAATGGGGTCACTTGTGGGGGGTTTTCACTGTTTAGGCACATCAGGGGCTCTCCAAACGTGACATGACACCCGCAGACCATTCCATCAAAGTCTGCATTACTAATCGTCACTACTTCTATTCCGAGCCCCGACATATGCCCATACAATAGTTTTCTCCCACATATAGGGTATCAGCGTACTCAGGACAAATTGTAGAACAACTTTTGGGGTATAGTTTCTCCCGTTACCCTTGGGAAAATAAAAAAATAGTGACTAAAAGATCATTTTTGTGGGAAAAAAATAGGCTTTTTATTTTCATGCCCAGGCATTATAAACTTGTGTGAAGCACTTGGGGGTTTAAAGTGCTCACCATAGATCTAGATAAGTTCCTTTGGGGGTCTAGTTTCCAAAATGGGGTCACTTGTGGGGGTTTCCACTGTTTAGGCACATCAGGGGCTCTTCAAACTGAACATGACACCCATCAAAGTCTGCATTCCAAAACGTTATTACTTCTTTTCCGTGCCCAGACAGTGGTTTTCCCCCACATATGGGGTATCGGTGTACTCAGGAGAAATTGCACAACAACTTTCTCTGTCCATTTTCTCCTTTTACCCTTGTTAAAAAAATAAAATTGTTTGCAAAAGATCATTTTTGTGACTAAAAAGTTAAATGTTCATTTTTTCCTTCCAAGTTGCTACAGCTCCTGTGAAGCACCCGAAGAGTTAATAAATTCTTGAATGTGGTTTTGAGTACCTTGAGGGGTGCAGTTTTTAGAATGGTGTCACTTTTGGGTATTTTTTGCCATATAGACCCCTCAAAGTGACTTCAAATGTGAGGTGGTCCCTAAAAAAAATGGTTTTGTATAATTTGTTGTAAAAATGAGAAATCGCTGGTCAAATTTTAAGCCTTATAACTTCTTAACAAAAAAAAATTTTGGTTACAAAATTGTGCTGATGTAAAGTAGACATGTGGGAAATGTTATTTAGTAACTATTTTGTGTGACATATTTCTCTGTTTTAAGGGAATAAAAATTCAAAGTTTGAAAATTGCAAAATTTTCCAAATTTTAGCCATATTTCCATTTCTTTCATAAATAACCGCAAGTTATATCGAAGAAATAACGTGAAGTACAATATGTCACAAGAAAACAATCTCAGAGTCGTGAAGATCCGTTGAAGCGTTCCAGAGTTATAGCCTCATAAAGAGACAGTGGTCAGAATTGTAAAAATTGGCCCGGTCATTAAAGTGCAAACCACCCTTGGGGGTTAAGGGGTTAAATGACACATTAACATTTTACTGTTTTACATTTCGAAGCACACAAGATGACAATAATTACAAATTAAAATAATGAAAAATAATTGTTTTACAATGTATATACAGTTGATTTACTTTAATATTTCTACACTGTATGTTGTAGTATATGGTATTTGAGTGGTCGCTGGAAATATAGTTAGTATTTTTATTTTCATTATATTTCTGTGTTTTATTTCTTTATTTTTTATTCTTCGTGCTAACTAACATATATAAATAGTTCTGGCCAGTCATGGACAGAAGTGTTGGCACCCTTGAAATTGTTTCAGAAAATGAAGTATTTATCCCAGAAACTTAATGCAATTACACATGTTTTGTTATACATGTTTATTTCCTTTTTGGGTATTGGAACAGCAGAAAAAAAAGATAAAAAAAGGTAAATTTTACATCATTTCACACAAAACCCACAAAATGAGCCAGACATAATTGTTGGCGCCTTTCCAAAGATGTGGGTAAACAACTTTGTTTGAAGCAGATGATGCTCGTTCAGACTCACCTGTGATAAGTTACAGGTGTGGAGAATATGAAAATTACACCTGATACCAGGGAAGGGAAGAAGTTGACTCAATCTTTTGCATTGTGTGTCTGTATGTCACACAAAGCATGGATAACAAAAAGAGTAGAAAAAAACTGTCTGAGTACTTGAGGTCCAAAATTGTTGAAAAATATCATCAATCTCAAGGTTACATGTCTGTTATAATTCGGTAACTGAGGAGGACACTAGCAAAAATAGCCTAGGCAATCAGACACCCAGAGAAGTTGGTAACTTAGCGGATTTCAGACCCCTAAACTGACAACACAACTAGAATTAGCTGTGGGACGTACCTACGATGACCTAGACGACTCGACACAGCCAAAGAGTTAACTAAGCCTGAAGAGAGAAAGGGGAAAGCTAACTGCCCCGTAGTAGAGCCCCAAAGGAATAGATAGCCCCCAAACATATACAGGTCCTTCTCAAAAAATTAGCATATAGTGCAAAATTTCATTATTTTCCATAATGTAATGATTACAGTTAAACTTTCATATATTTTAGAATCATTACACACCAACTGAAATTTGTCAGGTCTTTTATTGTTTTAATACTGATGATTTTGGCATACAACTCCTGATAACCCAAAAAACCTGTCTCAAAAAATTAACATATTTCAACCGTCCAATAAAATAAAAGTGTTTTTTTAAAAACAAACAAAAAAAAACATCAAATAATAAAGTTCAGTTATGCACTCAATACTTGGTCGGGAATCCTTTTGCAGAAATGACTGCTTCAATGCGGCGTGGCATGGAGGCAATCAGCCTGTGACACTGCTGAGGTGTTATGGAGGCCCAGGATGCTTCGATAGCGGCCTTAAGCTCATCCAGAGTGTTGGGTCTTGCGTCTCTCAACTTTCTCTTCACAATATCCCACAGATTCTCTATGGGGTTCAGGTCAGGAGAGTTGGCAGGCCAATTGAGCACAGTAATACCATGGTCAGTAAACCATTTACCAGTGGTTTTGGCACTGTGAAGCAGGTGCCAGGTCGTGCTGAAAAAAGAAATCTTCATCTCCATAAAGCATTTCAGCCATGGAAGCATGAAGTGCTCCAAAATCTCCTGATAGCTAGCTGCATTGACCCTGCCCTTGATGAAACACAGTGGACCAACACCAGCAGCTGACATGGCACCCCACACCATCACTGACTGTGGGTACTTGACACTGGACTTCAGGCATTTTGGCATTTCCTTCTCCCCAGTCTTCCTCCAGACTCTGGCACCTTGATTTCCGAATGACATGCAAATTTGCTTTCATCAGAAAAAAGTACTTGGGACCACTTAGCAACAGTCCAGTGCTGCTTCTCTGTAGCCCAGTCAGGCGCTTCTGCCGCTGTTTATGGTTCAAAAGTGGCTTTACCTGGGGAATGCGGCACCTGTAGCCCATTTCCTGCACACGCCTGTGCACGGTGGCTCTGGATGTTTCTACACCAGACTCAGCCACTGCTTCCTCAGGTCCCCCAAGGTCTGGAATCGGTCCTTCTCCACAATCTTCCTCAGGGTCCGGTCACCTCTTCTCGTTGTACAGCGTTTTCTGCCACATTGTTTCCTTCCAACAGACTTCCCATTGAGGTGCCTTGATACAGCACTCTGGGAACAGCCTATTTGTTGAGAAATTTCTTTCTGGGTCTTACCCTCTTGCTTGAGGGTGTCAATGATGGCCTTCTTGACATCAGTAAGGTCGCTAGTCTTACCCATGATGGGGGTTTTGAGTAATGAACCAGGCAGGGAGTTTTTAAAAGCCTCAGGAATCTTTTGCATGTGTTTAGAGTTAATTAGTTGATTCAGAAGATTAGGGTAATAGGTCGTTTAGAGAACCTTTTCTTGATATGCTAATTTTTTGAGACAGGTTTTTGGGGTTATCAGGAGTTGTATGCCAAAATCATCAGTATTAAAACAATAAAAGACCTGACAAATTTCAGTTGGTGTGTAATGATTCTAAAATATATGAAAGTTTAATTGTAATCATTACTTTATGGAAAATAATGAAATTTTGCACTATATGCTAATTTTTTGAGAAGGACCTGTATTGCCGGTGAGTCAGATGAAGCACAAACACAGACAGAAAATAGAGTAAGCAAATGCTGGGGCCCAAACTGTCTAAATAGAACAGGACAGAAAAGGATACTGTCTGCAATCAGCAAAAACCCTAAGAAAAATTCCAACATGTCTGAAATGCAAAAATACTGAGGCCACACGACCTCGCCCCTACTATATCAGAACTCTGGTGTGAACTGTATACAAAACAGCAGATACTGAAATAACGGAACTAAAATACAGGAAAGACTAACATAATCTGTGGCAAAGAAAAACAGAGACTAGCACGGGCCCCAGCGAGGAACTCACACAACAAGGCAGAGAACAGAAAAAGCAAAAGGAAACAAAATGCCACAGTAATAAATAGCCAAAAAACTTATCTGAAAGATGCAGGTCACAGCAGGGAGCAAGCAGACTTTCAAATGGCTCAGGAAGAAAGCAAATCACCGGCAAGAATCATGGTAAGGCTGTTCACTTGAGTCTCCCCGGTAACACCTGATCGCCAATCATCCCCCTCAGGTGATGGACTTCTGTTAGCCAGAGCAGTTCATTACCAGCAGCAACCACCAGAGGGAGCCCAAACTCAGAAGTCAGATTAAAAGTGTTCACAACACATGTCCATTTCCAGACATCTTTATGTTTTGTTTTTCCACGGTATGCAACAAAATCAAAAAGTTTACAACCCATGGCATTGTAGCTAATCTTCCTGGATGAGGACACAAAGAAAAATTGATGAAATGTTGCAATGCAAGATAGTCTGGATGATGGATAAGCAGCCCCATAAAGTTCCAAAAAGTCAAGCTGTCCTTTAGGCTCAGGGTGTATCAGTGTCAGCGAGAATTATCCATCAACATTTGAATGAAATGAAACGCTATGGCAGGGGACCGAGGAAAACCTCACTGCTGAGACATAACAAAATCTAGGCTGCAGTGTGCCAAAATGTACATGAGCAAGCCAAAATCCTTCTGGAAAAGCGTCATGTGGACAGATGAGAATAAGATAGAGCTTTTTGGTAAAGCAGTCTTTCTACTGTTTACCGAAAATTGAATGAGGCCTACAAAGAAAAGAACACAGTACCTACAGTCAAATATTGTGGAGGTTCAAAAATGTTTTAGGATTGTTTTTCTGCCTCTGGCACTGGGTGCTTTGACTGTATGCAGGGAATCATGACATTTGAATTTTAGAAACAGATTTTGGGTCGCAATGCAGTGCCCAATATCTGAAAGCTGGGTTTGCATCCTAGGTCATGAGTCTTCTAGCAGAACAAACAATGACCAAACATACTTCAAGAAGCACCCAGAAATGGATGGAAACAAAGTGCTGGAAAGTTCTGAATAGGTCAGCAATAAGTACAGATCTAAATCCCATTGATTACCTGTGGAGAGATCTTAAAATTGCTGTTTGGAGAAGGCACCTTCAAATATGAGCGACCTGAAGCAGTTTGCAAAAGAAGGGTGGTCCAAAATTCCAGTTCAGAGGTGTAAGAAGCTTGTTAATGGTCATAGCAAGCCATTGATTGCAGTTATTGATTCCAAAGGGTGTGCAAACAAATATTACGTTGAGGGTGCCAACAATTTTGGATTTTTGAGGGGCTTTATTTGAAATGATGTCCAATTTGCCTTTTTTCCTCTTTTTTGTTTTGTTCCAATACACACAAAGGAAATAAACTTGCGTATAGCAAAACATGTATACTGGAACAATTTCAAGGGTTCTAACACATTAGGCCACAACTATATATATATATATATATATATATATATACCTAAATATGTAAATATATATGTATTATATTTTTATATATATACAGTGTAGGAAATAATTATTTGATCCCTTGCTGATTTTGTAAGTTTGCCCACTGACAAAGACATGAACAGTCTATAATTTTAAGGGTGGGTTAATTTTAACATTGAGAGAGAATATCAAAAATAAAATCCTGAAATTCACATTGTATAAATTATATAAATTTATTTGCATTTTGTAGTGAGAAATAAGTATTTGATCCCTCTGGCAAACAAGACTTAATACTTGGTGGCAAAACCCTTGTTGGTAAGCACAGCAGTCAGACTTTTTTTTGTAGTTGATTATGAGTTTTGCGCACATGTCAGGAGGAATTTTGGTGCACTCCATTTTGCAGATCATCTCTAAATCATTAAGATTTTGAGGCTGTCACTTGGCAACTTGGAGCTTCAACTCCCTCCATAAGTTTTCTATGGGATTAAGGTCTGAAGATTGGCTAGGCCACTCCATGGCCTTAATGTGCTTATTTTTTAGCCACTCCTTTGTTGCCTTAATTGTATGTTTTGGGTCATTGTCTTGCTGGAAGACCCAGCCACGACCCATTTTTAATGTCCTGGTGGAGGGAAGGAGGTTGTCACTCAGGATTTTACAGTACATGGCTCCATCCATTTTCCCATTGATGCAGTGAAGTAGTCCTGTGCCGTTAGCAGAGAAACACCCCCAAAACATAATGTTTCCACCTCCATGCTTGACAGTGGGGACGGTGTTCTTTGGGTCATAAGCAGCATTTCTCTTCCTTCAAACACGGCGAGTTGAGTTAATGCCAAAGAGCTCAATTTTGTCTCATCTGACCACAGCACCTTCTCCCTATCAGTCACAGAATCATTCAGGTGTTCATTGGCAAACTTCTGACTGGCCTGCACATGTGCCTTCTTGAGCAGGGGGACCTTGCGGGCACTGCAGGATTGTAAATCTACAGCGTAATGTGATAGCAATGGTTTTCTTGGTGACTGTGGTCCCAACTGCCTTGAGATCATTATCAAGTTCCTCCCATGTAGTTTTAGGTTGATCTCTCACCTTCCTCATGATCAAGGATAGCCCACAAGGTGAGATTTTGCATGGTGCACCAGATAGATGTCGATTGACAGTCATTTTGTATTTCTTCTATTTTCTTACTTTTGCACTAACAGTTGTCTCCTTCTCACCCAGCGTCTTACTTATGGTTTTGTAGCCCATTCTAGCTTTGTGCAGGTCTATGATCTTGTCCCTGACATCCTCATAAAGCTCTTTGGTCTTGCCCATGTTGTTTAGGTTAGAGTCTGACTGATTGAGTCTGTGGACAGGAGTCTTTTATAAATGTGACTATGTAAGACAGCTGTCTTTAAAGGGAATCTCTCCCCCATTTTTGCCCTATGAGATAGGGCCACCGCCATGGTTGGGTGAAGCCATTTATTGTCAAACTACTGTGTTTTCTCTTTTTAAATGATAATGACACTAAACAGCAATAGCACAAAAAGAGGACTTAAAAATCCTCCAAAAATTCAAAAAATACAACAAAAAGGCAGAGATGTTCACCTGCCCAGGCCTTCAAACAAATGCACTAACAGGATGCAGTGGAACCACGTCTTTAAGATCACGGCAAAACAAGTGCAAGAATACCGATGAGACAACCGCTCACAACCTACCAATCCATGGAGGGGGCGGGTGCTTGGTATATTGATGCACAATGAAGACTTGTATGCAGCGCTGTTCACATTATGGCAATGCACAGCATCCAGTTAAACAGCCTAGTATTTACACCCTTCTATTAGATCAGGCGGGCTGCCCAGCGCTATTAAGATGCATCCCATGTGAACAGACACCACAATTTACAAAACCAAATGAGTCCACTTGCACCCTGTAAAATAAAGTGCAAAAAACACATAAAAAATGTGAGGTATTAGTTGGTATTTTGACCAAAGTACGTAAGCTTGTAATCCACTTCACGGATCCTCACGCTTACAAGTAACTACACTAAACAGCAATAGCACAAAAAAAGAATTAAAAATCCTCCAAAAATTCAAAAAATACAACAAAAAGGCAGAGATGCTCACCTGCCCAGGCCTTCAAACAAATGCACTATCAGGATGCAGTGGACCCACGTCTTTAAGATGACAGCAAAACAAGTGCAAGAATACCGATGAGACAACCGCTCACAACCTACCAATCCATGGAGGGGCAGCTGCTTGGTATATTGATGCACAATGAAGACTTGTATGCAGCGCTGTTCACATTATGGCAATGCACAGCATCCAGTTAAACAGCCTAGTATTTACACCCTTCTATTAGATCAGGCGGGCTGCCCAGCGCTATTAAGATGCATCCCATGTGAACAGACACCACAATTTACAAAACCAAATGGGCCCACCTGCACCCTGTAAAATAAAGTGCAAAAAAAATAAAAAATGTGAGGTATTAGTTGGTATTTTGGCCAAAGTACGTAAGCTTGTAATCCACTTACGGATCCTCACGCTTACAAGTAACTACACTAAACAGCAACAGCACAAAAAGAGGACTTAAAAATCCTCCAAAAATTCAAAAAATACAACAAAAAGGCAGAGATGCTCACCTGCCCAGGCCTTCAAACAAATGCAGTGGATCCACGTCTTTAAGATGACGGCAAAACAAGTGAAAGAATACCATCCTGATGTGCATTTGTTTGAAGGCCTGGGCAGGTGAGCATCTCTGCCTTTTTGTTGTATTTTTTTTAAATCATAATGACAACCCAAAACATCCAAATGACCCTGATCAAAAGTTTACCTACCTTATTTCTTAATACCGTTTATTGCCCCCTCTAACATCAATGACAGCTTTAAGTCTACTATTTACTATTCTTAAAGGGCCAGCAGTCGGCCCTCAGTATTCTTAGCTATCAGCTGGCTATGCTTTGTTGTTCCCATTAGTAAACAGTGGGTCTCCTATACTGTTATTGCATATGCAGTGAGTGGCAGGCCTGCCCCAAATTTGGACGCACCCCAATACCCCTTTGAAGAGATGTACTGGAGGGCCTCCTGAAAGCCGTGTTCCCATTATTAGGAAGTTGGTACTCCCATACTGTTTGCCTATGCACTGAATGCAAGGCCTGCCCCAAACTTGGACGCACCCCAATAACCTTTTGAAGAAATGTACAGGAGGGCCTCCTGAAAGCAATGTTCCCATTATTAGGAAGTTGGTACTCTCATACTGTTTGCCTATGCAGTGAATGAAAGGCCTGGCCAAATATAGACGCACCCCAATACCCCTTTGAAGAGACGTACAGGAGGGCATCCTGAAAGCAATATTCCTATTATTAGGAACTTGGTACTCCTATACTGTTTGCCTATACAATGAATGCAAGGACTGCCCTAAATTTGGACGCATCCCAATAACCCTTTGAAGAGACGTACAGGAGGGCCTCATAAAAATTGTTCCCATTAGAAAGGAGTGGGTCTCCCATAGTGTTTGCCTATGCAGTGAATACAAAGGCTGCCAAAAATTTGGAGGCACTCCAATGCCCTTTGGAAGTGATGTGGAGGAGGGCCTCATAAAAAAATGTTCCCATTAGAAATGAGTGAGTCTCCCATAGTGTTTGCCTATGTAGTGAATGCAAGGGCTGCCAAAAATTTGGAGGCACTCCTATGCCCTTTGGTAGAGACGTGGAGAAGGGCCTCATAAAAAAATGTTCCCATTAGAAAGGAGCTTGTCTCCCATAGTGTTTGCCTATGCAGTGAATGCAAGGGCTGCCAAAAATTTGGAGACACTCCAATGCCCCTTGGAAGAGATGTGGAGGATGCCTCATAAAATATTCTTCCCATTAGAAAGGAGTGGGTCTCCCATAGTGTTTGTCTATGCAGTGAATGCAAGGGCTGCCAAAAATATGGAGGCACTCCAATGCCCCTTGGAAGAGACGGGGAGGAAAGCCTCATAAAATATTGTTCTCATTTGAAAGGAGAGGGTCTCCTGTACTTGTAATGCCAATGCACTAAGTGTATGGGCTGACAAACATTTACCCCTGGGGGTATACATGAGCTTACTGTCAAACAATTTTTATTTTACGGGCATCATAAACACCCTTTAAAAAAGTTATGTGGGTGTTGCATCACGAACCACGGTCACGCTGGTGATATGGTTGTGGAGGATAAGGAGAAGGAGGAAGACAACAGCAAATAGCCAAAATCAGGAAGTGTATACCCATTTGTGGGTGTGAAGAGGTGTATGGGAATAGACCTCCAAAAAAAAGACACTGGATTTGAGTTTGTTACGCTGCTATCATTCGGTGGTGTTGAGAAGTCTGGCCCAATCCAGCCCTTGTTCATTTTTATAAGAGTCAGCCTGTCAGCATTTTCAGTTGACAGGCGGATGGGTTATCAGTTATAATTCTACCAGCAGCACTAAAAACCCGCTCTGACAAAACACTAGTGGTTGGGCAGACCAGGACCTCCAAGTCGTAGAGAGCCAGTTCATGCCACGGATACCCAATAATTATAAGGCACAGAGGAATCACGGAGGACGTTGGTACAGTCAGCAAGGTACTCCCTCAGCATCTTCCCAAACTGCACTCCTTGTGAGAGTACCCTACGCCTCATGGCCTGTGCGATGGGAGGGACTGAAAAAACTCTCCAAGAACTTTGACAGTGTTCCCCTGCCTCTGCTGGATTGGAGTTGTGTCTCACTCGCCTGTACTCCTTGGTTGTCTAAGGAACTGTGACCTCTGCCACCAGCGTTTTCAGATGGGAATTTTTTAATAATTCCGCAACAAGAGCCTTCTGGTTCTGCCCCATTTTAGTATTTCTGTCGGCCTCAGGAATAAGAGATAGAAAGTTCTCTTTTTAGCATGGGTGTAGAAGTGTCACCAACCATTAATGACTTTCACCCAAAATTTGGAGAACCCGGTCACGTGAAAGGCAGCGTAACATAAATTCAGCCATGCGTGCCAGACTGCTAACAGGAAAGACTTCCGTGTCCTCACCAAGAGGATGACTGACCATGCTCTCCTCCTCCTCCCTGTCTTCAGGACATCCACGCTGAACAAGAGGGTATGACAGTTGTGCAGGTAGTACCGTCTATAGCACATGAAACTAGCTCCTGTTCTTCCTCCTCTTCCTCATTGTCACCCAATCCACTTGGGATGAGATGAGGCTGAGCTGTGTATAATCACCCTGTATGGTTCCTTGCTCCATCTAATCGTACTCCGCCTGCAATGCATCCTCTTTGATTGTGAGCAAAGAGCGTTTAATAAGACAGAGAAGTGGGATGATGGCGCTAATTATGGCGTCATCGCTGCTCACCTTCTTGGTGGAGTCCTCAAAGTTTTGGAGGATGGTACATATGTCTGACATCCATGCCCACTCCTGAGGTCTTATATTTGGAGTCTGAACTGAATACCGACGGCCTTTTTGATGCTGGTAGTCAACAACTGCCCTCTCCTGCTCACAAATCCTTCCAAACATCTGCAGTGTAGAGTGTTGTGAATGCTCTGGGTCTGACTTCTGAGTTTGGGCTCCCTCTGGTGGCTGTTGAAAATAATGAAGCTGCTTTGGCTAACAGTGGTTCGTCAGCTGGGGGCGATGATTGGCAATCTGGTGTTGATGACTGGGGAGATTTAAGTGAGTAACCTTCCCATGATCCTCGCCGGTGATTAGTTGCTTCCTGGTCTCTTTTGGAAGTCAGCCTGCTTCCTGCTTTGTCCTTCAACTTTCAGATAAGTTATTTGCTGTTTCTGTTTCATTTGCTTTTGTCCATCTCAGTTTTCTACCCTTTTGGTTTTGTGCAGCTAGGTTCCCCTGTGGGGGCCTGTGCTGCACTCTGTCTCTCCGTTGCCACTGTTTATGTATTTACAGATTTCTGTTATTTCAGCATCCGCTGATTTGCTACTAGTTCACACCAGAGACAGTTTATGTATTTTCAGTTCCCTGTTGTTTCAGTGTCTGCTGATTGGCTACCAGTGCACACCAGAGTCTGATCTAGCGGGGAAGAGATTGTGTGGTCTCAGTATTTTTGTATATCAGAAGTGTTGGAATTTTTCTTAGTGTTTTGATGGATTGCAGACAGTATTCTGTCCTGTCTTGTTCTATCTAGACAGTTTGGGCACCAGCTTTTTGCTTAAACTATTTTCTGCCTGCGTTTGTATTTCATCTTGTCTCACCGCCAATATATGTTTGGGGCTACCTATTCCTTTGGGGGTCTACTCCGGGGCAGTTAGTTTTCCTCTTCCTCTCTTTAGGCTTAGTTAACTCTCCGGCTGTGTCGAGGCGTCTAGGGCACCGTAGGCACATCCTACGGCTACTTCTAGTTGTGCTGGCAGTTTAGGGGTCTGCAATCCGCTAGTTACCAACCTCTCTGGGTGTCTGGTTGCTTAGCCTATTTTTTGCTGCTGTCCTCCTTGGCTATCATATCATAACAGTAGAGTTCCAATGCGTGGGGACATCACACACCAGTCGGTGAGCCGGAAGTTGCAAACACTGCTGAAACACGGCAAGGGCGGTGGAAGCTGTAGCTGACTTTCTAAAATGGGCACACATGCGGCATACTTTGACAAGCAGATCCGGCAGCTCCAGGTAGGTTTTGAGAAACTGCTGAACCCCAAGGTTAAGCACATGGACCAGGCATGGTACTTGTGTGAGCTCGCCTCACCTCAGAGCCACCACCAGGTTTCGACCATTGTCACACACGACCATGCCTGGCTGTAGGTTCAGCGGTGTCAGTCATAGATCTCCCTGCTCTTTCAGAGCAGTCCACAAATCTTCAGCATTGTGCAGTTTTTCACCTAAGCATATCAGAATCATCAAATCATGGAATGGTAGAGTTGGAAGGGACCTCCTGGGCCATCTGTTCCAACCTGCTGCTCAAAGCAGGAGTCACTAAATCATCCCAGACAGATGTCTGTCCAGCCTGTGTTTGAAGACTTCTATTGAAGGAGAACTCACCACCTCTCGTGACAGCCTGTTCCACTCATTGATCACCCTAACTGTCAAAAAGTTTTTTCTAATATCTAATCTGTGTCTCCTCCCATTCAGTTTCATCCCATTGCTTCTAGTCTTTCCTTGTGCAAATGAGAATAAAGATGATCCTTTTGCAGTGTGACAGCCCTTGAGATATTTGTGTACAGCTATTAAGTCTTCTCTCAGTCTTCTCTTTTGCAAGCTAAACATTCCCAAATCCTGCAACCGTTCCTCATAGGACATGGTTTGCAGACCAGTCACCATTCTGGTGCTCTTCTCTGAACTTGCTCCAGTTTGTTGATGTCTTTTTTAAAATGTGGTGCCCAAAACTGGACACAGTATTCCCGATGAGGTCTGACCAAAGAGGAGTAGAGGACAATGACTTCACACTTCAATGATCTAGACTGTATGCTTCTGTTAATACATCCTAGAATTGTATTTGCCTTTTTTGCTACTGCATCACACTGTTGACTCATGTTCAGTCTGTGATCTATTAGTATACCCAAGTCTTTTTCACATGTGCTGTTGCTTAGCCCTATTCCTCCCATTCTGTATATGCTTTTTTCATTTTTATTGCCCAGATGTAGTACTTTTTTCCCTGTTAAAAACCATTCTGTTAGTTACTGCCCACTGCTCCAGTTTATTTATATCTTTTTAAATCCTCTCTTCTCTAGTATTAGCCATCCCTTCTAGCTTTGTGTCATCAGCAAATTTAATCAGTTTACCCTCAATTCCTTCATCTAAATCATTGCTAGATGTTGAACAATACAAGGCCCAGGACAGAGCCCTGTGGTACCCCACTTGAGACATTCTTCCAACTGGATGTGCAGTCATATACGACCACTCTTTGGGTCCGATCACTAAGCCAGTTATGAATCCACCTAACAGTTACCTTGTCCATTCCACACTTAGTCATTTTTTCAATAAGGATTGTGTGAGATACTTTGTCAAATGCTTTGCTTGAAGTCCAAGATATACTATTTCTACAGCATTTCCCGGATCCACCCAGTCAGTGATTCTGTCATAGAAGGAAATTAAGTTAGTCTGACATGACTTATTAGTTACAAATCCATGCTGACTCTGGTTAATCACTTCATTATTGTCCAGGTGCTTACATACATGTTGTTTAACCCCTTAACGACCGCTGATATGCCTTTTAACGGCGGTCATTAAGGGTACTTAAACCACAGCTGTGGAAAAAGTGTATAGCGCCCCCCGCAGTCGGATTTTTTCCGGGACCCCAGAGAGCATGAATCGGGTCAGTTTTTACCGAAGGGGAGAGAATGGCGGGCGCATGCTCAGTGCGCCCGCCGCGATGTGCTGGGGAGGCTTGGGCAATTTCTCTGGGGTCTCGGCTGCTGGGGGTAGCCGAGACCCCAGAGAACATGATCCCGGTCGGTATTTACCGACCCCGGTGTTGCGATCGCCGTTATAACGGTATAATGGCGACCGCAACAAAAAAAAAATGATTTCTCTCCCCTTTGATGTGATCGCACATCAGAGGGGTGAGAATTAGGGTCCCCAGGTCCCCCGATCCCTCCCTGTACCTCCTGGTGTCCTCTTGTCCTCCGGCAGGTCCCAGGCTCCCGGCCTCTTCTTCCTGTAAAAAAAAATGGCAGGCGCATGCTCAGTGCGCCCGCCGAATCTGCCTGGCAGATTCAAAAAATTTTTCATTCATTCTCCTAAAAGTACATTTTGATCTCTGTGATAAACTATCACAGTGATCAAAATAAAAAAACAGTACATAAACCCTCCTTTATCACCCCCTTAGTTAGGGACATATAATAAAATATAGAAATTATATTTATTTTCATTTTTCCATTAGGGTTAGGGTTAGGTTTATAATTAGGGTTAGGGTTATAATTAGGGTTAGCATTAGGGTTAGGGTTAGGCTGGGTTCATACTGCGTTATGGCAGTCCGTTAGACGGACTGCGTTACACCGCGGTATAACGCGGTGTAACGCAGTCCGTTAACGCTGCCATTCACCCTCATTTGAGGGCGCATCGCGATGCATGCCGTAAAGCGGCATGCGTTCGCGACTTGCCGTCATTCAGTGACGGAGCCTCGGACGTGGCCTGCAGCGTCTGGGGTCCGTGTTGTGAATGGGCTTGAGATGAGTTCTGAGCAGAGGCTCCCTCTGGTGGTTACAAGCGGTACTGGTCTGTCCAGTGAAGATCGTGAAGATTGTGAGGATTGGGAATCAGGTGTTACTGACTGGTCTTATATAAGGGAGTCACCTTCCCATCAGGGTTGCCGGTGATCAATTGTTCTGGTCTCTATCCTTGATTCCTGTTTCCCTTGTAGCCTGCTGTGTCGTGTCTGCATCTCCTGCTAACAGATAAGACATTTTCTTCTTTTTGTTTTTGTGCTTGATTTTTGCATTTTGTCCTGCACTTCTGTGGGGGCCTTCAGGGTCCCTTCCGGGGGCTTTTGCCCTCTCAGTTTAGTTCAGCCACTGATGTTTGTACTTTTGCTTTTTCCAGTTTTTTCAGTGGCTGCTGTTTTGATTTTGTTACACCAGAGAACTAATTTAGGTGGTAGAGGTCGTGTGATCTCAGGTGTTTTTGAAATTAGTAGAGTTGGTGCTTTTCAGGGTTTTCTGGGATTGCAGTAAGTACCCTTCCTATCGTTTTCTATTTAGTTAGTTTGGGCCCCAACGTTTGCTCATACTATTTTCTGTCTGTGTCAGTATTTCTTCTTGTCTAACCGCCATTACATGTTTGGGGGCTTTCTATTATCTTTGGGGTTCTGCTCCGGGCAGATAGCTTTCCTATATCTATCTTTAGGTGTAGTTAGTTTCTCAGGCTGTGACGAGGCGTCTAGGACCAACGTAGGAACGCTCCACGGCTGCCTCTAGTTGTTGTGGTTAGTCAGGGTACTGCAATCTCATAGATTCCAACTGCTCTGGTGTATTGCCTTTTTTGCCTGCACTCCTCAGCTACCGAAACATAACAGTATCACCGGCCCAAAATTTAAAATTGTATGGTACTCACAGAAGGGAAAAAATTTGTGAAAGAAAAAACGGTTGTCAGAGTTGTCAGAGATATTTTTCTGTTTGTTGCATTTTATTTTTTTTTCCCTCTGTATCTCTGGGTGCTGGGGAGGATTTTTTCTCTCAATGGAGTTTGCACAGTTGTCTGGCCGTGTGGATCAGCTTGCCACTGAGGTTCAGAGTATTGCTGCATATCTTGCTAGGTTGCCTGTTGTGGAACCTAGGATTCCCATGCCAGATTTGTTTTTAGGGGATCGAGCTAAGTTTCAGAAGTTCAAAAATAATTGTAAATTGTTTTTTGCCTTAAAATCTAAGTCCTCAGGGAACACAGCGCAGCAGGTTCAAATTGTCATCTCTCTCCTGCGCGGCGATCCTCAGGATTGGGCTTTTTCCCTGACACCTGGGGATCCTGTTTTGAGTGATGTTGATACATTTTTCAGGCTTTGGGGTTATTGTATGATGAGCCTAATGTCACTGATCAAGCTGAAAAAGCCTTGTTGGCATTAAATCAGGGACTTGATGACGCTGAGTTATACTGTCAGAGATTCCGTAGGTGGGCAGTCCTGACCAAGTGGAATGACGACGCTTTGGCGGCCCTTTTTCGGAAGGGTCTGTCAGATAATGTAAAGGATGTTATGGTGGGATTCTCTGTCTCCTCTGGTCTCAATGATTCTATGTCATTAGCGATTCAAATTGACAGACGTTTGCGTGAGCGGAGAAGTATGCGTGGAATAGTGTTGCCTTGTGAACCTGCTTCTGAATCCATGCAGTGTGATAGAGTGGTGTCTGGGGCACAGCGTCATGAGTTTCGAAAGCGCAATGGGTTATGTTTCTACTGTGGTGATGCCTCTCATGCTATTTCAGTCTGCCCTAAGCGGGGAAGACGTTTTGCACGCTCAGTTGTCTTGGGTAGTGTTCAGACTAAGTTTTTATTAACTGTCACTCTGATATGCTCTCTGTCCTCATTTTCTGCTCAGGCTTTCGTTGATTCTGGAGCAGCTATTAACCTGATGGATTATGATTTTGCTAAACGTTGTGGGTTTCCCTTGATACCCCTACAGAAATCTATTCCCCTACTGGGGATCGATTCTACCCCTTTGGCTGAGAATAAACCTCAGTTCTCTACTCAGGTGATAATGAGGGTTGAACCTGATCATCAAGAGTGCTGCAAATTTTTGGTTCTGTATAATCTACATGATATTATCGTACTGGGTTTCCCTTGGTTACAGTTCCATAATCCTGTTTTGGATTGGAAATCTGTGTCTGTAACCAGTTGGGGCTGCCAATGTGTTAATACCAACACACCTGTTTTTTCTGCCTCCCCCAGGCTCAGGATGTTCCTGACTTTTTGATTGATTTTTCTGATGTATTTAGCGAAAGTAAATCTGCATCCTTGCCTCCCCATAGGAGCTATGACTGCGCTATTGAATTAGTGCCTGGTAGTAAATTCCCTAAAGGTCGCCTTTTTAACTTGTCTGTACCTGAACATGACGCTATGCGGTCTTATATCAAGGAGTCATTGGAGAAGGGTCATATCAGACCATCCTCTTCACCCTTAGGTGCCGTTTTTTTCTTTGTGGCCAAAAAGGATGGTTCATTAAGGCCGTGTATTGATTATCGTCTTTTGAACAATATTACTGTGAAATATCAATACCCGTTACCCTTGATTTCTGACCTGTTTTCCAGGGTGAAAAACGCTACTTGGTTTACCAAGCTTGACCTCAGGGGGGCATATAACCTTATTCGCATTAAGCACGGGGATGAATGGAAGACGGCATTCAATACCCCGGAGGGGCATTTTGAGTACCTTGTGATGCCCTTTGGGCTCACTAATGCTCCTTCTGTCTTCCAGTCCTTCATGAATGACATTTTCAGGGATTTTGTGGATAAATTTCTGATTGTTTATTTGGATGATATCTTGATTTTTTCTAATGACTGGGACTCTCATGTGAAACATGTTCGAACTGTATTCCAGATTTTGAGAGAGAATGCTCTGTATGTGAAGGGATCAAAGTGTCTTTTTGGCGTACAGAGGATCTCATTTCTGGGATTCATTTTGTCCCCATCTGTTATTGAAATGGACCCGGTCAAGGTTCAGGCCATCTGTGATTGGGTCCAACCTACTTCATTAAAGGCTCTTCAAAGATTTTTGGGTTTTGCCAATTTTTATCGTAAATTTATTGGTAATTTCTCGGTTATTGTTAAACCATTAACTGATCTGACCAAAAAGGGTTCTGATGTGGTGAATTGGCCTCCTGAGGCAGTCTCTGCATTTCAGGAACTTAAGCAGAGATTCACTTCTGCTCCTGTTCTACGGCAGCCTGATGTTTCTCTGCCATTTCAGGTGGAGGTTGATGCCTCTGAAATTGGGGCAGGTGCCGTTTTGTCCCAAAAAGATCCAGAGACCTCTAAAAGTAACCCTTGTGCCTTTTTCTCTCGAAAATTTTCTCCTACTGAACGTAATTATGACGTGGGTAATCGGGAGTTATTGGCCATGAAGTGGGCTTTTGAAGAGTGGAGACATTGACTGGAGGGAGCCAAACATCAGGTGGTGGTCCTTACTGACCATAAGAATCTGGTTTATCTGGAATCTGCCAAGCGACTCAATCCTAGACAGGCCAGGTGGGCCTTGTTTTTCACACGTTTTAATTTTGTGGTTTCCTTTCTTCCTGGCACTAAGAATGTTAAGGCGGATGCCCTCTCGAGGAGCTTCCTTGCGGACTCTCCTGAGTTATCTGATCCTTCTGTTATTTTGAAAGAGGGTGTAGTTCTTTCCGCCATCTCACCTAATTTGAGACTTGCTCTGGAGGGGTGTCAGGAGGATAGGACCGAGCGCTGCCCTGTTGGAAAATTGTTTGTCCCGGACCAGTGGAAAAAGAGTGTGATGTCTGAGATTCATTGTTCCGCGTTGGCTGGGCATCCCGGAATTTTTGGTACCAGAGACTTGGTTAGTCGGTCCTTTTGGTGGCCTACCTTGTCTCGTGATGTCAGGGAATTTGTGCAGTCCTGCGGGACTTGCTCTCGCTCCAAGCCTTGCTCTCGCTGTAGTGGTTTGTTGATGCCATTGCCTGTGCCCAAGAGACCATGGACCCATATCTTTATGGATTTCATTTCCGACCTTCCTGTTTCTCAGAGAATGACCGCCATCTGGGTGATTTGTGATAGGTTTTCCAAGATGATACATCTTGTGCCATTACCTAAGTTGCCTTCCTCCTCTGAATTGGTGCCGTTGTTCCTTCAGCACGTGGTTCGTTTACACGGCATTCCTGAGAACATAGTGTCTGACAGAGGAGTCCAGTTTGTTTCCAGATTTTGGAGGACTTTTTGTTCTAAACTGGGTGTTCAATTGTCTTTCTCCTCGGCATTTCATCCTCAGATCAATGGTCAAACTGAGAGAACAAACCAGACATTGGAGACTTATCTAAGATGCTTTGTGTCTGCTGATCAGGATGACTGGGTCTCTTTTTTGCCTTTGGCTGAGTTTGCTCTTAATAATAGGGCTAGCTCTGCCACTTTGATGTCTCCGTTTTTCTGTAATTCTGGGTTTCACCCTCGATTTTCTTCAGGACAGACGGAGGCTTCTGTCTGTCCAGGTGTTGACTCTGTTGTTGAGCGTATGCAACAGATTTGGGACCAGGTAGTGGAGAGGTTGTCCCTTTCTCAGGAGAGGGTCCAGCGGTTTGCTAACCGGCATAGGACTGATGGTCCTCGGTTTAAAGTAGGGGACTTGGTCTGGTTGTCCTCAAAAAATATTCCTATGAGAGTAGCATCTCCTAAATTTAAGCCTAGGTTCATTGGACCTTATAAGATCATGGAGATTCTTAATCCTGTTTCTTTTCGTTTGCTTCTTCCAGGGACATTTAAAATCCATAACGTGTTCCACAAGTCCTTGTTGAAGAGGTTTGTTGAGCCAGTGGTTCTTGCTGCTGTGCCTCCTGACCCTATTTTGGTTGAGGGCAATCTGGAGTATGTGGTTGAGAAAATATTGGATTCTCGTTTTTCTAGACGGAAACTCCAGTATTTGGTTAAGTGGAGAGGTTATGGTCAGGAAGACAATTCTTGGGTGTTTGCTTCGGACATCCATGCTAGGAGACTCATCCGTGCGTACCATAGGGCTCATCCTGACCGACCTGGTTGCTCAAATGAGGGTTCGGTGACCCCTCCTCAAGGGGGGGGTACTGTTGTGAATGGGCTTGAGATGAGTTCTGAGCAGAGGCTCCCTCTGGTGGTTACAAGCGGTACTGGTCTGTCCATGAAGATTGGAAGATTGTGAGGATTGGGAATCAGGTGTTACTGACTGGTCTTATATAAGGGAGTCACCTTCCCATCAGGGTTGCCGGTGATCAATTGTTCTGGTATCTATCCTTGATTCCTGTTTCCCTTGTAGCCTGCTGTGTCGTGTCTGCATCTCCTGCTAACAGATAAGACATTTTCTTCTTTTTGTTTTTGTGCTTGATTTTTGCATTTTGTCCTGCACTTCTGTGGGGGCCTTCAGGGTCCCTTCCGGGGGCTTTTGCCCTCTCAGTTTAGTTCAGCCACTGATGTTTGTACTTTTGCTTTTTCCAGTTTTTTCAGTGGCTGCTGTTTTGATTTTGTTACACCAGAGAACTAATTTAGGTGGTAGAGGTCGTGTGATCTCAGGTGTTTTTGAAATTAGTAGAGTTGGTGCTTTTCAGGGTTTTCTGGGATTGCAGTAAGTACCCTTCCTATCCTTTTCTATTTAGTTAGTTTGGGCCCCAACGTTTGCTCATACTATTTTCTGTCTGTGTCAGTATTTCTTCTTGTCTAACCGCCATTACATGTTTGGGGGCTTTCTATTATCTTTGGGGTTCTGCTCCGGGGCAGATAGCTTTCCAATCTATCTTTAGGTGTATTAGTTTCTCAGGCTGTGACGAGGCGTCTAGGACCAACGTAGGAACGCTCCACGGCTGCCTCTAGTTGTTGTGGTTAGTCAGGGTACTGCAATCTCATAGATTCCAACTGCTCTGGTGTATTGCCTTTTTTGCCTGCACTCCTCAGCTACCGAAACATAACAGGTCCGTCACCACTAGAGCAGATGAATCATCTGCTGATTCCTCTGCGCTAGCGGGTATAGCATAACGCGATCGCGTTATGCTATACCGTTACCAGCCCGTCAACGCTATGTGTTGAACGGGCTGGAAAAATGCAAAATGAACCTAGCCTTAGGGTTAGGGTTATAATTAGGGTTAGGGTTTGAATTAGGGTTATGGTTATAATTAGGGTTAGGGTTACAATTAGGGTTAGAGTTACAATTAGGGTTAGGGTTACAATTAGGGTTGGGAATTAGGTTAGAATTAGGGTTAGGGGTGGGAATAGGGTTAGGGGTGTGTTGGGGTTAGGGTTGGAGCTAGAATTGAGGGGTTTCCACAATTTAGGCACATCAGGGGGTCTCCAAACAAGACGTGGCGTTCAAAAAGTCAAATGGCGCTCCCACCCTCACGAGCACTGCCGTGCACCCAAACAGTGGTTTATCCCAACATATGGGGTATCAGCGTAGTCAGGACAAATTGCACTCCAATTTTGGGGTTCTAATTTCTCCTGTTACCTTTGGGAAAATAAAAAATAGCTGGCTCAAAAAAATCATTTTTGAGGAAAAAAATGATTTTTTATTTTCACGGCTCTGCGTTTATAAATTTCTGTGAAGCACTTGGGGGTTCAAAGTGCTCACCACACATCTAGATAAGCTCCTTGTGGGGTCTAGTTTCCAAAATGGTGTCAATTGCAGGGGGTTTCTACTGTTTAGGCACATCAAGGGCTCTGCAAACACAACATGACGCCCGCAGAACATTCCATCAAAATCTGCATTACAAAATTGCGCTCCTTCCCTTCCAAGCTCTCCCATGCGCCCAAACAGTGGTTTCACCCCACATATGGGGTATCAGCGTACTCAGGAAAAATTGCACAACAAATTTTGGGATCCAATTTCTCCTGTTACCCTTGGAAAAATAAAAAAATAGCGGGCTAAAGAATAATTTTTGAGGAAAAAAAATGATTTTTTATTTTCACGGCTCTACGTTATAAACTTCTGTGAAGCACTTGGGGTTCAAAGTGCTCACCACACATCTAGATAAGTTACTTAAGGGGTCTAGTTTCCAAAATGGTGTCATTTGTGGGGGGTTTCCACTGTTTAGGTGTATCAGGGGCTCTACAAACTTGACATGGCGTCCAGCCAATTCTGCGTTGAAAAAGTCAAACGGCGCTCCTTCCCTTGCGACCTATGCCGTGCGCCCAAAAAGTGGTTTACCCCCACATATGGGGTATCGGCGTATTCAGGAGAAATTGCACAACAAATTTTGTGGTTCATTTTATCTTTTAACACTTGTGAAAATAAAAATAATTGGTTCCGAAGTAAAGTTTTTGCAAAATAGTTAAATGTTAATTTTTTCCTTCCACATTGCTTCAGTTCCTGTGAAGCACGTAAAGAGTTAATAAACTTCTTGAATGTGGTTTTGAGCACCTTGAGGGGTGCAGTTTTTAGAATGGTGTCACTTTTGGGTATTTTCTATCATATTGACCCCTCAAAGTGACTTCAAATGTGATATGGTCCCTAAAAAAAATGGTGTTGTAAAAATGAGAAATCGCTGGTCAACTTTTAACAGTTATAACTTCGTAACAAAAAAAATTTGTTCCCAAAATTGTGCTGATGTAAAGTAGACATGTGGGAAATGTTATTTATTAAGAAATTTGTGTGACATATCTCTCTGATTTAAGGGCATAAAAATTTAAAGTTTGAAAATTGCTAAATTTTCAAAATTTTCGCCATATTTCCATTTTTTTCATAAATAAAAGCAAGACATATAAAAATTTTTTTACCACTAACGTGAAGTACAATATGTCATGAAAAAACATTCGCAGAATCAGCTGGATTCGTTAAAGTGTTCCAGATTTATAACCTCATAAAGTGACAGGGGTTTCAGAGTTGTAAAAATTGGCCCTGTCATTAAGCTGCAAATTGGCTCTGTCACTAAGGGGTTAATAATTTGTTCAAAGATCTTTCCTGGTATAGAAGTCAGACTCACCGGCCTATAGTTCCCTGGGTCCACCTCCTTCCCCTTTTTGAAGATAGGAACAACATTTGCTCTTCTCCAGTCTTCTGGGACTTCTCCTGTTCTTCAAGAATTTTCAAAGATTATGGAGAGTGGTTCAAAACTTTCTTCTGCTATCTCCTTCAATACTCTAGGGTGTAATAAATCTGGACATGGAGACTTGAATTCATTTAGGTTAGCTAAGTGTTTCCTCACTAATTTTCTGTTTATAGATATCCTGGATTCTTCTATTCCCTTAATAGGACAGTGAAGATCCGTTGATGTTACATTTCCTTTCTGAGAGAAAACAGATGCAAAATAGGAATTTATAAGTTCGGCCTTCTCAACATCCTGCCTAATGCTTAGCTTCAGCACAGCCTGTTTCCGCTTGGCTGAGGCAGTGCTGCAGTTCTTCCAGCTTGTGACAGATGTGGTTATTTCGGAGATGGAGGCTGAAGAGGAGGAGGTTGAGGTGCAGGAGCTGTAGACTGTGGGGCAACCCTGATTGACCTAGGGCCTGCAATCCTTGGCATCGGGAGGACGTGTTCCATCCCAAGGTCCGACTGGGTCCCGGCTTCCACTATGTTAACCCAGTGTGCTGTCACTGAGATGTACCGTCCCTACCCACAAGCACTTGTCCACGTGTCCGTGGTTAGGTGGACTTTACCAGTAACTGTATTGTTGAGGACACGGCTAGTGTTGTGGGACACGTGCTTGTGTAATGCGGGGATGGCACACCGGGAGAAATAGTGGCGGCTGGGGACCAAGTACTGAGGGATGGCCACCATCAGGTTGCGGAAAGCTTCCGTCTCTACAAGCTGAAAAGGCAACATTTCGAGCTCAAGCAGTTGTGAAATGTGTAAATTTAGTAGTGTGGACTGTGAGGCGTTGGCTGCGTATTTGCGCTTGCGTTTCAAGGACTGGAGTATGGACAACAGAACGCTGCACTGGGACAAGGACATGGACATGCTTGATGATGATGCTAGATGAGTGTGTGTAATGACGGGTGCAGGGCAGGAAGCAACTTCGCATGCACCATGGACAGGAGATTAGCTTGCACTCACAACAGCTAAAGAAGCAGTGTTGTCACCCACAGACACTGTTCCTAGACCTTGAGGTTCAGCCCCCAAAGTTGGGTGCTTTGCTGCCATGTGCCTGGTCATGCTGGTGGTGGTCAGGCTGGTAGTTTTGTTACCCCTGCTGTTGCTGGCCTGACAGGTGGTGCAAATGGCCTTTTTGGGGTTATCGGCAGAGCCTTTAAAAAACAACCACACTCTGGAAGACATAACAGTTGTACTGGCAACTTCTATCATGTTGGTGTTGCGGGGAATGGTTGCTGGCCTTCTGTCTGCGGCCAGCACACTGCTCCTTCCTGCCTGTTGGGGTGCTACGCCTCCCTTCCCCTGTGTGCTGCTGTCCTCGCTCTGCATGTCCTCCTGCCAGGTTGGGTCAGTTACTATATCATCCACCACCTCGTCTTCCACTTCTGCACCCTGGTCCTCCTACTGACTTTCTGGCAATTGTCAAAAAGGTAGCACACTGTAGCGATATAGCTTGCAGACACAAAATATGGAGAGTGAATTGCATCACTGCCTTAGAAATATGAAAAATTGAGAAGTCTTAGCGCATAAAATGGCCAATTTATGTGTACCTGGAAGCTACGTTAAGGCTCTTCTCGGATTCCAGGTCCTAACTAATGCCAATCCTTGCTTAGAAAAGTCTATCTGTATGGGAACATATGAATCCTCTCTCTAGACTAAAATCTACATCTCTGTGGAGGTTTAATGGACCTGGTATAATTAAAGCACCTGTGACCAGCAGAAGGTAACTGAATACATATCAAAAAACTGACCGCACATCCAAAAATAGACCCAATGTGACCAGGTGCTAAACCTAGAGTCACCAACTCATGCTCATTCAAGAAAATAAGGTAGCACACTGTAGCGCTATAGCTTGCAGACACAAAATATGGAGAATGAATTGCATCACTCCTCATAGGAGTTATGATTGCGCTATTGACTTAGTACCCGGTTGTAAATTTCCCAAGGGTCGGCTCTTTAATTTATCTGTACCTGAGCATGATGCTATGCAATCTTATATCAAAGAGTCTTTAGAGAAGGGTCATATCAGACAATCCTCTTCACCCTTGGGCGCCGGCTTTTTTTTTGTGGCCAAGAAGGATGGCTCATTGAGGCCGTGTATTGACTATCGTCTCCTGAATAAGATCACTATTAAATATCAATATCCGTTACCCTTGATTTCTGACCTATTTTCCAGAGTGAAAGGTGCTAGTTGGTTTACCAAGCTTGACCTCAGGGGGAATATAATCTTATTCGCATCAATCACTGTGATGAATGGAAGACGGCTTTTAATACCCCAGAGGGGCATTTTGAGTACCTAGTGATGCTCACTAATGCCCCTTCCGTCTTCCAATCCTTTATGAACGATATTTTCCGGGATTTCGTGGATAAATTTCTGATCGTTTATTTGGACGATATCTTGATTTTTTCCGATGACTGGGATTCTCATGTGGAACATGTTCGGACTGTATTCCGGATTTTGAGAGAAAATGCATTGTATGTGAAGGGATCAAAATGTCTTTTTGGCGTACAGAAGGTTTCATTTCTGGGATTCATTTTGTCTCCGTCTTATTGAAATGGACCCGGTCAAAGTTCAGGCCATTTGTGATTGGGTTCAGCCCACTACATTGAAGGCTCTTCAGAGATTTTTGGGTTTTGCTAATTTTTATCGTAAATTTATAGGTAACTTCTCTACTATTGTGAAACCACTGACTGATTTGACCAAAAAGGGTTCTGATTAGTGTTGAGCGATACGATACTGCAAATATCGGGTATCGGCCGATATTAGCTCTATCGGCCTTTCGATAATTCATTTCGATATTTTCGTCTTATCGAATACCGGAATCGGAAGTTCCCATAATTCTTTGCGAGGCAATGTGATTTTAGTCAGCCAATGAGGAATCCTAAGAAGTGTGGGCACATCCTGTACTGCTGCGGTCATGTTAACTAATGGCATGGCTGTGATTGGATGCTGAAATGATGTCAGAATGCACTATAAAAGGCGCCGCCGCCATTTTAGCGTCACTGTGCTGTGAATTCAGTAAGGGACAGAACGCTGCTGTGCTGACTCTGAGGGACAGTTAGAGATTGCGATTTAGTGTACTGTGCTGTAGGCAGGCTAGCACCAACCGCTGTGTAAAGCTTCCTTTTGCCTGCAGTGTTGTTTTAACAGCTCTGCAAGGTGTGTGTGAGTGCAGGTGACGCTGCAGTTTGCTCTGCATGCAACGCTGTCTGTAGGCATCTGCACATGTCACTCACAGACTCTTTTTTTTTTCCTTCAGTGTAATTCTTGCAGCTCCATGCAATTTAACTATTAGTGTGACGCGCTTCCATCCGTATCCAATACATTGGTTGCAAACACTATAGAAGTAGACAAAGGAGTAGCCTTTCACAGATTGTGAACAGTTGTGTTTCAGTGTTCACTTCAGTCTGTTTTTTATTTTTTGAGTGCACATCACGCTCCAGTTACTTGTTCAAGCACTGCTGCTTGTACTCTGCTGAGCGTGTCTCAGTGCCTCATCCTTTTCATTTCTCTCCAATTGGTTCTGCTCCATTCCATTTAAAATAAATCTAATCTATTAGTGTGACGCGCTTCCATCCGTATCCAATACATTGGTTGCAAACACTATAGAAGTAGACAAAGGAGTAGCCTTTCACAGATTGTGAACAGTTGTGTTTCAGTGTTCACTTCAGTCTGTGTTTTTTATTTTTTGAGTGCACATCACGCTCCAGTTACTTGTTCAAGCACTGCTGCTTGTACTCTGCTGAGCGTGTCTCAGTGGCTCATCCTTTTCATTTATCTCCAATTGGTTCTGCTCCATTCCATTTAAAATATAATCTATTAGTGTGACGCGCTTCCATCCGTATACAATACATTGGTTGCAAACACTATAGAAGTAGACAAAGGAGTAGCCTTTCACAGATTGTGAACAGTTGTGTTTCAGTGTTCACTTCAGTCTGTGTTTTTTATTTTTTGAGTGCACATCACGCTCCAGTTACTTGTTCAAGCACTGCTGCTTGTACTCTGCTGAGCGTGTCTCAGTGGCTCATCCTTTTCATTTATCTCCAATTGGTTCTGCTCCATTCCATTTAAAATATAATCTATTAGTGTGACGCGCTTCCATCCGTATACAATACATTGGTTGCAAACACTATAGAAGTAGACAAAGGAGTAGCCTTTCACAGATTGTGAACAGTTGTGTTTCAGTGTTCACTTCAGTCTCTGCGTAATAACCACACTTAGGCCTTATAACTTTTCTGACTTTCTTTATCAATCTACCAAGATGAAGAAGTCAGTGAGTAAGGCACGTGGTCGTGGCCGTGGAGTTTCAGCAGGGAGAGGACGTGGGGATTCTGTGGCTGCTGCCGCCCTCAGTGACACAGCATCCACCAGTTTTACCCATGAGCGTTCCTTTATGCGCACTTTGGTAGGAGCTCGGCGTGCCCCCCTGCTGCTGGAAGAACAAATTGAAGCCGTTGTTGGTTGGATGGCAGCCAATGCATCGACTTCAATTCCTTCCACCTCCTCTCAGGAACACAACACTGTTGAGCAACCATCTGTCTGTTCACAGCCTGTCAAATTGCCCAGGCAGTCAGAGAGTTCTGTACAGGAGCCAGCTGAGTCTCTGCTTCTGTTCTCAGAATCTGTTGGCTCGCAAACACGGGCACAGGCAAGCAGCATTCTGCAATTTGAAGAAGAGGGAGTATGCAGTGATGCGCAACAGCTGTGTCTCTCTCAATCTGAAGAGGCGGGTGAGCCAGTGCCGATGGACAGCACACCGCAGAACGCATCTTATGATGATGATGAGACTCAGGTGCCAGGTTTTGTGGAGCATGGTGCTGCCCAGACCATCCAACAGCAGCAGGTGTTGGAAGAGGGTAGTGGAGATGATGAAGTCCGAGACCCAACATGGCGTGAGCAACAGGAAGGTGGTGGGAGAAGCTCTGAGGAAGAGATTGTCCCAACGGTACAAAGAGGAGGGAGAGGTAGGCTGCAGACTCGCTTGCCTGTAGCCTCCAGTTTGGCACCTGTTGGGAGCAGTTCTCTTAGAACTGTCAAAATTGGCGCTCCCATGACTTGCACTGCGTGGTCCTTTTTTGACAGACTTGTAGATGATATTTGCTATGTTCAATGCAAGCTGTGTAAGCAAAAAGTTAAAAGAGGTAAAAATATCAGGAACCTGAATACCACAAATATGTGGAAACATGTACGGACAAAGCACGTATCTGAGTTCCAAAGACGCACTGGAGATGTAGGCCAACCTACAGCAGCACCTACATCTTTAGGTCATGTTCGAGCCTCTACCTCCAGCTCTCACACACCTGGTTCGGCTTCCTCACAGGATCTCCATGGAAGAACCTCGGTCACTGTTGTCCATAGACAAACTGTTATTCCACCCACTGCAGCAAGTTCACAGTCATCGTCACACTCCCAGAACAAAAAACAGCCATCGGTAACACAGGCATGGGATAAAAGACGGCCATACTCGGCAAACCATCCACGAGCACAGGCTCTGAATGCTGGCCTTGCAAAACTCCTGTCCCTTGAAATGCTGTCATTCAGGCTGGTGGAGACTGACAGTTTCAGGAACTTTATGGCATTGGCAGTCCCACAATATAATGTGCCAAGCCGATTTTATTTCAGCAGGCAAGCTGTCCCTGCTCTGCAAAAACATGTCGAGGGAAACATTAAACATGCGCTACTAAACGCCGTCAGTAGCAGGGTCCACCTGACCACCGATGCGTGGACCAGTACCCATGGCCAGGGACGATACCTTTCCCTCACTGCCCATTGGGTCAATGTTGTGGAGCCGGGTACAGATCTTGCCAGTGGCGCTGTACGTGTTCTGCCAACTCCAAGGATTGCAGGAATCCAGTCTGTGCACATTGATTCCTCCTCCTACTCCAGTTCCTCAGAATCATCGCTGCACGAGCCGTCACGGTATACCTCCACATGGACCCGTGAACGCTTACCTGTTGCGACCGATATGAGCACAGCCGTGGCCAAACGTCAACAGGCCGTACTGAAATTAATTCCCATGGGGAATCGAAGCCACACAGCGCAGGAGCTCTGGGATGCCATCAAGCAGGAGAGCGACGTGTGGTTTTTGTCAGCTAATCTCCAGCCAGGCTTGGTAGTGTGTGACAATGGCCGAAATCTGGTGGCAGCTCTGGGCCTTGGCAACCTCACTCACATACCATGTCTGGCACATGTGCTCAACTTGGTCGTGCAGAGTTTTTTGAGGGACTATCCGGATCTTGATGCACTGCTGCACAAGGTCCGCCTAGAGTGCGCTCACTTGCGACGTTCCAGCATGGCCAGATCGCGCATTGCAGCTCTGCAAGTCAGATTTCGCCTTCCTGAACATCGCATCATATGTGACGTACCCACCAGGTGGAATTCCACGTTACATATGTTGGAGCGGTTGTGTGAGCAGCAGCCAGCAGTAATGGAGTATCAGCTGCAACAGGCGCAATCAACTCGCAATTTGCGCCGTTCACACTTCACCACTACTGAGTGGGCCTCTATGAAGGACATCTGCGACGTTTTGCGTGCGTTTGATGTCTCAACGCGGATGGCGAGTGCAGATGATGCACTAGTCAGCATGACTGTCCCCCTTCTCTGCCTGCTTCAGAAATCACTGAAAGCACTAAAGGAAGAGGTTTTGGAAGAGGTGGAGGATGAGGAGTCACAAATTCAATTACCTTCAGGACAGTCAGCGCAACGTGGTTCCTCACAAAGGGCTGGGCAGGGCTAGAGGATGAGGAGGAGGAGGAGTCAATGGAGGAGGAAGAAATCCCTACAGAGGGAGGTACACAACGCTGTAGTCAGTATGTAGAGCGAGGGTGGGGTGATGCAGAGGAGACAGAGATGACGCCTCTTCCAGAGGACAGCCTTTGTTGGCCAGTTGGGAGTCTGCAGCACATGGTTGATTTCATGCTTCAGTGCCTGAGAAACGACCGCCGCATCGCCCACATTCTCAGCACGTCAGATTATTGGGTGTACACCCTCCTATACCCTCGCTACCGGGACAACTTACAAACCCTCATCACACCGGTGAACCGGGACCGTAAAATGCAGGAGTACCAAGACACACTGGTGCAATCCATACTGTTGTACATTCCAGCCGAGAGAGCTGCTGCTGCTGCTACTGCTTTACAAAGCAGCTCTGTGCGTCGAGGCAGTGTAGACACCTCTACAACAAGAGGGAGCAGAAGCAGCGCCTCTGCACAGGGCAAGAACTGTATGTTACAAATGTGGCAAAGTTTTGTGACAGCGCCAGCAAGGTCTACACCATCTGAGACGGCTCCAGTCACCAGGAAGAAACGTTTCCGTAAGATGGTGACAGACTACTTGGCTTTCCCTCTAAGTGTACTCCCAGATGCCTCTTCCCCTTTCAAATTTTGGGTCTCTAAGTTGGATACATGGCCAGAGCTTAGCCAGTATGCATTGGAGGTGCTGGCTTGCCCTGCTGCCAGTGTATTATCTGAGCGTGTCTTTAGTGCTGCAGGTGGTGTAGTAACAGACCGTCGCATGCGACTATCCTCAGAGAATGTAGACCGGCTTACTTTTCTGAAAATGAACAAGGCATGGATCTCACCTGAATTTGCCTGTCCGTTTTCAGATTAAATAACTGTTTGGCAACGTTTTCCATGTCTCCTGTTATGTTCATCTTTCTACCACCTGAACTCTACTCCCTGGGCTACAACACCGCCAATTTGTTGCTTTTAAGTAATTGGCAGGGGTACTGACTCCTGGCCAGCCTGGTTACAGCACGACAGCTGTTTCCTGGCAGTGTGAACGTCAATTATCCTCCAATAAGTTGTGCTGTCGTGTTGCATTCGGGTTAGCCGACTCTATGGTGCCTGCAGTTTAGGTGATTCCTATGTGTGCTGTGGGATATGTAAATAAAGGCGGTTTCCATTGTGACAATAGGATAAGCACCCACTGTAGGACTGTGTGATTCGGTAACTGCGGACGGCTTGCGTCCTGTCAACTTACATTTTCATGGGTGCGTTCTTCTACCCGTCCGGGGTCCAGTACCGTCAAGTGGTTCTCCCCAGTGCCTTTGGCCTAGGTGCCTCCATCTCCGTATCCGAGTTCCAGCAACGTCTGCTGGTCCTTGGTAGTGCTTTGGAGCACAGGTACCTCCTGCTTAGTAACCGTGTCACAGTAACGTCAGCTGGTACTCGGTTGTGACATTGCCTCTTTTCCTTCTGCTACCCGTCCGGGGTCCAGTACCGTCAAGTGGTTCTCCCCAGTGCCTTTGGCCTAGGTGCCTCCATCTCCGTATCCGAGTTCCAGCAACGTCTGCTGGTCCTTGGTAGTGCTTTGGAGCACAGGTACCTCCTGCTTAGTAACCGTGTCACAGTAACGTCAGCTGGTACTCGGTTGTGACATTGCCTCTTTTCCTTCTGCTACCCGTCCGGGGTCCAGCACAGTCAGCTGGTCCTCGTTACTTCCATTGTCTCTTGCTCCATCTGATACCCGTCAGGGTTCCAGTAACGTCAGCTGTTTCTCGGAAATTAGACGACCTTAAAGACCACCCAGAAGAAGATGACGACAACAAGGACGACGAGCATGAAGCCAACCAGCCTGAACACCATCACAAAGAAAAAATAAAAGATTACCCAGAAGAAGATCACCAACAGGACAAAGAAGGTTAAGACAAACTACAAGATACAGAACAAGAGACAGAAGAACAATAAGCAAAAGATCAAAAAGCAGAAGAACATGAAGTATAAGACCAAAATGAAGAGCAAAATATATGCTCTAAATTCTAAGCAGAAGAAGACTAAGCAGTGTATGGGGGTGAGTCCGTTCCTCCTCGTGGTGCCCCTGGAAAATGCCTGCTGCTGCTGCAGGCTAAACTGAACACGGACAAATACTGTTGTAATTTAAATCTTTTGTGACAGCAAGAACGGAAGGATGAACAATTCATACTTTTACAGATTACAAGTACAGGAATCTCTGTCACAAATAAGAATATGATGAAGAAGATGAAGAGGAAGAAGATGAAGAATTTGAATATGAAGAAGATTAATTAGTTTAATAATAACAATATGAGTAATGTAAACAAAAACATGAATAGCAAGAAGTTTAAGAAGAAGATTAAGAAGGTGAAGATGAAGAATAATTTGATGAGAAAGATGATGCTGCTGAAGATTATGAAGGAGAAAGTGTGGCACTGGCAAAAGTTAAAAAGGTGAAGAGCATGGAAGTTGTGAAACATACATATTTGCCAAAATAGAAAAAAGGTTAACAACATTGTCAATTTGTTAGTCAATCCAAACGTATTTCCAAAAAAATATATATTAATGCTATTCCAATGCATTGGGTTAAACATGTATGCCTTTATTGTCTCCTCAACCTCCCCAATACATTCTACATTAGTCTTTGTTGTTTTCCTTCATGTACAATTAACCAACAAGGCAAGAATGGTTTTTTTTAATGTCGATATTTGGTTCCCATAGACTTACATTGGACTTCCGGTATCGGAATCGGATATCGACGATATTTAGTGATATCGGCGATACCATTTCGATACGATATTTTTAGATATCGAGCAGTATCGCTCAACACTAGTTCTGATGTAGTGAATTGGTCTCCTGAGGCAGTTTCTGCGTTTCAGGAGCTTAAGCAGAGATTCACTTCTGCTCCTGTTCTACGGCAACCTGATGTTTCTCTACCATTTCAGGTGGAGGTTGATGCTTCTGAGATTGGTGCAGGAGCCGTTTTGTCCCAAAGGGATCCGGAGACTTCTAAGAGTAATCCTTGTGCCTTTTTCTCTTGAAAATTTTCCCCAGCGGAACGTAATTATGATGTGGGAAATTGGGAGTTATTGGCTATGAAGTGGGCTTTTGAAGAGTGGAGACATTGGCTGGAAGGAGCCAAACATCAGGTGGTGGTCCTCACGGATCACAAGAACCTGAATTATCTTGAATCGGCCAAGCGACTTAATCCTAGACAGGCCAGGTGGGCCTTGTGTTTTCACACGTTTTAATTTTGTGATCTCTTTTCTCCCGGGCACTAAAAATGTTAAGGCGGATGCCCTCTCGAGGAGTTTCTTTGCGGATTCTCCTGAGGTAACTGAGCCCGCTGTTATTTTGAAGGAGGGTGTGGTTCTTTCCGCTATCTTGCCCGATTTGAGACTGGCCCTGGAGCAATTTCAGGAGGATAAACCTTAACGCTGCCCTGTTGGGAAATTGTTTGTCCCAGACCAGTGGAGGAAGAATGTGATGTCTGAGATTCATTGCTCCACGTTGGCTGGCCATCCTGGTATTTTTAGTACTAGAGATTGGTGAGTCGGCCCTTTTGGCGGCCCACTTTATCTCGTGATGTCAGGGACTTTGTGCAGTCCTGTGGAACTTGTTCTCGGTCCAAACCTTGCTCTCGCTCTAGTGGTTTGTTAATGCCATTGCCTGTGCCCAAAAGGCCATGGACCCATATCTCTATGGATTTTATTTCCGACCTCCCTGTCTCTCAGAGAATGACCATTATTTGGGCAATCTGTGATAGGTTTTCCAAGATGATACATCTTGTGCCACTACCTAAGTTGCCATCCTCCTCCGAGTTGGTGCCCTTATTTTTTCAACAGGTGGTTCGGTTGCACGGCATTCCAGAGATCCTTGTATCTGACAGAGGAGTCCAGTTTGTTTCCAGATTTTGGAGGACATTTTGTTCCAAACTGGGAGTTCAGCTGTCTTTTTCCTCTGCATTCCACCCTCAGACCAATGGACAAACTGAGAGAACAAACCAGACCTTGGAGACTTATTTGAGATGTTTTGTGTCTGCTGATCAAGATGACTGGGTCTCTTTTTTGCCTTTGGCTGAGTTTGCTTTAAATAATAGGGCTAGTTCTGCCACCTTGATGTCTCCATTTTTCTGCAATTTCGGGTTTCATCCTCGATTTTCTTCAGGGCAGGTAGAGGCTTCTGTCTGTCCTGGTGTTGACTCTATTGTGGAGAGAATGCAGCAGATTTGGGATCAAGTAGTGGATAAGTTGTCTCTCTCTCAAGAGAAGGCCCAGCGGTTTGCCAACCGGCATAGGACTGATGGTCCTCGGTTTAAAGTGGGTGACTTGGTTTGGTTGTCCTCAAAAATATACCCTATGAGGGTCGCATCTCCAAAATTTAAGCCAAGGTTTATTGGACCTTATAAGATCGTGGAAATTCTTAATCCCGTTTCCTTCTGTTTGCTTCTTCCAGGAACATTCAAGATTCACAACGTATTCCACAAATCTTTATTGAAGAGGTTTGTAGAGCTAGTGGTTCCTATGGCTGCGCCTCCTGATCCTGTTTTGGTTGAGGGCAATTTGGAGTATGTGATTGAGAAGATATTGGATTCTCGTTTGGCTAAGCGGAGACTCCAGTACTTGGTGAAGTGGAAAGGCTATGGTCAGGAGGACAATTCTTGGGTGTTTTCTTCTGACATTCATTCTGAGTGACTGGTCCGTGCCTATCACCGAGCTCATCCTGATCGTCCTGGTGGCACAAGTGAGGGTTCAGTGACCCCTCCTCAAGGGCGGAGGGTACTGTTGTGAACGTGTTGGAGACGACTTCAGAGCTGAAGCTCCCTCTGGCAGTTGCTGAGGGTATTGAACGTATGTTGAACAGCAAAAATCCACCACCTGCAACTGAGGATTGGTTATCAGGTGGGACGGACTGGCCTGATATAAGTGAGCTGACCTCCCATGATCCTCGCCGGTGATCAATTGTTCTTCCTGGTCTAGGTTGGAATTCAGCTTGCTTTTCTGCTGTCTCCTGCTTGCATTCAGATAAGTCACTTTCAGGTTTTTTTTACTGTGGTTTGATTTTCCTTGCTTTTTGGTGCCTTGCTTTTGGAGTTCAGCCAGGTCCCTTTGGGGGGCTTGGGCTGGTCTCCGTTCTCTTTTTGTATTTGTTCATTTGCTCTGTTCTTGTGATATTTTACTGCTAGGTAGCTGCGTGTTCACACCAGCGATCTGATATAGGTGGTCGAGACCGTGTGGTCTCAGTATTTTTGGATTCAGAAGTGTTGGAGTTTTTCCTAGGGTTTTTCTGGGTTGCAGACAGTATTCTCTCCTGTGCTGTCCTATCTAGACAGTTTTGGGCCCCAGCGTTTGCTCAATCTATTTTCTGTCTGTGTTCGTGTTTTCATCTTGTCTAACCGCCATTATATGTTTGGGGGACTTCCTATTCTTTTGGGGCTCTACTCCAGGGCAGTTAGCTTTCCTCTTTCCATCTTCAGGGATAGCTAATCTCTGCGGCTGTGACGAGGCGTCTAGGGCACCGTAGGAATGTCCCACGGCTGCTTCTAGTTGTGCGTTTAGTTTAGGGGTCTGCAACCTATTAGTTTCCAACCTCTCTGGTGTTTGGCTACCTTTGCGGTTTTTTGCTCCTGCCTCCTCAGCTAACAAAACATAACAGATAGACTTTTATAAGCGAGGATTGGCATTAGTTAGGACCTGGAATACGAGAAGAGCCTTAATGTGGCTTCCTGGTACACATAAATTGGCCATTTTATGCGCTAAGACTTCTCAATTTTTCATATTTCTAAGGCAGTGATGCAATTCACTCTCCATATTTTGTGTCTGCAAGCTATAGCGCTACAGTGTGCTACCTTTTTTTCTTGAATGTGCAAGAGTTGGTGACTCTAGGTTTAGCACCTGTTCACATTGGGTCTATTTTTGGATGTGCCGGTCAGTTTTTTGATATGTATTCATTTATCTTCTGCCTGAGCTCTCCACCTGCTGGTCACAGGTGTTTTAATTATACCAGGTCCATTACCCCTCTACAGAGATGTAGATTTTAGTCTAGAGAGAGGATTCATATGTTCCCATACAGAAAGACTATTCTAAGCAAGGATTGGCATTAGTTAGGACCTAGAATATGAGAAGAGCCTTAACGTGGCTTCCAGGTACACATAAATTGACCATTTTATGCGCTAAGACTTCTCAATTTTTCATATTTCTAAGGCAGTGATGCAATTCACTCTCCATATTTTGTGTCTGCAAGCTATAGCGCTACAGTGTGCTACCTTTTTTTCTTGAATGTGCATGAGTTGGTGACTCTAGGTTTAGCACCTGTTCACATTGGGTCTATTTTTGGATGTGCCGGTCAGTTTTTTTATATGTATTCATTTACCTTCTGCCTGAGCACTCCTCCTGCTGGTCACAGGTGTTTTAATTATACCAGGTCCATTACCCCTCCACAGAGATGTAGATTTTAGTCTAGAGAGAGCATTCATATGTTCCCATACAGATTGACTTTTCTAAGCGAGGATTGGCATTAGTTAGGACCTGGTATATGAGAAGAGCCTTAACGTGGCTTCCAGGTACACATAAATTGGCCATTTTATGCGCTAAGACTTCTCAATTTTTCATATTTCTAAGGCAGTGATGCAATTCACTCTCCATATTTTGTGTCTGCAAGCTATAGCGCTACAGTGTGCTACCTTTTTTTCTTGAATGTGCATGAGTTGGTGACTCTAGGTTTAGCACCTGTTCACATTGGGTCTATTTTTGGATGTGCCGGTCAGTTTTTTGATATGTATTCATTTACCTTCTGCCTGAGCACGCTGTTATGTTTCGGTAGCTGAGGAGTGCAGGTAAAAAAGGCAATACACCAGAGCAGTTGGAATCTATGAGATTGCAGTACCCTGACTAACCACCACAACTAGAGGCAGCCGTGGAGCGTTCCTACGTTGGTCCTAGACGCCTCGTCACAGCCTGAGAAACTAAGTACACCTAAAGATTGAAAGAGGAAAGCTATCTGCCCCGGAGCAGATCCCAAAGAACATAGAAAGCCCCCAAACATGTAATGGCGGTTAGACAAGAAGAAATACTGACACAGACAGAAAATAGTATGAGCAAACGTTGGGGCCCAAACTACCTAAATAGAAAAGGATAGGAAGGGCACTTACTGCAATCCCAAAAAACCCTGAAAAGCACCAACTCTACTAATTTCAAAAACACCTGAGATCACACGACCTCTACCACCTAAATTAGTTCTCTGGTGTAACAAAATCAAAACAGCAGCCACTGAAAAAACTGGAAAAAGCAAAAGTACAAACATCAGTGGCTGAACTAAACTGAGAGGGCAAAAGCCCCCGGAGGGGACCCTGAAGGCCCCCACAGAAGTGCAGGACAAAATGCAAAAATCAAGCACAAAAACAAAAAGAAGAAAATGTCTTATCTGTTAGCAGGAGATGCAGACACGACACAGCAGGCTACAAAGGAAACAGGAATCAAGGATTGAGACCAGAACAATTGATCACCGGCAACCCTGATGGGAAGGTGACTCTCTTATATAAGACCAGTCAGTAACACCTGATTCCCAATCCTCACAATCTTCACTGGACAGTCCAGTACCGCTTGTAACCACCAGAGGGAGCCTCTGCTCAGAACTCATTTCAAGCCCATTCACCTGGTCACAGGTGTTTTAATTATACCAGGTCCATTACCCCTCCACAGAGATGTAGATTTTAGTCTAGAGAGAGCATTCATATGTTCCCATACAGATAGACTTTTCTAAGCAAGGATTGGCATTAGTTAGGACCTGATATATGAGAAGAGCCTTAACGTGGCTTCCAGGTACACATAAATTGGCCATTTTATGCGCTAAGACTTCTCAATTTTTCATATTTCGTAGGCAGTGATGCAATTTACTTCTCCATATTTTGTGTCTGCAAGCTATAGCGCTACAGTGTGCTACCTTTTTTTCTTGAATGTGCATGAGTTGGAGACTCTAGGTTTAGCACCTGTTCACATTGGGTCTATTTTTGGATGTGCCGGTCAATTTTTTGATATATTTTCATTTACCTTCTGTCTGAGCACTCCACCTGCTGATCACAGGTGTTTTAATTATACCAGGTCCATTACCCCTCCACAGAGATGTAGATTTTAGTCTAGAGAGAGGATTCATATGTTCCCATACAGATAGACTTTTCTAAGCGAGGATTGGCATTAGTTAGGACCTGGAATATGAGAAGAGCCTTAACGTGGCTTCCAGATACACATAAATTGGCCATTCTATGTGCTAAGACTTCTCAATTTTTCATATTTCTAAGGCAGTGATGCAATTCGCTCTCCATATTTTGTGTCTGCAAGCTATAGCGCTACAGTGTGCTACCTTTTTTCTTGAATGTGCATGAGTTGGTGACTCTAGGTTTAGCACCTGTTCACATTGGGTCTATTTTTGGATGTGCCGGTCAGTTTTTTGATATGTATTCAGTTACCTTCTGCCTGAGCATTCCACCTGCTGGTCACAGGTATTTTAATTATACCAGGTCCATTACCCCTCCACAGAGATGTAGATTTTAGTCTAGAGAGAGGATTCATATGTTCCCATACAGATAGACTTTTCTAAGCGAGGATTGACATTAGTTAGGACCTGGAATACGAGGAGAGCCTTAACGTGGCTTCCAGGTACACATAAATTGGCCATTTTATGCACTAAGACTTCTCAATTTTTCATATTTCTTAGGCAGTGATGCAATTCACTCTCCATATTTTGTGTCTGCAAGCTATAGCGCTACAGTGTGCTACCTTTTTTTCTTGAATGTGCATGCGTTGGTGACTCTAGGTTTAGCACCTGTTCACATTGGGTCTATTTTTGGATGTGCCGGTCAGTTTTTTTATATGTATTTCTGGCAATTGTGTCTCATCATCGTCCACCTCTTGTGACACTTTCCCACTGTCACCTTCGTGTGACCGTGGCTGCTCAAATATTTGGGCATTGCTACATGCGATCTCCTCTTGCCCCGATTCAAGTGGACTGAGCGAGAGGCCCGAATCTATAAATGGAAAAATGAACAGCTCTTCGGAGTCTCTAAGTGTGGGATCAGTTGTCTACGGGCACTCGGCATAGTGGGAAGAAGGAGGATCAGGGTGAGGAATATGCGGTCCAGACTCACGGCTACTACGACTTGACCGCGTGGAAGACAGGGTGGTGGTGGTGGTGGCAAAGTGACTGGAAGCATTATCTGCTATCCAACCAACAACTTTTTGACACTGCTCTGGGTTCAATAGTGGTGTGCTGCTGCGGTCCCCTAGTTATTGAGATCAGACGGTCAGACGAGAAGATGTGGGTGTTGTGGCACAATTTCAGCTTGCCCATGTTCTCAGCCTCTGCATGCACCATCACATCACATCCAGTTCCCTGTCCCTTGCCACGCACCTTGCCCATTTTAAATGGAGGACAGTATTTTCCACGTTCACTACAAATGGCCGAACTTATATGTGATCCTTGTGACTGCAATCCAGTCCAATATCCTGTAGGTAACTATTATTTTTTTTTCTTCAGAAAACTGGTGTCAATAACTTGGCTAAGACACTGCAACAAAATTTAAATGGAGGCCTGAAATGGCACAATTTTGAGCGCACTATGTGATCCGTTTGATAGACATTCCACAGTTTGAAATATTATGCCTGAAGGTAAATTTTTTTTTTTTCAGAAAACTGGTAGCAATAACTTGGCTAAGATACTGCAACAAAATTTAAATGGAGGCTTGAAATGGCACAATTTGGAGCACAGTGATATGTGATCCGTGTGACAGACAAATCCCACTTTAAAATAGCTGTATTTTTAGTGCTGTAATATGGAAAGGATCTGTCTGTATTCTGCAGTGCCAACAAGCAAATAGAGCAGAAAAACGGTGTTCTCTGGATTGCTTTTAAAGAAAATAATCAGGATTAAGATCCCAAAAAATTATTCCTGTCCCCTGATACCTGGGGCTATGTTTATAAATATCTTTAATAGGCAGCAGCAGCAGACAGTACTGGAATCCACCCTCTTGCTATATGCAATGAAGTCTGCCACATTCTCTGCCTGCCTGCCTAGCACTGATATCTATAAAGCTTTTTTAGTCCTTAGAAGGACTGTTTGTTGAGATGGATATGTATATTAGGCTGGAATCACACTCAACGTATAAAAAAACGGACCATACTGTACGGCCGTAATACGCAGAAATGTTGCCGGCACAGTGATCCGTATTTCATCCGTTGTCAAGGTGTGGCTGCGTATTTTGCGCATGTAAGCATCCGTATGCAATTCGTATGGCATCTGTATAGCGTTTTTTTCTTGCAGCCTTGCAAAATGGACATTTAACGGTTTTTAGGCCTGAAAATCATTGAAACCATCATCAGCAAGGCTATTTATTGGCTCTGCATCAGGTGGCAGCCCCCAATCTGGCCATTTTGGTGCTGTGCTTGTGTTGGAGTACTGCTGCTTGGTTGCCATAATGTCTGACACTCTTCAGTTCACCCCAACTGATTGAGTTCTGTACAACTGTGTTTTGTCCCGTCGCTTTGGGCAGCCATACCCAGTGATCGTTGCTCCGCGGAGGACGAGACGAATGTGGGTGCATCCGCATTTGAGGCAACACCTCACGAAAGGCCATTTTCACCGCCTTTATGCATCTCTGCGGACTCATCCCGACAAGTTTTTTCTCTATTGTCGGATGAACATTGCCACATTTGATGTTTTGTTGGAGATCGTGCGCCCTGGGATCACCTACCAGGACACCAGGATGCGCAAAGCTATCTCTGCAGAGGAGCGACTTCCCCTTACGTTACGGTATGTATTCCTCACCTACATACTGTATGTTGATGATGTGTTTTGCCACAAGTTTGAGTTGACCCTTATGGCTGTTGCTTAAATATCCTCATAATATATCCCATATATCAGCTGGAAATACCGGAACAATGATGTGTATGTCAAAATCACATAGATCTTTGACTTGTGTATAATTTAAGTTATGATTGTTTGTAACTTAAATCCTTTTACGGTTATGTATTGTGCATTTGTGAAACGTTTGGGCTATTGTAATGATTTTTCTCTACATTTGTTTAATTGTAGGTTGCTGACTACTGGCATTTCATATGCCGCACTCCATATGGAGTTTTTGATTGGGAGATGCACCATATCTGGCATTGTTCGTGATACATGCTCATAACTCTGGGACAGACTTCATCAAGTGGTCATGCCTGAGCCCAAGATGGAAGACTGGATGAGGATTGCCAGGGATTTGAGGAGCAAAGCCAGTTTCCAAATTGTATAGGAGCCCTGGATGGGAAGCACATCCATGTGCGTAAGCCGGCGAACTCAGGGTCCCAATTCTATAATTATAAACAATATTTTTCTGTAGTGCTGTTGGCTCTGGTTGACAGTAACTACAGGTTTATAATTGTAGACATTGGGGCCTATGGAAGAACTGGAGACTCTAGAATCTTCAATTCTTCCATTATGGGTCGGCGGCTGCGCAATAACCAGTTGCACCTACCACCAGCACGCAGGGTGGATAAAAATCAATGATTTTTTTTAAAAAAATCAAAAAAATCGGATTTTTTTTATTTAAATCGGATTTTTTTGATTTAAATCGGATTTTTTTCAATAAACTGCTTTTTGAGGAAAATATTTTACCATCCAAAGGTTCTTCCATCATGAGATAAAGCTGAGTTGTTCAACTCAGTAGAATAAAGGCTGTATATGTGTAACATTCACAATGCCATGCTCTTCCAGAGGTTTCTGTAGGATTAGTGGGCAGTTTCTCTCCTATATTATCACAGACGCTCGCTTTACTTACGCAGTTCTCAAAACTGAATTTGACTCCGCAGAGGTTCCAGCCTCTTCTTCACGGCAAAAATGTTACAACATGAACAGAGTTGAGAAAAAGACCTTAATCCTATTGTTCTACAAACCTATATGAATACAGAATCAACCCCTTCAGTGCCAAGTCCAGAAAGTTAGACAATATGTTTCTGATTGTTTGGAGTGGAATAGATCTGCACAACACAAGAAGAATGTGAATCTAAGTGTGAGGAGGAGGAAGGGCAAGCAGACAAGAAAATGAAAGTGAAACTTTGAGCACAATACTGCAGCATAGCCTGTAAGGTTCTGTGTACATGTTCCTGAAACTCAGTTTGTTCGTCAGCCATTTTACTTTCTGTCTTGCTGCAGCTATCTTGCCCTCAGTCAAAATGGAGTTTCCAGCTTGCATGTTCCCGCCCTGATTCTCTCCTTTTGCTTCTTAAGCAGCCACAGCTGAGCAATCAGTGCTTCAGAATCTAGCCTGCAGTGAACCTGTGACCTGACTCCTAAAGCCTTGGACCTTGTACTCCAGCTATTCCTACTGAGGAACTCTGAAGCACTTGTGGACTCTGAACCCTGCTCTTTGAAAGACCCACGTTTGCATGGACTTACGGTAACAGAGAAGAAGATCCTGAACCTGTTGTGGAGAGTGATTGCTGAGCTTAGATTACTCTGGCCTGCTGTGTCTCCTGCTTCTGTGTCTGCAAACTGTGTGACTATTTTGCCAACTTGTATGAAGTAATACAAGACTTTCTATATCAAACCTGTGTCTCATGTATTTTCATCGCACCCAAGCACAAGACGCTATATGAACTGTACTACTTACATTACAAGATTCTGAAGCCAAACGTTAGTGTCTGCTGGGTCTGGAAAGGCTGTGTCTGCTGTAACTGTGGATATCGGATGTCCGGTTGTACTTTCTGTGATGACAGTGGTTGTGACTTCTCACAACCATTCCAGGTGAGCAATTCCCTTAAGTGTTTTTTTTTTCTGCAGTGTTACCACAGGTAAACACTATTGTTTTTTTTTTTTTCTTCCTTTCTCTTTTTTGTCTGCTGTAACTGTGGATATCAGATGTCCGGGTGAACTTTCTGTGATGATAGTGGTTGTGACTTCTCACAACCATTCCAGGTGAGCAGTTCCCTTAATTTTTTTTTCTCTCTGCAGTGTTACCACAGGTAAACACTATTGTTTTTTTTTTCTCCTCTCCTCTTCTTCCAGTACTCCTGTCTTAAAAGATCTGGAAAATGGATGCCCGCATAAAGGAACTTTGCGGAGTGACTGATAATATCCTTGCAGATTTGCAGAACATAAAGACCCGTTTTTCAAGCCTACAGGACCTCACTAATCACAATTTGCAAGTGTTTGGACAGACTGCCCAGGATTTGCGAGCCAGGATTGAGGTTCTAGAGGAGCGAGTCCAGACTCCTGCCGTAGCCCCGAGTTCTGGGATTCCCAAGTTGCCCCCTTTTCGTTTTGGCGGTGAACGTGAGAAATTCAGGGGATTTATTAATCAATGCAATCTTTTTTTTTCTCCACATGCTTCACAATTTCCCACTGAACGATCTAAGGTGCTTACTATAATTATGTTGCTTACCAACAAGGCTTTGATGTGGGCAAACCCTCTGATTGAGACTGAGGATGATTGTTTGAATCACCTTGATGATTTTATTTCAGCCATGGGGCAGGTGTTTGATGACCCCAATCGAGGTGCAACAGCTGAAGCAGCCATTTTAGCTTTGCGCCAAGGTAAGCACTCGGTAGCTGAATATGCCTTGGATTTCAGGAGATGGGCCCTTGATACCACCTGGGACAGTTCCGCCAAAAAATCTATTTTTCGAAAGGGGTTATCTCCACTGATTAAGGATGAACTTGCTCGTGCCGACCCTCCCACTGCGTTAGGTGACTTTATTAACTACTGCATCCGTATTGATGCTCGCCTGACTGAACGCAGGCAAGAGAGATGGTTCGAAAGCAATCGCACTAACCTTTTCCTACCTTCCTCTCCAGCTAAGGAACCTTTGAGTAGGATTACACGGGAACCTGAACCTGAACCCATGCAGGTAGACTCTTTACAACGATGGGTTAGTGATGCACGCAAGGAACATCGTTTTAAGGAGAATCTATGTTTCTATTGTGGTAAGTCAGGGCACTTCATTATAAACTGCCCCAGCCGTTCTCGTAAGACTACTGCAGCACTCATTCATTGTGAGTGTTGCGAGAGGGGATCTGTCAGGTCCGAGCCTCAGGCTCCAGAGAGATCTGAAGCAACAGATCTTGATTTCTCGGACTTAAACTCCGTTACTTCTGAGGACGTTGACTGTGTAAACGCTGCCATTTTTCAAGTTTCCTCAGCGGTGTCCCAGCTGAGTTGTAAGAAAAACAATTCTCATTGCTTTCTTTCCATCAAACTCTGGGTTGACTCAGCTTGGGTGTCTAGCTCTGCTATGATCGACTCAGGGGCAAGTGGAAATTTTATGGATGTCTCCTTTGCTCTGAAACAGGGGATACGTTCAGTGAAGAAGGCTACTCCAGTACAGATGGAAACTGTGAATGGCTCCCTGCTGACCTCTGGACCAGTGGATCAGGAAACAGAGCCTTTGAGGGTTCTTATGGGTAAAGATCATCAAGAGAAACTGTCCTTTATGCTTATCTCTTCTCTCCACTTTCCCATTATTCTAGGGCTACCATGGCTGCAGGCTCAGAATCCTACCATTAACTGGGAGACCAAGGAATTACACTTTCCAGAGAAACAGATGAGTCCAAAAGTTTCAGCTTGCTCTGTTCCTAAAGGAACCATGTCAGTCCCTGAACTACCAGCTGTATATCAGGACTATGTGGATTTATGTGACAAGAAGAACGCTGACCAGCTTCCTCCTCACCGTCCATATGATTGTCCAATTGAATTATTGCCTGGAGCAGAGATACCTTTTGGTAAGATCTACCCCCTGGCGGGGCCCGAGCTAAAGGCTTTAAAGGATTACATAGACGAAAATCTAGCCAAGGGCTTCATACGCCCCTCTTCATCTCCTGCAGGTGCACCCATCTTCTTTGTAAAGAAGAAAGATGGATCTCTGAGACCATGCGTAGACTATAGGGAACTCAATAAGGTTACTATTAGAAACCGTTATCCATTGCCTTTAATCCCTGAGTTATTGGAGAGAGTGCGACATGCCAAAATTTTCTCTAAACTAGATCTTCGTGGGGCCTATAACTTAGTCCGTATTAGACCTGGGGATGAATGGAAGACTGCATTCAGGTCACGCTATGGACACTTTGAATATCTAGTTATGCCTTTTGGTCTGAGTACCGCCCCAGCCACTTTCCAACACTTGGTGAATGACATCTTCAGGGATCTCCTAGATACATTCGTGGTAATTTATTTGGATGATATTCTAATTTTTTCTAACTCCACAGAGGAACATCATGGACATGTGAGAATGGTCTTGGAACGTCTAAGACAAAATCATCTTTACATCAAACTTGAAAAGTGTGAATTCCATAGGACCGAAATTCAATTTCTGGGGTATGTACTGTCTACACAAGGAATTAGTATGGATGGAAGCAAAACCCAAGCCATCAAGGATTGGCCAAGTCCTAGAAATGTGAAGGAGGTACAGCGCTTCATCGGGTTTGCCAACTTCTATAGACGTTTCATTAGAAATTTCTCTGAGGTAGTGTCACCTATCACCCAACTTACCCGGAAAGAGTCTAGGTTCTCCTGGACTCCCCAAGCCCAGGAAGCATTTTCCCGTCTAAAAGATAAATTTACCACTGCACCTATCCTAGTACATCCCAACCCCGAGCTTGCCTTCATAATAGAGGTGGATGCTTCAGACTGTGCCGTTGGAGCTATACTCTCTCAGAGAACAGGTGAGAAGAATGTCTTGCATCCCTGTGCCTTCTTTTCCCAGCAGTTGTCTTCGGCTGAGAGGAACTACGATGTGGGCAATAGAGAGTTGTTGGCCATTATTGCCGCCTTCAAAGAATGGAGACACCTTCTTCAGGGAGCTGCACAGCAAATAGTCGTCCTGACAGACCATCGTAACCTTGAGTTTATCAGGTCGGCTAAGTGCCTGACTCCTCGCCAGGCTCGCTGGAATCTTTTCTTAAACCAATTTAATTTTATCATTTCTTATAGACCAGGATCGCGCAATGGAAAGGCTGATGCACACTTTAGGATTTACTCAGCAGAGACACGTCCAATTACTCCTCCTAAGACTATTCTTCCTGACTCTAGATTCCTAGGAGTAAGTCATAATCAAGACCTACTTAAGGACATCAAGGAAGCATACCATGCGGATTCCTTTTTGGCACAACCCCCAAGGGACGTAAGTCTTGTCTTTAAGAATGGTGTGTGGATTCAGGGACAACGCCTGTATATTCCTGAAACAGTCAGATTGAGAGTATTGCAACTCATTCACGATTCCAAGATAGCTGGGCATAGAGGAATTCTAAAGACACAGGAATTTCTTTCTCGTTTCTTTTGGTGGCCCACTTGCAGGAAGGATGTTTTAAACTATGTCACTTCATGTGAAGTCTGTGCAAGATGCAAAACACCTCGCTCCTCACCAACTGGTCTGTTACAGCCTCTTCCCACCCCGTCCCGCCCGTGGGGATCCATTTCTATGGACTTCATTGTGGAGTTACCAACCTCTCAAGGGAAGAACACCATTCTAGTGGTGGTTGACTGTCTAACAAAGGCAGCTCATTTTATCCCTTGTGTCGGCTTACCCACTGCAAAACAGACATCAGATTTGATGATTAAAGATGTGTTTCGCTTACATGGAGTACCGGATGAGGTTATTTCGGATCGAGGGGTGCAATTCACTTCTAGGTTTTGGCAAAATTTCTGTGCAGCATTGGACATTAAAGTAAACCTTTCTTCTGCTTTTCATCCCCAGACTAATGGACAGACCGAACGAACCAATCAAACCCTGGAGCAGTATCTCCGCTGCTTTATCTGCCACCTACAGGATGATTGGGTGGATCTACTTCCATTAGCTGAGTTCTCGTATAACAACTCTCAGAGTGCCTCCACTAAGCAGTCTCCTTTTTACTCTAATCTAGGTTATCATCCTAACATTCTACCACGATTTCCCATAGAAACGCCTTTACCAGCAGTGGCTGAAAGAATCACGTCTTTACAGAAGAATATGGATCTTCTAAAGGAGAATCTGGAATCGGCTCAGGAAAGGTACAAGAAAGCAGCAGATAAATTTCGTAAACCTGCACCAGCTTTCAAGGTAGGAGACTTGGTTTGGCTGTCAACCAGAAATCTTAAGTTAAGGATTCCATCGTCTAAGTTGGGACATAAGTACATTGGACCCTATAAAATCAGTAAAATTATAAGTGCCGTTGCTTGACATCTTCAACTGCCCAGAACTATGAGAATCTACCCTGTCTTTCATGTATCCCTACTAAAGTCTGCGACACCCAATACGTTTCCTGGACGTTCTTCTCCTTGCCCTGACCCAGTGCTAGTCGATGGTCAGGAAGAATTTGTGGTGGAAAGGATTTTAGATTCCAGGTTGTATAGAGATCAGTTACAATATCTGATTAAATGGCAGGGCTACCCAGTGGAGGACAACTCATGGGAACCAGTCAATAACGTTAATGCTCCTCGCTTGCTCCGTCAGTTTCATCAGAGGTACCCACACAAGCCTGGTCTGAGGTCATCCGGAGGTTGTCCCTAAGGGGGAGTAATGTAAGGTTCTGTGTACATGTTCCTGAAACTCAGTTTGTTCGTCAGCCATTTTACTTTCTGTCTTGCTGCAGCTATCTTGCCCTCAGTCAAAATGGAGTTTCCAGCTTGCATGTTCCCGCCCTGATTCTCTCCTTTTGCTTCTTAAGCAGCCACAGCTGAGCAATCAGTGCTTCAGAATCTAGCCTGCAGTGAACCTGTGACCTGACTCCTAAAGCCTTGGACCTTGTACTCCAGCTATTCCTACTGAGGAACTCTGAAGCACTTGTGGACTCTGAACCCTGCTCTTTGAAAGACCCACGTTTGCATGGACTTACGGTAACAGAGAAGAAGATCCTGAACCTGTTGTGGAGAGTGATTGCTGAGCTTAGATTACTCTGGCCTGCTGTGTCTCCTGCTTCTGTGTCTGCAAACTGTGTGACTATTTTTGCCAACTTGTATGAAGTAATACAAGACTTTCTATATCAAACCTGTGTCTCATGTATTTTCATCGCACCCAAGCACAAGACGCTATATGAACTGTACTACTTACATTACATAGCCACAGACAGACAAGTCTGGATCTGTTTGTGTGTACGATCTGAGGTTTATTACATTCTTTCCTTATAATGGCAGCAGGCCGTAAAAGAGACCCAGTTTGGGAATATTTTAATGAAGCTCCTTCGCCTATCGGTAAGGCAGGCATGCGTGCAAAATGCAAACAATGCAACAAAGAGATGCAAGGCCTGGTGGCGCGAATGAGGCAACATCATGAGAAGTGCGGTGATGAAGATGACCAAAGAAACACTTCTGAACAGGCAGGATCTTCAGGTTGGTAAACATTTTTATTGAATCCTATTTCTAAAGACTGAACTGTCATGTGTGAGAAAAATTATATTTCTTATTATTACTGCATGTTACTGTCATTTGGTACAGTTATGAAGAAAAACAAATATTCCTTTTGGGGCAGTGCTGTGTTGTGTACAATAAGCAGAAATTGTATAAACAATAAAATAACAGCATTGACTTTTTTTGTTTAGGGGAATTCATGGATTCTGGAAACTATCCACCTCCAAGATCACCATCATCCTGTTCTACAGTTTCAGAGTTATCCATACAGGATAGTGCTTCATTAGCAGCAGCATCATCATCAGACACCCACAGCCACATATCACCATCACCCAAAAGGAAGAAAAAACCTTTACCTCCTGGAACCACCATAGATAGGTTTGTGATAAGAACTAGCAGATTAGAAAAAGAGTTGATTGATGAAAAAATTGCCCAGTTTATTTATGCAACAAACTCTTCTTTCCGTCTGACTGAGAACCCACATTTCATTAATATGGTTCAGTCACTGAGACCAGGATACAGTCCACCCAGCAGAGCTGATGTTGCAGGGAAACTGCTGGATCAAGTGTATGACAGAGAAATGGAGCAATGTGCAACAGCTCTGGAGTAATGATTTCACTTTTAACAGCAGTAGCTTCTTCTGCAGGCATTGAAAGAATATTCTCTTCCTTTGGACTCATTCATTCTAAATTGAGAAATCGGTTGGGACCCAATAAAGCAGGAAAGTGTCACGCTGTCTAATGATATGTATACAATGTCAGTAAACTATTAATACAGGAACAACACTCTATACAACAACTAGTATAGCAACATCAGCATGTAAGTATAGAATAGATTTACCTGACACGATATCTGCTGAACTCAGGGTTAATCTTGAGGACTTGATGAGCTGAAACAGGAAAGAGGTGGACCGGGATCTAACCTGACCCTAAACTGGGGTCCTAACTAATCCCTCACCTTGGAGGTACTGATAATGGTTCAGAGGTCCAAGTCACCAACCTAACCCTGTCTCCTATCAGACCCTGAACCCTGTAATCAGTCCTAAGAAAGATCCTGACTACCACCAAAGGGATATGGGCTGATCTTAGCTAAATACACAGATTAGACATATAAGACAGACAGGATAACACTCGCTTGCATACACACTCAAACACCAAAGGAACATAAATGGTCTGGGAAATAAACTCTAACCAAGTTGAGCTTAGAACAACTAAGGAGCTCACAACTAAAGTCTATACAGATTCATTCCTATCTGTGGTCTGCATGAAGGTTTCACTGGCAACTCCCCAAGCAGACAACCAGGAATTTAAAGGAAACCAATCAACAAATAATCAATTGCAGCCGGGAGAAACTGCACCCAGTCCCAGCACCGAGCACAGACAGAATTAACTCCCTAGCTGCCAAACACAAAGAAACAGCAGCTCAGCTGTGAGAAGTCAAAATGTGCAACCGCGACGATCTTCGTGGCAATGCACACATGACAGTACCCCCCCTTCTACGAGGGGCCTCCGGACCCTCAGGGCCAGGCCTGCCCGGGTGAGTTCTGTGGAAGGTCCGAACCAAACGATCTGCGTTAACATCAGACGCAGGGACCCACGTCCTCTCCTCTGGACCATACCCCTTCCAATGCACCAAGTACTGAAGGGACCGGCGATTCAGACGTGAGTCAATGATCTTTGATACTTGAAATTCCAAGTTACCATTGACCAACACAGGAGGAGGAGGTAGAGGTGACGGTATGACTGGTGCCACATACCTTTTAAGTAATGACTTGTGAAACACATTATGAATTTTAAACGTAGGAGGGAGGTCCAGACGAAATGCCACAGGATTAATTATGGAACTGATCCTGTACGGCCCGATGAATCTGGGACCCAGTTTCCAGGAGGGCACTTTAAGTTTTATATTCCTGGTAGACAACCATACCAGATCGTTCACATTCAGATCTGGACCAGAAACTCTCCTCCTATCAGCCATACGTTTGTAACGGTTCCCCATCGCACTCAGATTATTCAATACACCTCTCCACACAGAAGCAAGTGACGACGAGAAACGCTCCTCCTCAGGAACCCCAGAAGGGCCCCCCCCATTGAAACTACAAAACTGGGGATGAAAACCATATGCCCCAAAAAACGGGGACTTACCAGTGGACTCGCTCCGCCTGTTGTTAAGAGCGAACTCCGCCAGAGGCAAGAAAGAAGACCAGTCCTCTTGGTTCTCTGAGACAAAACACCGGAGATATGTCTCTAAGCTCTGATTCAGACGCTCTGTCTGACCATTGGTCTGCGGATGAAAAGCCGAGGAAAATGACAATTGCATCCCCCGACGTAAACAAAATGCCCTCCAAAATTTGGACACAAACTGAGACCCCCTATCTGACACCACATCAGAAGGCAACCCATGAAGTCTAACGATCTCCCTAATGAACACCTGCGCCAGAGTTTTAGCATTAGGGAGTGCAGGAAGAGCAACGAAATGTGCCATCTTACTGAACCTGTCAACAACCACCAGTATGACAGTATTCCCTGACGACGGAGGAAGGTCCGTAATGAAGTCCATAGATAAATGAGTCCATGGACGCTCCGGAAGTTTCAAGGGTAAAAGGGTCCCAGACGGACGGGTATGAGGGGTTTTAGAGCGAGCACACACCCCACATGACGCGACAAAAGTTATAACATCTTTATTAGCATTAGGCCACCAAAACCGGCGAGAAAGGAGATCTAAAGTAGCCTTACTCCCTGGATGTCCTGCTAGAGCAGAATTATGATGTGCCTCAATAACCTTTTGTCTCAACAGATTTGGGACAAACAGTCTCCCTGGAGGTCCTGCAGGGGCGTCCCCCTGAGCCTCTAACACCTCCTCCTCAAGCTCAGAAAATACAGCCGACACTACCACCCCCTCCTGAAGGATAGGACTCGGGTCATCCGTTTTCCCGGCCCCTGGGAAACTGTGAGACAAGGCATCAGCCTTTACATTCTTAGACCCCGGGCGATAAGTGACGACAAAATTAAACCTGGTAAAAAACAACGACCATCGAGCTTGTCTGGAATTCAGACGCTTAGCGGATTCCAAATACAACAGGTTCTTGTGATCAGTAATAACGGTAACCGGGTGGACTGCCCCCTCCAAAAAGTGACGCCATTCTTCAAAAGCTAACTTAATGGCCAAAAGTTCCCTATTGCCGATATCATAATTCCTTTCGGCGGACGACAATTTCTTAGAAAAGAAAGCGCACGGATGCCATTTACCAGGGGACGGACCCTGGGACAATATAGCACCCACCCCTACGTCAGACGCATCCACCTCCACAATGAACGGCTGAGATGCATCTGGTTGGATGAGAACGGGTGCCGAAGCAAAACATTTCTTCAAAGAGGAAAAGGCTTGGCAAGCTTTGTCCGACCATTTAGAAAAATCCGTCCCTTTTCTTGTCATGTCAGTGAGAGGTTTGACGACAGATGAGAAATTACAAATAAATTTCCGGTAGTAGTTAGCAAACCCCAAAAAACGCTGCAGAGCCTTAAGATCCCCTGGCTGATCCCATTCAAGCACTGCTCTCACCTTTTCAGGGTCCATACGGAAACCGGAGGCTGACACCAAAAAACCCAAAAACTGAAGTTCCTGTACGGCAAATACACACTTCTCCAGTTTGGCGTATAATTTATTGTCTCGCAAGATCTGCAACACCTGTCTCACATGCTCCTGATGAGACACAAGATCTGGCGAGTAAATTAAAATGTCGTCCAAATATACAACCACAAACAGCCCCACAAGGTGACGAAAAATGTCATTAACAAAATGTTGGAATACTGCTGGTGCAGTAGTCAGACCAAAAGGCATGACTAGGTTCTCATAATGTCCCTCCGGCGTGTTAAACGCCGTTTTCCACTCATCCCCCTCTTTTATCCTAATCAGATTATACGCCCCCCTGAGATCCAATTTAGAAAATCATTTGGCGCCAACAATTTGATTGAAGAGATCAGGAATAAGAGGGAGTGGATACGGATCTCGAACAGTAATCCGATTAAGTTTGCGGAAATCCAAGCAAGGGCGTAGGCCTCCATCTTTCTTCTTCACAAAGAAGAACCCCGCGGCTACTGGGGAAGATGAAGGTCTAATATGCCCTTTGGCCAGACTTTCAGAAATATAATCTTTCATAGCCTGCCTCTCAGGACCAGAAAGATTATACAACCTAGCTTTAGGCAACTTAGCATCAGGAAGGAGATTAATAGAGCAGTCATACATGTGATGAGGAGGCAACTCCTGACACCCTCCTCAGAGAAAACATCCCCAAAATCCTCCAAAAAAGGAGGCAATGTACTAGGCACGACCGCACTGATGACTGTGTTCATGCAGTTGCTTTTGCAAAACTCACCCCCTTGGCTTATTTCTCTGGACTGCCAATTAATCACAGGGTTATGTTTAACCAACCAAGGAAGTCCCAACACAATGGGAGTAGGTAGACCCTCCAACACATAACAAGATAATTGTTCCCTATGTATTGCCCCTACCCGAAGGTCAATGTTATGAACCTCATGAACAAAGCTACCTTGGCCGAGAGGCCTGGCGTCAATGGAGAATATAGGGATCGGTTTGACCAATACACTCAGATGCATACCTTGAGCCTGAGCAAACTGAGCGTCAACCAGATTAGCCCCGGAACCACTATCAAGAAGAACAGACAATCTCTCCACTCTCGTACCAACTACCACCTCCCACTGGTACAAGGAACTGAGAAGAACTGGCGGATGAAATACATACTCCCAGGTTGTCGTCCACCACACAACCTGGGATTAACAGTTTTCCCCGGCGACTTTTGGCTCAACAAGGCACGGGATGGACATTCTCCAACAAAATGACCCTCTTTCCCGCAGAAAAAACATCTTCTAGTCCTGCGGCGTACCGCCAATCCCCTCCTACGAAATGATGTCCCTCCCAACTGCATAGGCTCATCCGAACAGACAAGGGGAACCTCAACATAAGGGACTTTAGTGGTAGGTGGAGAAACAACAGGAGTGGGGTTACCTCACCCCTCTCCCGAAGCCGTCTATCAGTACGGATAGCTAAGGCCATAGCAGCCTCCAGAGAAGGAGGAGACTCATACTGAGCCAAAACGTCTTTTAATTTATCTGAAAGCCCATGACAAAACTGGCTCCTAAGAGCTGGGTCATTCCACTGAGTATCTGTGGCCCATCTACGAAACTCAGAAGCAAATTCCTCTGCCGGACGATCTCCTGCTGTATCTTACGTAATTTTGTCTCAGCAAGAGAGACCCGATCTGGGTCATCATATACCAATCCCAGGGCAGTAAAAAATTGATCTACAGACAGTAGAGCCGGGGATCCCGGAGGAAGGAAAATGCCCAGGATTGAGGGTCCCCTTGCAGAAGTGAGATAACAATTCCCACTCTCTGCTCCTCACTCCCTGATGATCGAGGCCGAAGCCGAAAATACAATTTACATGCCTCCCGGAAGGTGAAAAATTTCTCTCGCCCACCAGTGAACCTGTCCGGGAGAGCAACCTTAGGTTCAACTCTGGTTTGCTCCAGGGGAGACAAAACTTTGGACTTAATGTCCGTCAGCTTCATGGATAATCCCTGCAACTGCAGAGCCAGCTGGGCTACTGGATCCATGGTAACTGGAGATAATTTTTATGGCCAGTGAAAATGTCACGCTGTCTAATGATATGTATACAATGTCAGTAAACTATTAATACAGGAACAACACTCTATACAACAACTAGTATAGCAACATCAGCATGTAAGTATAGAATAGATTTACCTGACACGATATCTGCTGAACTCAGGGTTAATCTTGAGGACTTGATGAGCTGAAACAGGAAAGAGGTGGACCGGGATCTAACCTGACCCTAAACTGGGGTCCTAACTAATCCCTCACCTTGGAGGTACTGATAATGGTTCAGAGGTCCAAGTCACCAACCTAACCCTGTCTCCTATCAGACCCTGAACCCTGTAATCAGTCCTAAGAAGGATCCTGACTACCACCAAAGGGATATGGGCTGATCTTAGCTAAATACACAGATTAGACATATAAGACAGACAGGATAACACTCGCTTGCATACACACTCAAACACCAAAGGAACATAAATGGTCTGGGAAATAAACTCTAAAGGGTATGCCACACTGAACAATATCGCTAACGGATCGCTAAAAAACGTCACTATTTAGCGATCCCGTTAGCGATGTTGTTCAGTGCGGCAGCTGCCAGCGACGAGCTTCCTGCTGTGATCTCGCTCGTCGCTGGAATCGTTCCGGACCCTATTTTCTCCGTCGGCGCTCCCGCTGGGTAAGTATATATCGCTAGTGTGGCACCTTTTCTTAGCGATTTAGCGGTACTTTTGTACCGCTAAAGTCGTTAAGAAGATCGCTAACGCGATAGCGTCGTTAACTATATCACTAAATGTGGCCGCATTTAGCGATATAGAAACAATCCCGCTAGCGATCGCATTAGTATGCGTCGTTATCGTGATCGCTAGCGGGATTGTTTAGTGTGGCAGTACCTTAACCAAGTTGAGCTTAGAACAACTAAGGAGCTCACAACTAAAGTCTATACAGATTCATTCCTATCTGTGGTCTGCATGAAGGTTTCACTGGCAACTCCCCAAGCAGACAACCAGGAATTTAAAGGAAACCAATCAACAAATAATCAATTGCAGCCGGGAGAAACTGCACCCAGTCCCAGCACCGAGCACAGACAGAATTAACTCCCTAGCTGCCAAACACAAAGAAACAGCACTCAGCTGTGAGAAGTCAAAATGTGCAACCGCGACGATCTTCGTGGCAATGCACACATGACAGAAAGCTTGTTTTTCTTTTCCAGATTATGAATAGGAACAAAGAAGAAGATGATGATGAAGATGACGACGAGTGAGCTACAGAGGACAGCAGGGACAGTAGTATTTAAGTTTTTCATGTGTCGGCTGGGCTGACAGTCTAAGTTTCTTAAAATATATATATATTGTTTAGCCAAATTAGTTAACAAACATGGATGTTTGTTTAAGCAAATAACTTATGCTGTAATGTTGTTATTGTTTCAGTTGAATAAATCTATTTAAATTGTTATTAAGTTCAGGATTATTTTCTCCTTCCTAAGTACAACAGAACAGTGGTGTCCAAATATGAATGATTAACCCATTAAACTGGGGAGAAAAAAGTAATATAAAAAAGTGATTCTAAAAATCTTCATCTACTTGCATGTTAAAGTAGCAAAAACTAGTTTAGGTAGAAACTTTGATTTAAATCACTGATTTAAATCAAGCCTTACTGACTAGTGATTTAAATCTTGATTTAAATCGTGATTTAAATCAGTTTGATTTAAATCAAATCCACCCTGCCAGCACGTCAACTTCCTGGCTCCAATCTTGAACCTGTGCCGTATGTTGCAGTTGGGATGAGGCCTTCCAACTATCTAGGAATGTCACGAGGCCATATCCACGACGAAACCTTGACCACCGGCGTAGGATCTTCAACTTGCGCCTATCACGGGCCCTGCGCCTGGTGGAGTGTGCCTTTGGCATTCTATGTGCAAAATGGCGGGTCCTCCAGTCTGCTATTCAGCCGAGTGAAGCCAACGTCAATGAGGTCATCAAAGCATGTGTTGTGCTACATAATTTCACTCGAATGCATGATTGTGGCCCATCTGATGTTGGTGAAAGTGTGGTGACCAATGTGGATATGCCTAGCACACATGTCATCCCTTCACGTCATCCTCTCTCAGGACTGAAAACCCGTGATATCTTACTCAGTACTTTGTGTCACC
>JARQOD010000008.1:140493804-140560950 GCA_033576555.1 Oophaga sylvatica
TTTTTTAAATTTTTCCATTCATTCTTACCTATGCTGGAAACTCCTATGACTGCTGGTACTCCCATGACCCCAAGTGTTGTGACAAGTAGAAACAAGTAGATGGAATAAAAAGACAAAATTTTAATAGTTGACAACAAAATTGTTGACATCACATAAGAATAAAAACCACATTTCATTAGATAAATAACATTTTTATTAAAAAATGTAACAATTTAAAAAAAAAGAGACAACAAAAACCTTTTTAAAAATTTTTAAAAGCTACAACTGCTGGAAAGATGGATCGTTGCCATTACCACGTTCCCCTCGGCGGTGTATAAAAAAAAGGGTGGAGCAACAACGTTTGTGTTTGGTGGATTCCCAATTGGGTTCGGCACAGGATTGTTGGGCCATGAGTAATTCCGGTACTGCGGTCTGGCCGTGACAACATAACTGTTACAGGTTTCCTAATGACGCTTGAGTCAGGACCTCAAACATGAGTCTCTCTGCATGAATCCGCTGTATAGGATCCAGTGTTGGGAGCTTCTCATTAGCGTAGTAAGCAAAGCCAGTATTTATTTGTTTGGTCTTTTTCCGCCGTAAGCACTTTTTTGGCAATTTCAACCAATTCTGGAGTAGCCAGGGGGAGCCTTCCTTTTCCTTCCTGAAAATGTAAGCCGGCTCCGCACAGATGAGGATGGTGGCTCAACTGCTTCGTCGTCTTGGACCAATGCCATGCTGTCTTCTTCAGTCGGAGGTGTGGAGACAGCCTCTTCTGTGTCCTGCAATGAACAAAAACCAAATGTTAAATCACAAAGAAAAAGAAATTTATCTTCACACTATAACACCCAAATACAGCAAAAATGTGAAAGCGACACTTGTAAAGGATAGCCTCAACCGTTGAGATAGATAAATTATCATACATGAAGGGATTAATTCACCCCATTTTATCTACATTTCACATTAAAATTTGTTTTAATACAAAGGTACTTACATGAACGACAGGGAGTCCGGCTGGATCACGGGGTCTAGATCCAACATGGAAGTCGCTTGTCTGGGTACTTCTTGGTCCCTTGTGAAAGAAAACAGCTCAAAGTGTCATGGAAATATATATGTATTCCATATATTCAAAGTATATTCACATATATGTATTCACAGTTCACAGTAGATAGATCTCACTTGCTAAAAAACCCTGTGCTCACATATTTCTAGGCCAGCTATAATCAGTCGTTTTAAAGAAATCTGGCCTTCATAAGGCCTTCGTAAGAACAAATACATGAAGTACAAAAAGTCCTATTAGATATCTGTTGTTTCCTTATAGTTATGCAAGACAACTAGGTCAAAGAATATAAAACAATAATTCTGCAACTTCAGCTCTTTTGCCATGATTATCATAATTATCATATTTACACTAGAACAGCCAATAATCTAGCAGCTTTTAATTGTATGTTAATTGACTAACCACCCCTTTTTGTAAATGTAAAAACCTTAAATGAATAATAAATGTATGTCTTTGACGAACTGTTATACTGACACTTGCGTTGTGGACAGTTTTCATTTCGTTCTGAGCGCTCAAAGAAGACATTATATAGAGATTTGGACATGGCAAGCAGCAAACACTGAAGGATATTTTTATCCTAATTAAATTTCCATATCAAAAGTACCACAATTTGGGGACATACACATCTTCGGCCCCGGGCTCCAGATTTGTAAATTTTGGACTTTTATTTAACTCTTTCTTGTAAACTGTGCGGAGGGCCTGAATCATTTTTTTTGACCAATGACTCATCCGCTGGTTCATCGGGGTTACGGTTCTTGCACAGCTCCACCATTTTTTTGGTATGCCCTCGTTCTTTTAAAGCCGGGTGCAGTAATCCGCCAACTTTATTTTCCACAGGCAAGGCATCGAGCGGTACATCCCCGATGAATTCCCCAGAAATCATGCTTATCGGCCATCTGTAATAAAAAAAGATTATGTGAGAACGGCAAAAATGGTTAAATAAAATGCTTACATAGCCTACAACATAGAACACAGCAGGGATCATAAAATGGTGGTTGTGGCCAGCAGGAGAAAACAATGGCAGACCAAAATAAAAGTCATAGATGGACAACTACGTAAAAACAGCAGGGATCATAAAATTGGTGGTGGTGGGCGCAGCAGGAGAAAACAATGGCAAACAAAAAACAATGGCAAAAAAAAAAAAATTTATGGACGACAATGGTTAACAACAGCTGGATCTAAAATGGATCTGTAAAATTTAAAAAAAATTAAAAATCAAATGTGACAAAAAAAAAATACCTACCTTACAAGACTTGTTTGTGATCCTGGAAAAAAAAAATTAAAAAAAGGGGAAAAGCAATAGCGCCACAAACTGGATCGCAGAAAATATAACGGCACAGCCTGGATGGCAGCTAATGCAAGAGGCACAGACTGGTTCGCAGCAAATGCAATAGAGACACAAACTGGATCGCAGAAAAAAAAAATCAATAATGGCGCAGACTGGATCGCAGCAAACGCAATAGTGGCACAAACTGGATCGCAGTAGCTGCAAAGAAGGCTAACAGAAGCACTGGAACGATGCTGGAGATTTGAAAGAACCGCTTCTGCTCGAGAGCAATGGAAAGGAGAGCTAATACGTCGTCTTTTTATGACGCGGTCATCTAATCACAAAGCGAGAGAGCTGTGACAAACAGTCATGATATATATAGTGACCACCAATCTGTGCTGAGGGGCGTGGGAAAAAGGTTGCGCTCAATCACGCCTATCGAGGTCGTGATCTTCAACAATACATGCAGTGTGGCACGTCCCAACGACCGCCAAAGTCATTATACAGATCGCTGATCGCTGATGCGTCGTTAATGAGATCTTCCTGTTTGGAAGCTACTAGCGACCTTAAAGCGATCACACACCAACGATCTCGTTAGCTTGCGTCGTTGTCGTGATCGCTGTGTGATCGCTTAGTGTGGCAGTACCTTAAGTGTGGGCGCCTGGCAGGTGCACAATGCTATGAACCTGCAATTAACCCCATATCTGCAGGTTAAAGCATTTTTTTCATGTGACCGGTGTCCTTTAAAGGGAAATTTGCGTCTGTGTAATGTACACTTCATACTATATATTGTATTTTGCTCAATTTGAAAAATGTGTGGAGATGTGCTATAAAGTCGCAACCATTTCGCCACATGTGAACATGATCTAAGTTTACCACCTATCGACTAAAGTAACATGCCTCTTAATATGACCACAATGAAATTGTAAATCAGTGCAGTTAAGTGGCGACTCTTTAAAGGGACGGAGTATAGAAATATACAGCACATGCCTCTGCTCTTTGAGCTTGTAAATGAATTTAACTTTCTAAATTATAATTCAAGAATTCACGAGCGGTCAGGACAAATTAACCAGACTGTGGGAATGTCATAAACAGCTCTAAGCTATGACATTGAGAGACATAACAACTCGTAAACATGAAGAAGACCATCAATTCTGCCCCGCAGCCAGAACCCCTTCTTTTATTTAGGACTTAGGATTACATAGGAAAGGAAGGCGAAGAGTCATCTTTTTAGAAAAAAAAGTGGGAAGCTGGAAAAGGAGCAATAAACATCTGGACTATAGGGAAAGCAACCCATGGGCTGAAAATCCAAACACGTTCACCTGCACAACAAAGAAGATGAATAAGCCATTAATACGCGGCAGAAGAGACAATTTGTGCAACTTCTATTACTAACAAGTCCAAGCTAATTCACTCTGCATAAGGCTGCGTTCAGACTACCGTGTTTTCGGTCTGTGTCTCTCCTATGTGCTAAATGGCTGGCACACAGATAAAATGTGGAACCCATTGACACCATTTATGGGGCAGCTTGTTTTTAAAGAGAACAATTGTGCAGGTTACATTGGAAGTTGAACTGAAACTATTTTTTTTAATTGTGCGGTAAATTACAGATGTTGTGAGGGGGTCAATAAAGACAATGGATGACTTACAATATTAAAAATGCAGGATTTCATACAGTTTTAAAAGATCATCCTTTTTTTTTCATCCAGATAATCAGAGGCTCGTCTGCATACAGTTCTAAGATTTCTATTTTGTTAAATATCTGTTATAGGATCAGAAGAACGGAATTCACATCGTCGCCTGTTCGCATTCATCAGCTTAATGTCATTTGTATAGAAAAATATAACATTTTTATGCCAATACTCAAATAACTTGGTTCTCAAAAAGGACCTCAGTTAACCTGACAATGCTTATTTACATGTTAAACCCAGAACCTACTACATATGAACACTGCTATTTAATCATGATACTTGTTAGCTGACACAATAATCATTCCCCATTTCTTACATCTGCCACTCTATATGTCATTCAAATCGCCTCGACGCTTTCTCCCCCACTATCTTTATGGTTTGCACATCAAAGCCTAGATTATACTGTGATTGTGTACTAACTTCCATTGTTTTTCTTGTGAAATTCTCAATAAGTTTGATGTGTCACATTGTTATGAATTGGCTAGAGATGGTTTCTGACAGAGGCCCCTCTGTTGGTTACAGACAGTACTGAACCCCCAGCGAGGAATGGCAATCTGGGATCTCTGACTGGACTGATATAAGGGAGGTTCCCTCCCATGATGGTTGCCGGTGATCAATTGTTCTTGTCTCAATTGTGGTTCCTGGTTCATTTGGAAGTTTGCTGAGTCTTGCCTGCATCTTCTGCTTTCAGATAAGATATTTTCTACTGTTATTTTTGTGCTTGCTTTTTGCATAGTTCTCTGCACTTTTGTGGAGGTCAGCCGGGTCCCCTCCTGGGGCCTGTGCTCCTCTCAGTTTATCTTTAGCCACTGTTACTTGTTCATTTGCTTTTCCCCTGTTTTTTCAGTGGCTGCAGCTTAGTTTTGTTACACCAGAGATCGATTTAGGTGGTAGAGATCGTGTGAGCTCAGGTGTTTTTTGCAATCAGAAGAGTTGGGATTTTTAGGGTTTTTTTTGGATTGCAGTAAGAATCTGTACTTTGTACTTTTCTGTCTAGACAGATTGGGCACCAGCGTTTGCTCATTCTATTTTCTGTCTGTGTCCGTGCTTCTTCTTGTCTAACCGGAATTACATGTTTGGGGGCTTCCTATTTTCATTGGGGGTCTGCTCCGGGGCAGATAGCTTTCCTCTTTCTGCCTTTAGGTGTAGTTTTTCTCTCAGGCTGTGACGAGGCGTCTAGGATCAACGTAGGAACGCTCCACGGCTACCTCTAGTTGTGTGGTTAGTTCAGGTTACTGCAATACAATAGGTTCCAGCCTCTCTGGTGTATTGCCGTTTTTGCTTTTCTCCTCAGCTACCTAAACACAACACACATGACGTCTTCCCATTGAAAAATAGAGTTGGATCGAAAATAGCTGACTTCAAAATGGCCACCATGGTCCCCACCCATCTTTTAAAAGTTTTCTCCCTTCCATATACTAATGTGCCATAAACAGGAAGTTGATATCACCTACCATTCCCATTTTTTTAGGTGTATCCATATAAATGGCCCACCCTCTATATCCTTGAGGGGATATATAGTTTATTCCAAATAAGAGGTTAGAGCCAATAATAACCATCAGTACTCAAAATCTTCTATCCCTCAACAATCTATGTCACCTAATTACATCAATGGATTCTATCTCCATCAGGATAGGATCCATGTGGGCACATCATTTCCTCCCTAGCGCACATCTCCTTTAAAATAAAACTTTAATAGAAACAACATTATTGTTATTGCCATATCATGAGTTTGTTAAATTCATGGTTAAAGAGGGTCGAAAACTCAATGCCCCTACCATGTATACATGTATATCATGAACAAATACTCCTGAGTAAGATGAATGATTTTGTTCGGTTTTTGTCCCCGAATCTGTTTTTGACATAATTTGAGCCATATTCGAACACTGTTCATGCCGAATGTATGTCTTATTTTGGTTCCAAACAATTCGAAATTTTTACTCCCATTACTCTAAGACATTCAGCTGTGTTCGACGAATATTGCAAAAACAATATTCTAATCCGATCGTATTCGGAACCGAATCCGAACACTTTCGCTCATCTCTACTCCTGAGTTCATGGTCTACCTAAGAACAGGTAGGAATAAACTCATCAATATCACAAAACCTGATTTTTTAAATACTAACACTACACAATTCATCAGTGGTACGGAAAGTATTCCTTACATTTTTCACTCTTTATTTCATTGCAGCCATTTGGTAAATTCAAAAAGTTCATTTTTTTCTCATTAATGGACACTCTGCACCCCATCTTGACTGAAAAAAAAAACCCAGAAATGTAAAATTTTTTGCAAATTTATTAAAAAGAAAAACTGAAATATCACATGGTCATAAGTATTCAGACCCTTTGCTCAGTATTGAGTAGAAGCACCCTTTTGAGCTAGTACAAGCCATGAGTCTTCTTGGAAATGATGCAACAAGTTTTTCACACCAGGATTTGGGGGATCCTCTGCCATTCTTCCTTGCAGATCCTCCCAGTTCCGTCAGGTTGGATGGTGAACGTTGTGGTCAGCCATTTTCAGGTCTCTCCAGAGATGCTGAATTGTTTTCAGGTCAAGGCTCTGGCTGTGCCAGGCAAGAATGGCACAGAGTTGTTCAGAAGCCACTCCTTTGTTATTTTAGCTATGTGCTTAGGTCATTGTTTTGTTGAAAGGTGAACCTTCGGCCAAGTCTGTGGTCCAGAGCACTCTGGAAGAGGTTTTCATCAAGGATATCTCTGTACTTGGCCACATTCATGTTTCCTTCAATTGCAACCAGTCATCCTGTCCCGCGGGCTGAAAAACACCCCCATAGCATGATGCTGCAACCACCATGTTTCAGGGATTGTATTGGGCAGGTGATGAGCAGTGCCTGGTTTTCTCCACACATACTGCTTAGAATTATCACCAAAAAGTTCTATCTTCATCTCATCAGACCAGAGAATCTTATTATCATAGTCTAAGAGTTCTTCATGTGTTTTTTAGCAAACCTATGTGGGCTTTTATATGTCTTGCACTGAGGAAGGGCTTCCGTGGGGCCCCACTCTGCCCTAAAGGCCTGACTGCTGGGGCTGCAGTGATAGTTCACTTTGTGGAACTTTCTACCATTTCCCACTGCATCTGTGGAGCTCACTCAGCCACAGTGATCTTGGTTCTTCGTTAATTCTCTCACCAAGGCTCTTCCCCACATTGCTCAGTTTGGCTGGACGGCCAGGTCTAGGAAACTTCTGGTGGTCCCAAAACTTCTTCCATTTAAAGATTATGGAGGCCACTGTGCTCTTAGGAACCTTGAGTACTGCAGAAATTCTTTTGTAACCTTGGCCAGATCTTGCCTTGCCACAATTCTGTCTCTAAGCCCCTTTGGGGCCAGTTCCTTGACCTCATGATTCTCATTTGTCTGACATGCGCTGGAGCTGTGAGGTCTTATATAGACAGGTGTGTGCCTTTAAAAATCAAGTCCTAGCAGTTTAATTAAACACAGCTGGACACCAATGAAGGAGAAGAACCCTCAAGGAGTATCACAAGGAAATGGACACATGTGACTTAAATATGAGTGTCTGACTAAGGGTCTGAATACTTCTGACCATGTGATATTTCAGTTTTTCTTTTTTAATAAATTTGCAAAAAATTTCGACCATTTCTGTTTTTTTTGTTGTCAAGATGGGTTGCAGAGTGTAAATTAATGAGAAAAAAATGAACTTTTTTGAATTTACCAAAGGCTCAATGAAACAAAGTGAAAAATTTAAAGGGGTCGAATACTTCTGCACCCACTGTATACTTCCCTGATCCACATCCCTTCCATTTGAAGGAAATTATTGGATAAAGGATGTGAATGAGTTCAACTCATTGAGACCCAAAGGACTAGCATTTTTAGCCTGAGTCCATTCAACCTTTTTCCTTAAAACCCTATGGTCAAATCCCCTCCTCTGGGAGATGCTCTGTCTTTTTCTATCCCCTGGATCCTAATCATTTTCATATTCCCACTGTGTACTTGTAGGAGGATGAACTGGAGCAGTGTTGTCAGTTCGAGATGTCTTTGGGGCCGGAACTATCGGGCTGTCACCACTGTGGCCAGGGGACAACTTGTCTGTACAGAGAGGACCTGAACACCTGACAGAAAGGGGCGTGGGGGTGTAAAAGGGACAAGACCAGACTTGGCAGGAAGGGCCTACAGAGCAGGACGAAGGTTGACTCCCTCTCCACTGCTCCGATTATCACCGCCACTGATGCCAGTTTCTTACAGACTGACTATGCACTTACTGCATCACACCGGGTGCTTGTACCCTGCATTAACTTGACAGATTAGGAAGTTGTAATTCCACCCAGAGCCGAAGTGGCGCTGATATGGGTATGCCCGAGGAAATCGTTCCGCCCTAGGCCGTACAGCTGACGTTAGACAAGAAGACCCGTGGTCAGTGACAGTTTTCCACTTCTCCAAAAGACGGAACCTCAATACCTCCAAGAGGGGCGACACATATTAGATCAATGCGCGCCGAGCTGTCTGAACTCACGCCTGCCCAAATACAACAGTGGAAGCAGTACTGGGCAATACAAGTCCGTGTTTGTGAGTCATGAGGACAACTTTGGCTGTACTATGGTTATTACTCCCGAAATACCAACAGGTGATACAGTGCCTATAGAGAACATTACCGGCAAATTCCCCTCAGTTAACCGGAAGTGCGAAAAATGCTTGGGTCAGAAGATACACAAGCAGGCGCACAGAGAAAAGCCAAAGTTCGTGGGCAGCCCCCATCGGCTGGTGCAAAAGAAGGACGGAACACTGAAGTTCTGTGTAATTATCGTAAACCAACGCCTGCACCATGCGGGACTCATACCCCTGCCCCAATTGAGGAGTCCTTACCTGCATTGGGGAAAGCCAAATTTTCTCAATGTTGGATCTCGCTAGTGCTACTGACAAGTGGCCATTCGGAGAAGAACCGGGCAAAGACGGCCTTTATTCTACCTATGGCCTCTTCGAATTCAACAGGAGCCTTTTGGCTTGGCCAATGCCCCGGTACGTCCAACGACTGATGGAGAGGTCTTGGGTGATCTGAACTTTGAGGCCACACTCATATATTTAGACGACATCATAGTGTATGCTTCCTCGTTTGAAGATCACCTACGAAGATTATGCCAATACTCAAAAACTTGGTTCTCAAAAGGACCTCATTTAACCTGACAATGCTTATTTACAATGTGTAAACCCAGAACCTACTACATATGAACACTGCTATTTAATCAGATAATCTTGTTTAGCTGACACAATAATCATTCCCCTGTTAAGTTTCGGTAGCTGAGGATGCAGTAAAAAAGACAATACACCAGAGCATTGGAATCTAGAGATTGCAGTACCCTGACTAACCACCCACAACTAAGCAGCCGTGGAGCTTTTCCTCTTGGTCCAGACGCCTCGTCACAGCCTGAGAAACTAACTACACCTAAAGATAGAAATAGGAAAGCTATCTGCCCCGGAGCAGAACCCCAAAGATAACAGAAAGCCCCCAAACATGTTAATGGCGGTTTAGACAAGAGGAAATACTGACACAGAAAGAAAATAGTATGAGCAAAACGCTGGGGCCCAAACTATCTAAATAGAAAAGGATAGGAAGGGTACTTACTTGCAATCCCAGAAAACCCTGAAAAGCACCAACTCTACTAATTTCAAAATCACCTGAGATCACACACCTCTACCACCTAAATTTAGTTTCTCTGTGTAACAAAAATCAAAACAGCACCACTGAAAAAAGTGGAAAAAGCAAAAGAACAAAACTCAGTGGCTGAACTAAACGAGAGGCAAAGCCCCCGGAGGGACCCTGAAGGCCCCCAAAGAAGTGCAGGACAAAATGCAAAAATATAGCAAAAACACAAAAGAAGCAAAAGTCTTATCTGTAAGCAGGAGATGCAGACACACACAGCAGGCTACAAGGGAAACTGGAATGAAGGATTCAGACCAGAACAATTGATCACCGGCAACCCTGAGGGAAAATGACTCCCTTATATAAGACCAGTCAGTAACACCTATTCCCAGTCCTCACAATCCTCACTAGCACCGCTTGTAACCACCAGAGGGACCTCTGCTCAAACTCATCTCAAACCCATTCACAACAGTACCCCCCCCTGAGGAGGGTCACCGAACCCTCATTTGAGCAACCAGGTCGGTCAGATGAGTTCTATGATACCACGAAAGTCTCCTAGCATGGATGTCCGAAGCAAACACCCAAGAATTGTCTTCCTGACCATAACCTCTCCATTTTAACCAAATACTGGAGTTCCGTCTAGAAAAACGAGAATCCAATATTTTCTCAACCACATACTCCAGATTGCCCTCAACCAAAACAGGTCAGGAGGCACACAGCAGAACCACTGGCTCAACAAACCTCTTCAACAAGGACTTGTGGAACACGTTATGATCTTAAATGTCCCTGGAAGAAGCAAACGAAAGAAACAGGATTAATAATCTCCATACTTATAAGGTCCCAATGAACCTAGCTTAAATTTAAGAGATGCTACTCTCATAGGAATTTTTCTTTGGAGACAACCAACCAAGTCCCCCCACTTAAACCGAGGACCACATCCTAGCCGGTTAGCAAACCGCTGGGCCCTTCTCCTGAGAGAGGGACAACCTCTCCACTACCTGGTCCCAAATCTGTTGCATACGCTCCACAACAGAGTCAACACCTGGACAGACAGAAGCCTCCGTCTGTTCCTGAAGAAAATCGAGGGTGAACCCAGAATTACAGAAAAACGGAGACATCAAAGTGGCAGAGCTAGCCCTATTATTAAGAGCAAACTCAGCCAAAGCAAAAAAGAGACCCAGTCATCCTGATCAGCAGACACAAAGCATCTTAGATAAGTCTCCAATGTCTGGTTTGTTCTCTCAGTTTGACCATTGTCTGAGATGAAATGCCGGGGAAAGACAATTGAACACCCAGTTAGAACAAAAATCCTCCAAAATCTGGAAACAAACTGGACTCCTCTGTCAGACACAATGTTCTCAGGAATGCCGTGTAAAACGAACCACGTCTGAAGGAACAACGGCACCAATTCAGAGGAGGAAGGCAACTAGGTAATGGCACAAGATGTATCTTTGGAAAACCTATCACAAATTACCCAAAAGGTGGTCATTCTCTGAGAAAACAAAGACGGAATAAATCCATAGAATAGGGCCATGGTCTTTGGCACAGGGGAAATGGCATCACAACCACTAAGCGAAGCAAGGCTAGGAGCGAGAGCAAGTCCCGCAGGACGCACAAATTCCCTGACATCACGAGACAAGTAGGCCACCAAAAGGCCCCGCTAACCAAGTCCTGACCAAAATTCGGGATCCCAGCCAATGCGGAACAATGAAAACCAACACACACTCTTTTTCCATTGGTCCCCGGGGCAAAACAAATTTTTCCAACGGGCAGCGCCGGCCTATCCTCCGACACCCCTCCAAGCAAACCTCAAATGGGCGAGATGGGGAAAGAACTACACCCTCTTTCAAAATAACAAAATCAGATAACTCGGAGTCCGCAAGGAAACCCTCAAGGGCCCGCCTTAACATTCTTATGCCAGGAAGAAAGGAAACCACAAAATTTAAAACTTGAAAAACAAGGCCCACCTGGCCTGTCAGATTGATCCTTGGCAGATTCAATAGACCAGATTCTTATGGCCGTAAGGACCACCCCCTATGTTTGGCTCCTCCACCAATGTCCCACTCTTCAAAAGCCCACTTCAGGCCAATAAAATCCCGATTACCTACTCATAATTACGTTCATAAGAAAATTTCGAAGAAAAAGGCACAAGGGTTCTTTTAGAGTCTCGGATCTTTTTGGGACAAAACGGCACCTGCCCAATTTCAGAGGATCAACCTCCACCTAAATGGCAAGAAACACAGGCGCCGTAGAACGGAGCAAATGAACTCGCTTAAGTTCCTGAAATGCAGAGACCGCCTCGGGCCAATTCACCACATCAAACCCTTTCTGGTCAAATCGTTAATGTTTTAACAATACCAGAAATTACCATTAAATTTACAATAAAAATTGGAAAAAAACCCAAAAATCTCTGAAGAGCCTTTAATGAAGTAGGTTGGACCCAATCACAGATGGCCTGAACCTTGACCGGGTCCATTTCAATAACAGATGGGGACAAAATGAATCCCAGAAATAGAATCCTCTGTACGCCAAAAGACACTTTGATCCCTTCACATACAGAGCATTCTCTCTCAAAATCTGGAATACAGTTCGAACATGTTTCACATGAAGTCCCAGTCATTAGAAAAAAATCAAGATATCATCCAAATAAAACAATCAGAAATTTGCCACAAAATCCCTGAAAAGTCATTCATGAAGGACTGGATGTCATGTGTGCATCGCCACGAAGATCGTCGCGGTTGCACATTCTGACTCTTGTTGGCGCCAAATGGTTCTCTAAATTGGATCTCAGGGGCGTATAATCTGATTAGGATAAAAGAGGGATGAGTGAAAACGGCGTTTAACACGCCGAGGACATATGAACCTTGTCATGCATTTTGTTAATGACATTTTTTCGTCATCTGGTGGGGCTGTTTGTGGTCGTATATTTGGATGAATTTTTAATTACTCACCAATCTTGGTCTCACCAGGACATGTGAGACAGGTGTTGCAGATCTTGCGAGACAATAAACTATACGCCAAACTGGAAAGTGTGTATTCGCCGTACAGGAACTTCAGTTTTTTTGGGTTTCTTGGTGGTCAGCCTCCGGTTCCGTATGGACCCTGAAAAGGTGAGAGCATGCTTGAATGGGATCAGCCAGAGATCTTAAGGCTCTGCAGCGTTTTCTGGGGTTTGCTAACTACTACCGGAAATTTATTTGTAATTCTCATCTGTTGTCAAACCTCTCACTGACATGGCAAGAAAAAGGGACGGATTTTTTCTAAATGGTCGACAAAGCTTGCCAAGCTTTCCTCTTTGAAAAAATGTTTTGCTTCGGCACCCGTTCTCATCCAACCAGATGCATCACAGCCGTTCGTGTGGAGGTGGACGCGTCTGACGTAGGGTGGGGTGCAATATTGTCCCAGGTCCGTCCCCTGGTAAATGGCATCCGTGCGCTTTCCTTTTCTAAAAATTGTCGTCCGCGCGAAAGGAATTATATATCGGCAATAGGGAACTTTTGGCCATTAAGTTGGCTTTGAAGAATGGCGTCACTTTTTGGAGGGGGCAGTCCACCCGGTCACCGTCATTACTGATCACAAGAAACCTGCTGTATTGAATCTGCTAAGCGTCGAATTCCAGACAAGCTCGATGGTCGTTGTTTTTAACCAGGTTTAATTTGTTGTCACTTATCGCCCTGGATCTAAGAATGTTAAGGCGGATGCCTTGTCTCGCATTTTCCCAGGGCCGGGAAAATGGATGACCCGATTCCTACCTTCAGGAGGGGGTGGTAGTGTCGGCTGTATGTTCTGAGCTTGAGAGGAGGTGTAGAGGCTCAGGGGACGCCCCTGCAGGACCTCCAGGGAGACTGTTTGTCCCAAATCAGTTGAGACAAAAGGTTATTGAGGCACATCATAATTCTGCTTTAGCAGGACATCCAGGGAGTAAGGCTACTTTAGATCTCCTTTCTCGCCGGTTTTGGGGCCTAACGTTAATAAAGATGTTTTAACTTTTGTCGCGTCCTGTGGGTTTGTGCTCGCTCTAAGACCCCTCATACCGCCGTCTGGATCCTCTTACCCTTGAAACTTCCGGAGCGTCCATGGACTCATTTGTCTATGGACTTCATCACGGACCTCCTCATCGTCAGGGAAACGTCATACTGGTGGTTGTTGACAGTTCAGTAAGATGGCACAATTTCATTGTCTTCTGCCCTCCCAATGCTAAAACCTGGCGCAGGTGTTCATTGGGGAGATGTGAGACTTCATGGGTTGCCTTCTGATTGGTGCAGATAGGGGTCTCAGTTTGGTCCAAGTTTTGGAGGGCATTTTGTTTACGTCGGGGATGCAATTGTCATTTTCCTCGGCTTTCATCCGCAGACCAATGGTCAGACAGAGCGTCTGAATCAAAGCCTAGAGACTTATCTTCGTGTTTTTTGTCTCAAGAACCAGAGGACTGGTCTTCTTCTTCCTGTGGCAGAGTTCGCTCTTAACAACACGGAGCGAGTCCACTGGTAAGTCCCCCGTTTTTTGGGGCATATGGTTTTCATCCCCAGTTTTGTACATCAATGGGGTGGCCCCTTCTGGGTTCCTGAGAGGAGCGTTTCTCGTCCGTCACTTGCTTCAGTGTGGAGAGGGTGTATTGAATAATCTGAGTGCTATGGGGAACCGTTATAAACGTATGGCTGATAGGAGGAGAGTTTCGGTCCAACTTAATGTGAACGATCTGGTATGGTTTCTACCAGGAATATAAAACTTAAAGTTCCCTCCCTGGAAGCTGGCCCCAGATTCATCGGGCCACAGGTCAGTTCCATAATCAATCCTGGGCATTTCGTCTGGACCTCCCTCCTACGTTTAAAATTCATAATGTGTTCCACAAGTCATTACTTAAGAGGTACTGGCACCATCATACCATCACCTCACCTCCTCCTCAGTGTGGTCAATGGTAACTTGGAGTTTCAAGTGCAAAGATCATTGACTCACGTCTGAATCGCCGGTACCTTCAGTACTGTGCATTGAAGGGGTATGGTCCAGAGGAGAGACGTGGGTTCCTGCGTCTGACATTAACGCAGATCGTTTGGTGCGGACCTCCACAGAACTCACCCGGCAAACCTGGCCCTGAGGGTCCGAGGCCCCTCGCAGAAGGGGGGGTACTGTCATGTGTGCATGCCACGAAGATCGTCGCGGTTGCACATTCTGACTTCTCACACTGATTGCTGTTTCTTTGTTTTTGCAGTTAGGAGTTAATTCTTCTGTGCTCAGTTCTGGGACTGGGTGCAGTTTCTTCCGGCTGCAATTATTATTTGTTGATTGGTTTTCCTTAATCCTGGTTGTCTGTGTTGGAGTTGCCGTGAAATTCTTCATGCAGACCACAGATAGGATTGTATCTGTATAGACTTAAGTTAAAGAGCTCCTTAGTTGTTTTAAGCTCACCTTTGCTTAGAGTTTAATATCCCATCATTTATGTTCCTTCTGTGTTTGAGTGTATATGCAAGTCTGTGTTTTCTTTCCATCTGTCTTATATGTCTAATCTGTGTATTTAGCAGAGATCAGCCCATATCCCTTTGGTGGTAATCAGAAACCTTCTTAGGACTGATTACAGGTTCAGGGACTGATAGGAGACAGGGTTAGGCTGGAGACTTGACCTCTGAACCATTATCAGTACCTCCAAGGTGAGGGATTAGGTAGGACCCCAGTTTAGGTCAGGTAGACCCCCGGTCCTCCTCTTTCCGTGACAGTGTATCAAGTCCTCAAGATTAACCCTGAGTTCAAACGGATATCGGTGTCAGGTAAATCTATTCTATATTTACATGCTGATGTTGCTAATCTATATGTTGTATAGAGTGTTGTTCTTTTAAGAATAGTTTACTGACATCGTACACATATCATAAGACCGCGTGACACTGGAAGACGGAAGAGCATTAGTGAGCCCAAGGGCATCACAAGGTACTCAAAATGCCCTTCAGGGGTATTGAATGCCGTCTTCCATTCATCCCCCGTGCTTAATGCGAATAAGGTTAAAACGCCCCCTGAGGTCAAGCTTGGTAAACCAAGTACGTTTTTCACCCTGGAAAACCAGTCAGAAACAGGGTAACGGGTATTGAATTTCACAGTAATATTGTTCAAGAGACGATAATCAATACACGGCCTTAATGAACCATCTTTTTTGCCACAAAGAAAAACCCGGCACCTAAGGGTGAAGAGGATGGTCTGATATGACCCTTTCTCCAATGATTCCTTGATATAAGACCGCATAGCGTCATGTTCAGGTACAGACAAGTTAAAAAGCGACCTTTAGGGAATTACTTACCCGGCACTAATCAATAGCGCAGTCATAGCTCCTATGGGAGGCAAGGATGCAGATTTACTTTCGCTAAACACATCAGAAAAATCAAACAAAAAGTCAGAACATCTGAGCCTGGGGGGAGCAGAAAAAAACAGGAGTGTTGGTATTAACACATTGGCAGCCCAACTGGTTTACAGACACAGATTTCCAATCCAAAACAGGATTATAGACTGTAACCAAGGGAAACCCAGCACGATAATGTCATGCAGATTATATAGAACCAAAATTTGCAGCACTCCTGGGATCAGTTCAACCCTCATTATCACCTGAGTAAAAAAACTGGGTTTATTCTCAGCCAAAGGGGTAGAATCGATCCCCAGTAGGGGGAATAGACTTCTGTAGGGTATCAAAGGAAACCCACAACGTTTAGGCAAAATCATAATCCATCAGTTAATAGCTTCTCCAGAATCAACGAAAGCCTGAGCAGAAAATGAGACAGAGAGCATATCAGAGTGACAGTTAATAAAAATTTAGTCTGAACACTACCCAAGACAACTGAGCGTGCAAAACATCTTCCCCGCTTAGGGCAACTGAAATAGCATGAGAGGCAATCACCACAGTAGAAACATAACCCATGCGCTTTCGAAACTCATGACGCTGTGCCCCAGACACCACTCTATCACACTGCATGGGTTCAGAAGCTGGTTCACAAGGCAACACCATTCCACGCATACTCTCCGCTCACGCAAACGTCTGTCAATTTGAATCGCTAAAGACATAGAATCATGAGACCAGAGGGACAGGGAATCCCACCATAACATCCTTTACATTATCTGACAGACCCTTCCGGAAAAGGGCCGCCAAAGCGTCGTCATTTCCATTTGGTCAGGACTGCCCACCTACGAATCTCTGACAGTATAACCAGCGTCATCAAGCCCCTGATTTAATGCCAACAAGGTTTTTCAGCTTCATCAGTGACATAGGCTCATCGTACAATAACCCCAAAGCCTGAAAAAACGCATCAACATCACTCAAAACAGGATCCCCAGGTATCAGGAAAAAGCCCAATCCGTGAGGATCGCCGCGCAGGAGAGATGATAATTGACCTGCTGCGCTGCGTTTTTCCAGGACTTAATTTTAAGGCAAAAAACAATTTACAATTATTTTTGAAATTCTGAAACTTAGCTCGATCCCCAAAAAACAAATCTGCATGGGATCCTAGGTCCACAATAGCACCTAGCAAGATATGCAGCAATACCTGAACCTCAGTGGCAAGCTGATCCACCGGCCAGACAACTTGTCAAACTCCATTGGGAGAAAAGATCCTCCCCAGAACCCAGAGATACAGGGGGAAAAAAAAAAAAATGCAACAAACAGAAAAATATCACTGACAACTCTGACAACCTTTTTTCTTTCACAATTTTTTTTCCCTTCTGTGAGTACCATACAATTTTCAATTTTTTGGGCCGTGATACTGTTAAGTTTCGTAGCTGAGGAGTGCAGGTAAAAAAGACAATACACCAGAGCATTGGAATCTATGAGATTGCAGTACCCTGACAACACCACAACTAGAGGCAGCCGTGGGACATTCCACGTTGGTCCTAGACGCCTCGTCCAGCCTGAGAAACAACTACACCTAAAGATAGAAATAGGAAAGCTATCTGCCCCGGAGCAGAACCCCAAAGAAACAGAAAGCCCCCAAACTTGTAATGGCGATTAGACAAGAGGAAATAACTGACACAGAAAGAAAATAGTATTAGCAAACGCTGTGGCCCAAACTATCTAAATAGAAAAGGATAGGAAGGGTACTTACTGCAATCCCAGAAAACCCTGAAAAAGCACCAACTCTACTAATTTCAAAATCACTGAGATCACACGACCTCTACCACCTAAATTAGTTCTCTGTTGTAACAAAATCAAAACAGCAGCCACTGAAAAAGTGGAAAAAGCAAAAGAACAAAACTCAGTGGCGACTAACTGAGAGGGCAGAAGCCCCCGGAGGGGACCCTGAAGGCCCCCAAAGAAGTGCAGGACAAAAGCAAAAATATAGCAAAAACACAAAAGGAAGCAAAAGTCTTATCGTAAGCAGGAGATGCAGACACGACACAGCAGCTACAAGGGAAACTGGAATGAAGATTCAGACCAAACATTGATCACCGCAACCCTGATGGAAAATGACTCCCTTATATAAGACCATCAGTAACACCGATTCCCAGTCCTCACAATCCTCACTACACCGCTTGTAACCACCAAGGAGCCTCTGCTCAGACTCATCTCAAACCCATTCACAACATTCCCCATTTCTTACATCTGCCACTCTATATGTCATTCAAATCGCCTCGACGCGTTTCTCTCCCCCACTATCTTTATGGTTTGCACATCAAGAGCCTAGATTATACTGTGATTGTGTACTAACTTCCATTGTTTTTCTTGTGAAATTCTCAATAAGTTTGATGTGTCACATGTGTTATGAATGTGCTAGAGATGGTTTCTGAGCAGAGGCTCCCTCTGTTGGTTACAGACAGTACTGAACCTTCCAGCGAGGAATGGCAATCTGGGATCTCTGACTGGACTGATATAAGGGAGGTTCCCTCCCATGATGGTTGCCAGTGATCAATTGTTCTTGTCTCAATTGTGGTTCCTGGTTCATTTGGAAGTTTGCTGAGTCTTGCCTGCATCTTCTGCTTTCAGATAAGATATTTTCTACTGTTATTTTTGTGCTTGCTTTTTGCATAGTTCTCTGCACTTTTGTGGAGGTCAGCCGGGTCCCCTCCTGGGGCCTGTGCTCCTCTCAGTTTATCTTTAGCCACTGTTACTTGTTCATTTGCTTTTTCCTGTTTTTTCAGTGGCTGCAGCTTAGTTTTGTTACACCAGAGATCTGATTTAGGTGGTAGAGATCGTGTGATCTCAGGTGTTTTTGCAATCAGAAGAGTTGGTATTTTTTAGGGGTTTTTTTTTTGGATTGCAGTAAGAATCTGTACTTTGTACTTTTCTGTCTAGACAGATTGGGCACCAGCGTTTGCTCATTCTATTTTCTGTCTGTGTCCGTGCTTCTTCTTGTCTAACCGGAATTACATGTTTGGGGGCTTCCTATTTTCATTGGGGATCTGCTCCGGGGCAGATAGCTTTCCTCTTTCTGCCTTTAGGTGTAGTTATCTCTCAGGCTGTGACGAGGCATCTAGGATCAACGTAGGAACGCTCCACGGCTACCTGTAGTTGTGTGGTTAGTTCAGGTTACTGCAATACAATAGGTTCCAGCCTCTCTGGTGTATTGCCGTTTTTGCTTTTTCTCCTCAGCTACCTAAACACAACACACATGACCATCTTCCCATTGGAAAAAATAGAGTTGGATCGAAAATAGCTGACTTCAAAATGGCCACCATGGTCACCACCCATCTTGAAAAGTTTTCTCCCTTCCATATACTAATGTGCCATAAACAGGAAGTTGATATCACCAACCATTCCCATTTTATTTAGGTGTATCCATATAAATGGCCCACCCTCTATATCCTTGAGGGGATATTATAGTGTTATTCCAAATAAGAGGTTTAGAGCCAATAATAACCATCAGTACTCAAAATCTTCTATCCCTCAACAATCTATGTCACCTAATTACATCAATGGATCCTATCTCCATCAGGATAGGATCCATGTGTCACATCATTTCCTCCATAGCGCACATCTCCTTTAGATAAAACTTTAATAGAAACAACATTATTGTTATTGCCATATCATGAGTTTGTTAAATTCATGGTTAAAGAGGGTCGAAAACTCAATGCCCCTACCATGTATACATGTATATCATGAACATATTACTCCTGAGTAGAGATGAATGATTTTGTTCGGTTTTTGTCCCCGAATCTGTTTTTGACATATTCGAGCCATATTCGAACACTGTTCATGCCGAATGTATGTCTTATGTTTGGTTCCAAACATATTCGGAAATTTTTACTCCCATTGACTCTAATGACATTCAGCTGTGTTCGACGAATATTGCAAAAACAATATTCTAATCCGATCGTATTCGGAACCGAATCCGAACACTTTCGCTCATCTCTACTCCTGAGTTCATGGTCTACCTAAGAACAGGTAGGAATAAACTCATCTATATCACAAAAATCCTGATTATTTAAATACTAACACTACACAATTCATACAGTGGGTACGGAAAGTATTCCTTTACATTTTTCACTCTTTATTTCATTGCAGCCATTTGGTAAATTCAAAAAAGTTCATTTTTTTCTCATTAATGGACACTCTGCACCCCATCTTGACTGAAAAAAAACCCAGAAATGTAGAAATTTTTGCAAATTTATTAAAAAAGAAAAACTGAAATATCACATGGTCATAAGTATTCAGACCCTTTGCTCAGTATTGAGTAGAAGCACCCTTTTGAGCTAGTACAGCCATGAGTCTTCTTGGAAATGATGCAACAAGTTTTTCACACCAGGATTTGGGGATCCTCTGCCATTCTTCCTTGCAGATCCTCTCCAGTTCCGTCAGGTTGGATGGTGAACGTTGGTGGTCAGCCATTTTCAGGTCTCTCCAGAGATGCTGAATTGTTTTCAGGTCAAGGCTCTGGCTGTGCCAGGCAAGAATGGGCACAGAGTTGTTCAGAAGCCACTCCTTTGTTATTTTAGCTATGTGCTTAGGGTCATTGTTTTGTTGAAAGGTGAACCTTCGGCCAAGTCTGTGGTCCAGAGCACTCTGGAAGAGGTTTTCATCAAGGATATCTCTGTACTTGGCCACATTCATGTTTCCTTCAATTGCAACCAGTCATCCTGTCCCTGCAGCTGAAAAACACCCCCATAGCATGATGCTGCAACCACCATGTTTCAGGGATTGTATTGGGCAGGTGATGAGCAGTGCCTGGTTTTCTCCACACATACTGCTTAGAATTATCACCAAAAAGTTCTATCTTCATCTCATCAGACCAGAGAATCTTATTTATCATAGTCTAAGAGTTCTTCATGTGTTTTTTAGCAAACTCTATGTGGGCTTTTATATGTCTTGCACTGAGGAGAGGCTTCCGTCGGGCCACTCTGCCCTAAAGGCCTGACTGCTGGAGGGCTGCAGTGATAGTTCACTTTGTGGAACTTTCTACCATTTCCCTACTGCATCTGTGGAGCTCAGCTCAGCCACAGTGATCTTGGGTTCTTCGTTAATTCTCTCACCAAGGCTCTTCTCCCACGATTGCTCAGTTTGGCTGGACGGCCAGGTCTAGGAAGACTTCTGGTGGTCCCTAACTTCTTCCATTTAAAGATTATGGAGGCCACTGTGCTCTTAGGAACCTTGAGTACTGCAGAAATTCTTTTGTAACCTTGGCCAGATCTGTGCCTTGCCACAATTCTGTCTCTAAGCTCCTTGGCCAGTTCCTTTGACCTCATGATTCTCATTTGGTCTGACATGCGCTGTGAGCTGTGAGGTCTTATATAGACAGGTGTGTGCCTTTAAAAATCAAGTCCTAGCAGTTTAATTAAACACAGCTGGACACCAATGAAGGAGAAGAACCATCTCAAGGAGTATCACAAGGAAATGGACAGCATGTGACTTAAATATGAGTGTCTGAGCTAAGGGTCTGAATACTTCTGACCATGTGATATTTCAGTTTTTCTTTTTTAATAAATTTGCAAAAATTTCGACATTTCTGTTTTTTTTGTTGTCAAGATGGGTTGCAGAGTGTAAATTAATGAGAAAAAAATGAACTTTTTTGAATTTACCAAATGGCTGCAATGAAACAAAGTGAAAAATTTAAAGGGGTCTGAATACTTTCTGCACCCACTGTATATACTTCCCTGATCCACATCCCTTCCATTTGAAGGAAATTATTGGATAAAGGATGTGAATGAGTTCAACTCATTGAGACCCAAAGGACTAGCCATTTTTAGCCTGAGTCCATTCAACCTTTTTCCTTAAAACCCTATGGTCAAAATCCCCTCCTCTGGGAGATGCTCTGATCTTTTCTATCCCCTGGATCCTAATCATTTTCATATTCCCACTGTGTACTTGTAGGAGGATGAACTGGAGCAGTGTTGTCAGTTCGAGATGTGCTTTGGGGCCGGAACTATCGGGGCTGTCACCACTGTGGCCAGGGGACAACTTGTCTGTACAGAGAGGACCTGAACACCTGACAGAAAGGGGCGTGGGGGAGATAAAAGGGACAAGACAGACTTGGCAGGAAGGTGCCTACAGAGCAGGACGAAGGTTGACTCCCTCTCCACTGCTCCGATTATCACCGCCACTGATGCCAGTTTCTTACAGACTGACTATGCACTTACTGCATCATCACCGGGTGCTTGTACCCTGCGTTAACTTGACAGATTAGGAAGTTGTAATTCCACCCAGGAGCGAAGTGGCGCTGATAGTGGGTATGCCCGAGGAAATCGTTCCGCCCTAGGCCGTACAGCTGACTGTTAGACAAGAAGACCCGTGGTCAGTGACAGTTTCCACTTCTCCAACGACGGAACCTCAATACCTCCAAGAGGGGCGACACATATTAGATCAGATGCGCGCCGAGCTGTCTGAACTCACGCCTGCCCAAATACAACAGGTGGAAGCAGTACTGGGCAATACAAGTCCGTGTTTGTGAGTCATGAGGACAACTTTGGCTGTACTATGGTTATTACTCACGAAATACCAACAGGTGATACAGTGCCTATTAGAGAACATTACCGGCAAATTCCCCCTCAGTTATACCAGGAAGTGCGAAAAATGCTTGGTCAGAAGATACTACAAGCAGGCGTCATCAGAGAAAGCCAAAGTTTGTGGGCAGCCCCCATCGTGCTGGTGCAAAAGAAGGACGGAACACTGAAGTTCTGTGTAGATTATCGTAAACTCAACGCCTGCACCATGCGGGACTCATACCCTCTGCCCCAGATTGAGGAGTCCTTACCTGCATTGGGGAAAGCCAAATTTTTCTCAATGTTGGATCTCGCTAGTGGCTACTGACAAGTGGCCATGTCGGAGAAGAACCGGGCAAAGACGGCCTTTATTCTACCTATGGGCCTCTTCGAATTCAACAGGATGCCTTTTGGCTTGGCCAATGCCCCCGGTACGTTCCAACGACTGATGGAGAGGTGCTTGGGTGATCTGAACTTTGAGGCCACACTCATATATTTAGACGACATCATAGTGTATGCTTCCTCGTTTGAAGATCACCTACGAAGATTAGGTCTATGGATGCCCGCAACGGATCCACTCTGATCAGTGAGCCTGCTTCTTGAGAAGAGTCATGGATGAGCTGCAACAGATCTATCAATTTGACAGGTCTCACACCACACTGTACCATCCACAAGGAAACGGTGCCTGTGAATGATTTAACCGTACTCTTATCCAGATGTTAAGAATCTTGGAAGAGGATCAGAAGGCTCAGTGGCCTGAGTACGTGTCTGAAATCGTGTGGATCTACAATAATCGAGTCCACCTGACCTCCGGTTTCTAACCCTACTTCGTGTTGTTCGGCCGTGAAGGGAAAGAAGTCACAGAACTGGAGTTGGACCCGGGGAGGGCTACCCAAGGACGGGGGTATCTACCTGGGCCCGGGAAACATTGTCATCGTCTGCAGACCCTTCATCGTCTGGTGCAGACTCGACTTCAGAAACTGGAGCATCCCGAGAAACTTCCTCTGCAAGGGATAGATCTTCGGGTTGGGGACCGAGTGTTGGTGCATGAAAAACATCCATTGGACAAACCGAAGAATCAATGGGAGAGTCGGTCATACCGAGTGAAGCGTCGGTCGGTGAAAAAGGACACGTCTATGCGATCCAGCCAGAAGGAGAGGGGGATGTCTCCACTCGGGTAGTGCACCGAAGTATGCTCTGGCCATGCCTCTCCGAAGGTCCCTTACAAGAGGAAGAAACGCCTGAGGCTTCCGAAGTGGTTCCTCCCACGGTAGAGGAAGATGAGGAGGAAGAGAGTCCTGAGCAACAGCTTGAAAACATGCCCGGTAGTCAGAACCCTGAGACCTCAGAAGAAAATGTTACGGCGGGCACAGACCCGACTTCGCCATCATCAGGACAGCCACTGTTCCTTCCAATCTATGTCGCTCCGAGCGCACAACGGCTGGGCAGCCCAACCGGTACAACCAGGATCAATTCATTTGGCAATAAGTTGCTGAGAAAGACAAGCAAAGACTTAATGTTCCCCCAGGTGTCTCGAAAAGAAAGAAAGGAGGAGTGTAAGAGGATGAACCGAAGCAGTATTGTCGGTTCGAGATATGCTTTGGGGTCGGAACTATCGGTGCTGTCACCACTGTTGCCGGGGATGACTTGTCTGTACGGAGAGGACCTGAACACCTGACAGAAAGGGGCTGAGTTTGGGAACAAGACAGACTTGGCGGGAAGGAGACTACAGAGCAGGACGAAGGTTGGCTCCCTCTCCACTGCTCCGATTATCACCGCCACTGACACCAGCTCCTTACAGACTGACTATGCACTTACTGCATCATCACCATGTGCTCTCATACCAGCCCGATCCATATTGTACAGAGCAGTAGACATTTTTCATCTTCCTGAACCTTGTGAGTCTGTGCAAGGCCTTGTTACCCCTGCGGCCTGCTCGGCGGTGTGTTCTCGGTGTACTACGTTACTCCAGAGGAACCAGCAGAAGGAACTGAATTCACGCATCAACGGACACAAACCCAACAGACACGGATATTTTGGCACGGTCAAGAGAAAGTGCATCTCATTACTACGCAGCAGGACTAGAGACTTTGTCCACGGACTACGACGCCGTCGGAAATTATTCCTACCTCTCCCCAACAAGAACTCCAGCCGATAAGTCACTTCTCCCATATCCCCTTCCTCTTTTGAATAGTGTATATTTGCTTGTTCAAATTCCGTTTTCACATCTTGTGCTTTGTTGCCACAGCATCTCCCTGCGTGGAGTATTTCTCAAACTTAAGAAAATCTGTTAAAGTAAAATTTTGTTAACCCCCTTCTCTGCCTCCTACTCCTCACTGCATCCGACGAACGTTTACATACTATCCACATGTGTCTAGAGATGGGATTGTCCTCCTTTCTTTGAATATCACCTATATACTCTAGAATTCTTTTTATAAATTCACAAATCGTTTTTCCAACATAACTTTTTGGATGTGAACATTTAGCAAGGTGAATGATCCCTTCCACTCTATGATTAATCTTTGTTCTGAAAGTTCTTACCTGTAGAATCAATTTTAAATGTTCCTTCTTTCTCTACAAATTTGCAGACTTTTCAAGACCCACACCTATCAGTACCCACTACACCATGTTCCAAATTATTATGCAAATGATATTTTTCTCTGATTTTCCTAAGTGGTCGGTGCAAATGACAGTCAGTCTAATAAAAGTCATCACCCGTTAGAGTATACATCGAATTTTATTGAAGAAACCTCCCAATGATAACAGTATAATCTCCAAAATGAATAAGAACTCAAAATGCACTGTTCCAAATTATTAGGCAAAGTAGAATTTCTAAACATTTGATATGTTTTAAAGAACTGAAAATGCTCATTTGTGGAATTTGCAACATTAGGAGGTCACATTCACTGAACAAAACAGCTATTTAACTCTAAAACATCCTAACAGGCCAAGTTACATGTTAACATAGGAACCCTTCTTTGATATCACCTTCACAATTCTTGCATCCATTGAACTTGTGAGTTTTTGGAGAGTTTCTGTTTGTATTTCTTTGCATGAAGTAAGAATAGCCTCCCAGAGCTGCTGTTTTGATGTGAACTGCCTCCCACCCTCATAGATCTTTTGCTTGATGATACTCCAAAGGTTCTCTATAGGGTTGAGGTCCAGGGAAAATGGTGGTCACACCATGGGTTTATCTCCTGTGAGACAGTGAGAGTATGTGTGTTGAATGGGTGTACATTTCACCTAGATACTTTGCTGACTGGTATAAGGGAAATGTATGGCTTTGTAAACCTAGTGGTAGAGAAAGGTCACTACACCTTACATTCAGTACACACTTGCAGCTCAGGCCTGAAACCACTCAGCTGTTAATTAGGAGACCAGAAGTAGGTGTCTGCGAACACAGACGGAGAGCTCGCTTAGTCTGGACAAGGAGTCCAGGCACAAGAAGGAGTCTCCAGGAGTATGAGCTGTCTCAGTCTGGGTGCTCGATGTACCCCGGACACAGGAGTAGTCTCTGTGAGAATCCATGCGGATAACTGCTGAATAGGAGGGGAGCTCTCTCAAGTCTGGACGTTGGATATGCCTTCAGACACAAGGAGGAGACTCTGTGAAACTCCATGCTGGTAAATGCTGAACATATGTGTTGTTTTGGGGACAGGCTGTTAGAGTCTGGACCCGGATAGAGAGGGAAATCTATCTAAGTGTAGTAAGTGGCTGGACAAGCCCAGGGCTTATGTTTATGATTTGGTTTTGCTTATGTTCTGTTTGCTGTGGACTTTAATAAAACTGTTTGCGGCCAGTTTTTACCAGAACTGCTGTCTGTGAATGAACTGTTTCCGTGCCACTCCGTCTACCCGGACGGCGATCCCAGAGCTATATCCCCTGAAAAGCTTACAATTGGTGCTAGAATGTGCGTGCAACACAGTGGCGAGAGACAGCAATAAAAGGTGAAGTCTGTTGAAGCAGCAGCAGAGAAAAAAAAAAAAGTGTGTCAGCAAAAACGTCTGATTGGAGCAGTCTTAAAGAGACAGTAGCCCTAATAGACTTTGCAAAGAAAAAAAAAGAAAAAAAAAAGTGTCTGCACAGCAAGGCTGAATTTTCTGTGGAAAAGACTGTGGAGTGTGTATGTCTTGAGTGAAGACTGCCGTTGTTGAGACAGAGAAGTCTGACAGCATGGATGACAGCATGGAGGCGCTGTTTGAACAAATGGCGCAAGTTAATGTGCAACATAAGACTGCCGTGGTTGAGACAGATAAGTCCGGCAGTATGGAGGAGCTCATTGAGTACCTGGTCCAGGCCCAGCGAAGCATGCAGCAGAGCATGGAGCGGCAGCGCCTGCAGCACCAGCAGCGCATGCAGCAGGCCCAGCAGCAATTCCTGCAGCAGCAGGAGAATAACCGGTTATTTGTTGAGCAGATGGCAGCACAAAAAAAGGATTTCGGTGCCGCGTCCCGAAGTAATGTGGCAAAGTCACCTGCATTGTCCGCTGTAAAGAAGGCGGTAAGACGGACCCTGAAAAAGATGACGCCTCATGACGATGTGGAGGCATATCTCACTATATTTGAGGGACTGGCAGAGAAGGAGAATCTGCCACTATCTGAATGGGCCATGATGGTCGCACCCTATCTGACTGGAGAACCCCAAAGGGCCTGTGCTGACCTGAGCGAGCAGGACAGCAGAGACTATGCCAAGCTGAAAGCGGAGATTCTTGCCCGGCTGGGTGTTACGGTGACAGCCCGTGCCAGGGGAGTTCATGACTGGAGATGCAGTTGGGAGTCTGCCGTCGGCAACCCTGCTCATGGGATCAAGGAGGTGATAGTGGACCGCTACACCAGCGCACGTCCTCCTGAGGTACAGCCGGAGTCGGACAACGAGATCACCCGGACGCCCCTCGTCTGGTCAGCCTGAGGGAGAGGGCCTTCGCTACCAAAGGCTGCCTCCGTGACCAGCCGTCTGAGAGGTCGTCACTTCAGAGTTCCTGGACGCCGAACTCTCCCGGTAAGAGCGTTCCAGCTGTTGGGGTCATGTGGGTGGGAAAGTGTGATGGACAGTGTTGGAGATGTCGTGAAATTGCAGCCAACTGTCCAATAGAGGGGGAGCCTATGGATTGTGATGTTGGCAGATCCCTCTCTCCCTGCGCAGAACCTGTGTGTGTGTCCACCTCAGCCGAAGAGACTGGACCACAGGTGTCCCCGGTGGTTGTAAATGACTGCCCAGCACAAGCCCTCTTGGACTCGGAGAGTCCAGTGACTTCCGTGTGTGACAGCCTGATTGATAGGGACTTCATCCCTGATAAACACCTGAGTATGGTGTGTGTCCATGGAGACACCAAAGTCTACCCAGAGACTGTCGTGGACTTGATCCCCAAACGCGGGGAGGTTTCATGTGAAGTGGGGGTAGTGAAGTACCTGGTGCACCCCGTCATATTGGGTAACGACTTTCCCTGGTCTAAGGATCTCTGGGGGAAAAATGTTTCTGATGGACAGTGTGATGAAGCTCCTACTGAGGGTGCGCAGTCCCGAGGGGCGGAACACAATGCTAGTGGGCCGTTAAACTTATGTGATAATGATGATGATGATGATGATGATAATGATAATGATGATGATGATCATGATAATGATGATGACCATGATAATGATGCTGATGCTGATAATGATAATGATGATGATCATGATAGTGATGATGATACTGATCATAATCATGATAATGATATTGATAGTGATGATGACTGTGATAGAGATGAAATTCCTTTGCAGGTGATGGTGGGAGACGAGGATGGTGGTTCTCGGGAACCGAGTGTCCCTGACTTACCTGTGTCCTGTGACAATTTTGAGAGTGAACAATGGCGAGACCCCACTCTTAAAACGGCACAGGAAAATATAATTGTTCTAAATGAGGTTTCCCAAGAGCCTGGCTCTGAGGAGAGGTTTCCTCATGTTGCCATAAACACTAACCTGTTGTATAGGGACACTGAAGTCCAGGGAGAGGTCGTGAGCCAGCTCCTAGTAACTGAGCTATATAGAAGTATAGTGCTGGGCTTGTCACATAGTCACATACTTGAGGGACCAGATGGTGAAGTTAATGTTGTGGATGACATGTTAACTAAGGTTCCAGATCAGGATGTGAATGAGAATGAATTGTATACCCCTGAAAGTGAGCAGGATGTGAATGAGAATGAATTGTATAACCCTGAAAGTGAGCCGGATGTGGCTGAGAAAAAAGGGGTCAGACAGGGATAGTGGTAGTGATAGTGAATCATCTGATGACAATAAAGCAACCAGTGCAAATGAGGAAGGCATGGTAGCAGAGGAGGTTGAGAGTCCTGAGAAGAAAGCTGATGCTGACCTTACAGCCGACAGAAGATGGCATCTGAAGATGTTTTACAGTTGGCCGGTTCCCTGGCGAAGACTAAGGTGAAAGGAGGACAGCTGAGCTTTGAAGGCAGGACTCTGAGACTGAACACAGCACAAGTGGAGGCTGTTGGAAGTGGGAAGTTGTCGACGTGTGGTGTGGATCTGCATCATGCCAGGGACTCTGAGGGAGATGCTGCAGAGGTGGAAGGAGCCATAGAAGTGGTAGTCACCAAGCCAGATGCCTCATCAGAAGCTGAGGTCTCAAGTGAAGCTGTGTGGAACAAGACCGAAGATATGGGGACTGACTCTGTCCAGGAATCTGTTTCTGCCGAAGACAGCGGCGTGGACGGGTTACGGTTCGGATCAGTAGCTGCAACTCGTGAAGCTCAGGCTGGAAGTTCGGCGCCCGGAGCCCCAGCGGTGTTCCCGAGTGACACCAAGGATCTGGATAAATCACAAGATGAGATTTTGAGACATCAGGCTGGCATTGGTGAGCTCAAGCGCACTTTCATGGAGTCTACATCGGAGCCACGTCCCAACAAATGGGAAAAGCGATGTGTCACTCCGTTGCCGCTGCAGACACACGGGAGCTCAGATGGGATGCAGAACGTGGTGGAAGAGAAGAATCCGGCGGGTTCTGAGTACACAGATGCAGCTATCAAGGAGAACTTGAAATCCGGAATAAATGGAAATATTGGAGACCATAATGATGTGACTGAAGAGGTAGAATGTAAGACTGACGGTAGGGCTTCTGAGCATGTTCTACCAGAAGAGCCTGAAGAAGGGGCCGAAGACATAAAAGACGTCCAACAGGTACCAGATGAATTGATGACTTCTCAGAAAAAACTCCAAACTGTGATGAAGGAGTGTGATGAAAGCCATGAGCATCTTCGTGAGAAGGTCAATGAAGTAAAAGGAAGGATACAGGGAATCTCTTCGTTGCAAGAGCAAATGCTGCTCAATAAGTCTAAGGCTCTATATAAGAATGCTGTTGTCACGGTAGAACATTACAATTCAGCTGGAGACTTAGCGGATGAATTATGTGTACTGCAAAAGAAAAACGATCAGCTCCTTCTACAGTCCCAATCATTTGAACAGTGTAGCTTAAAATGGTCAGAGACCATGGCAGAGGAGCTTAAGGTCTGTGAAATAGACTTTATGAGTCAACCGATATTCAAGAAAATAGATGTGCTAAAGAGGGTTCAAGGGGAACTAGAGAAAAGTGAAAAAACCCCTATACCTTCTGTGATAGTTGGTGACAAATGGTCAGTGCACCAAGGACAGGAGGTACGTGAGTTTCTGAGGAAGAGTCAGCAGAAGTGTTCTGATGTGCCGGGTCGTACTTCTCTGGCCAGGCACTATATTGAAACTGAGCCCGGCCCTAAGGTCAAGATGAAACCGTGCAGGATACCCGAGGCCCGCAGAGAGCATAGGCCTGGGAGGGTACAGGGTAGTGCAGATGCTTCAGATGAAGAGAAAGCTGATGTTGGCTATGGCTCAGGTGAAGATACAGATGACAGTAGTGAAGATGAAGCTGATGAGGGCCATGACTGGTCCAGAGTTCACTGTCTCTTTTGGATTGTTGACCAGCCCTCCGGTCTGGATGACCAGCCCTCCGGTCTGGAGAAGAGGTGGGGGATATGTGAGACAGTGAGAGTATGTGTGTTGAATGGGGTGTACATTTCACCTAGATACTTTGCTGACTGGTATAAGGGAAATGTATGGCTTTGTAAACCTAGTGGTAGAGAAAGGTCACTACACCTTACATTCAGTACACACTTGCAGCTCAGGCCTGAAACCACTCAGCTGTTAATTAGGAGACCAGAAGTAGGTGTCTGCGAACACAGACGGAGAGCTCGCTTAGTCTGGACAAGGAGTCCAGGCACAAGAAGGAGTCTCCAGGAGTATGAGCTGTCTCAGTCTGGGTGCTCGATGTACCCCGGACACAGGAGTAGTCTCTGTGAGAATCCATGCAGATAGCTGCTGAATAGGAGGGGAGCTCTCTCAAGTCTGGACGTTGGATATGCCTTCAGACACAAGGAGGAGACTCTGTGAAACTCCATGCTGGTAAATGCTGAACATATGTGTTGTTTTGGGGACAGGCTGTTAGAGTCTGGACCCGGATAGAGAGGGAAATCTATCTAAGTGTAGTAAGTGGCTGGACAAGCCCAGGGCTTATGTTTATGATTTGGTTTTGCTTATGTTCTGTTTGCTGTGGACTTTAATAAAACTGGTTGCGGCCAGTTTTTACCAGAACTGCTGTCTGTGAATGAACTGTTTCCGTGCCACTCCGTCTACCCGGACGGCGATCCCAGAGCTATATCCCCTGAAAAGCTTACACTCCTTTTATGCCCATAGCAGCCAATGACTCAGAGGTATTCATTGCAGCATGAGATGGTGCATTGTCATGTATAAGATAATTTTGCTCCTGAAGGCACGTTTCTGCTTTTTATACCATGGAAGAAAGTTGTCAGTCAGAAACTCTATATACTTTGCAGAGGTCATTTTCATACCTCCAGGAACCTTAAAGGGCCCTACCAGCTGTTTCCCCATAATTCTGGCCCAAAACATGACTCCACCTCCTTGCAGACGTCGCAGCCTTGTTGGGACATGGCCATCCACCAACCATCCACTACTCCATCCATCTGGACCATCCAGGGTTGCTCGACACTCATCAGTAAACAAGACTGTTTGAAAATTAGTCTTCATGTATGTCTGGGCCCACTGCAACAGTTTCTGCTTGTGAGCACTGTTTAGGGTGGCCGAATAGTAGGTTTATGCACCAAAGCAAGCCTTTGAAGGATCCTACATCTTGAGGTTCGAGGGACTCCAGAGGCACCAGCAGCTTCAAATATCTGTTTGCTGGTTTGTAATGGCTTTTTAGCAGCTGCTCTCTTAATCCGATGAACTTGCCTGGCAGAAACCTTCCTCATTCTGCCTTTATCAGCACGAACACGTCTATGCTCAGAAGCAGCCACAAATCTCTTAACAGTACGATGATAACGCTTAAGTTTTTGATAAATATCTAATGTTTTCATCCCTTGACCAAGGCATTGCACTATTTGATGCTTTTCAGCAGCAGAGAGATCCTTTTTCTTTCCCATGTTACTTGAAAACTCTGGCCTGCTTAATAGTGTGGAACATCCAGTTTTCCTTTTATTGGGCTCACATGGCAAACTAATTATCACAGGTATCTGAGATTGATTTCAGTGATCCAAAGAACCCTGAGACACAATACCATCAATGGGTTTAATTTACAAAAAAAAAAAACACTATGACACTTAAAACCAATTTGCATAATAATTTGGAACATGGTATATACTCACTTTATTAAACTAGGTATTGCTTTCTATGTTTGGTTGTAAAAACTATGGACCAATCGCTTTCTTACGCTTTGACGTCTCCTATAGGTTACTTATACATTTGCTGACAAACAGTCCTTCAGATCGGGATCTAAATTCAGAATGTCCCGGTATGTTTTTAAGACATCCATAACCTCTCTAGACTAATTATCAGAAGTACCTTTTTCTTCCTTCATCTTTGATAACAGCAGAGAAGGTCTATTCTCACCCCTGGCACGATGGTAAGTCGTTTCCAAAACTCTGCCTGGGTAACCCCTTTTCTTGAATCTATCCTCCAGGTCCTTCACTCTTATTTCGAAGGCTCTCAGGGATGAGCAATTTCATCTCAATCTTATAAACTGCCCAGAACACACCACTTAAGCGGTAGTGGGTGATGGTTTGTCCACAGAAGCAACTATTAGTCTCAGTTGTTTTTCTAAATATCATTGTTACCAAATAGCCCACAGAATCTATGGCAATTAAAATGTCCAAAAAGGATAACTCATACTTCTCGATAACAGATGTCAATGTTAGGTCTACATCATTTACTTTCAAAATGGAGATAAAGTTGTCAAATTCCTGAGGCGTCCCTATCCAGATAATCAGGATGTCATCAATATATTGTTGCAACAGGAGCTTCTTTAGACGTCAAACCCTCATTCCTTTCATTAAAGACAAGTACCTCCCACCATCCCTGGAACAGGTTTGCATATGTGGGAGCACAAGGGCTCTCCATAGCTGTACCCTGAGCTGGTGGAAGTACCACCCATCAAACATAAAAAACTGAAAAAGCACAAATTTTAGGAGTTCCATAGTGAAAGTGTTATGCCTCCACAGGTGTGTACCCCTTGTTCTCAAATACTGTCTCACAGCATCACACCCTGCTTCATGTGGTATTGAGCTGTAAAGGGCCCCCATATCCAGACTGGTCAAAAACACTCCTTGCTCCACCTGAATGCCTTCTATCCTTCTCAGGACATCCATTGTATCTCGGACATAGGAAAAAGGGCCAGCACACAAGGTCTTAATATGGTATCAAAATATGTACTACTGCCCTGAGTAATACTTCCTATGCCCGAGTCACCCCTTGTGCACTTTTGGTAAGCTGTAAAACGTAGCAACTTGGGGACACTTAGGTTTAATAAGAGCCAGTTCCTTTATGTCTATTAATCCTCCCTTCCATTGCTTATGTTAACAAGTTATTTAGCTCTCGAACATAGTTCTCTGTGGGATTGTTTCCTAGGATCTCATAGCATTCCCTATTAGGCAAAATGTCCAGACAAATTCATTTATAAAGAGGCCTATCCATCACCACAATATTTCCCCCTTGTCTGAGGGTTTTATTGCAATTGATTGATCTTTGTTCAATTCAATTAGTGCTCACATCTCCATCCTTGTCAGGTTAGTATTTTTCATCTCACCTGCCCCATGCCCTCCAGGGCTTATAATACCAATCCTTCAAAGATGTTGATGTTACTCATGTCAAACATTGGTGGTGCCTTAATACTCTTTTGTCTTAATTCAGTAATGGACCCATCACCTTATGGGTGACATAGGTTGCTGAGGGATAGAAGATTAGGAGTCCTGATGGTTATTAATGGCTATAAACCTCCTACTTGGTAATAAGACTATAACACCCCCTCAGGGATATAGATATGTGTATTAATAACGCAATGGTTATAAATGAGTTAAATGGTTTATTATCTTACATTATGTGTTGACTCCTCTGGCATCTCTTTACCATGGAGACAATTGCATCGTGGATGACGTGATGGCACATGATCCCGATACGGCCATGTGTGATTGGCTGAATGTTTGAAGAGATATGATTGGCCATTCGATTCGGAGTCACTTAAATTCAGGGTGCATGGTTTAGTTTTTAAAGGTCTGGTGTCCGTGCCGATGCGCGCGGCTCTTACCATGGCCAGGAGTGCAATATAGATGCTCCTGTGCTAACAATTGAATTATATTAGTACACAATCACAGCATAATCTAGGCTCTTGATGTGCCTACCATAAAGATAGTGGGGGAGAAACGCGTCGAGGCGATTTGAATGACATGTAGAGTGTCAGATGTAAGAAATGGGGAATGATTATTGAGTCAGCTAACAAGATTATAATGATTATAAAGGAGTGTTCATATATATAGTAGGTTCTGGGTTTACATATGTACATAAGCTTTGTCAGGTTAACTGAGGTCCTTTTGAGAACCAAGTTATTTGAGCATTGGCATATCTGTTTGTATAGCCCAAGAACCCTATAGAGATTCAATAAGAGATCAAGATTGGTACTCTTAAGGTACTGCCACACTAAACAATCCCGCTAGTGATAGCGATAAAGACGCATACTAATGCGATCGCTAGCGGGATTGTTTCTATATCGCTAAGTGCGGCACATTAGCGATATAGTTAACGACGCTATCGCGGTTAGCGATCTTCTTAACGACTTTAGTGGTACAAAAGTACCGCTAAATCGCTAAGAAAAGGTGCCACACTTAGCGATATATACTTACCTGCAGGGCGCCGACGATCTAAATAGGGTCCGGAACGATGTCAGCGACGAGCGAGATCACAGCAGGGGCCTCGTCGCTGACAGATGCCGCACACAACAACATCGCTAACGGGATCGCTAAATAGTGACGTTTTTTAGCGATCCCGTTAGCGATGTTGTTTAGTGTGGCATACCCTTTATGTTCGGTCCGCAAGTATCAATGGTAATAAAATTGGCTGTTGTACAAAAAATTGGAACCTGAAAGTCCGAATTAGTTTTTTATTTGCTGGATAACAAGGGATAAAGGTTTTTTTTCCCTGAGTTAACTTCACACAGCTCTGACATTTTCCCTTTTTATATATTGATGCTCCCTAACATCACTTGCTGGTAAAAATGTAGACTTAAATTGTCCATACTCATTAGATGAATGTTGGCCAGACCCGACAACCATCTAATGTGCTGTATTTATTATGCTTTGGTTATATAGCGCCATTATATTCCACAGGGCTTTACAGACATTATCATCGCTGTCCCCATTGGGGCTCACAATCTAAATTCCCTATCAGTATGTCTTTGGAGTGTGGGAGAAAACCAGAGAACCTGAAGGAAACCCAGGAAGAACATACAAACTGCTTATAGATGTTGTCCTTGGTGGGACTGCGCTGCCAAGCTACAGTGCTAACCACCATGCTGCCCAATCCATTTTGAAGTTCAATATGACTGAGACTTTTTTCTTTAAGGAGATAAACTGTGAGTAGAAGTGTCTGGCAGCAGTTTACTCCCCTCTCTCCACTGAGAAAAAATACATGCTCGGTTCGGCCAAGTGTGCATGTGTATATACGGTAGCTGAATAGCTGTTCGTCCGGGGTCTAAAGTGCATGATCAGCTTTTCTCTGAACGAGGTACACTAGAGAGAAAGGTAAATGATTTGGTCATGCAGAACCGGTTAACAAATTAAAAAAAGAAAAAAGCACTTCACAGAGCAGTTTGGTAAAAGAGGATATAATCATCCCCTATGAGTGGGTGCTGATCTTACTAGATTATTTTAAGAGCATAACACACGGCAAGGCTTATTGCTGCTATCGGTTCTGTCCAGGCCTTCAGAATTGTGTGAACAGGAGTCACTCTATCGACAGTAAAAAGAATTCAGAAAACTCCAGGAAATAATTTCATAAAGTTTATTATACATATAAAGGAACTTTGAACAATGGAGTGAACCCCGTTGTACAGCATGGTGTCCTGTCCTGACAGATGGACTGTTTTGTTTCCATAAAAAAAAAATAGTTATTGCAGAAACAGTGCCAAACTGCATCATAGTGTGTCTATTTTTAGTGAAACACTTTGAGGAATATGGGGCATAACAGGGGCATCCTCAGACAGTGCTCCAAGTCATACCAGCAGCAGATATAAACCATCCCCTCTATACAGTCCTCCTCACTGCAAACTTAAAGCTTTTTTTTTTCACTAGCGGAGAACAGCTGCTGTAATACATTTGGAGTCAGCAGAAACAGTGAAAGGCCATACCATACTATGAACCGTGCCCCATGGTTGGTGTGTATTCAAAATGCAATCATCACTATGGATGGTAAACTTTACCCCCATATTCTTGCATATTTGTTAATAATAGACAGATAACTTGAAAAAATACGTCACAGTTTTTAAATTCTTACAGCACTTATTTAAAAAAATGAAAAATAGCCATGCAAAAAACGGTACACTAATTTAGTGTATCATGTATCATGGTCTTATTATGGTTCGCGATGCACAGACTGGCCGCAGGTCTCCTAACCTGAATTTGACAGCCTGATATACAGTATATACCTATGAGGCTGCCATGTTGAGGTAAAGAGGCAAGCAGGCAGTCCGTTCATCACATGGTTCGTAATATATGGATGTCTGAATTCACTCATAAAAGAATGGATAAACCTCAAGGGAAGGTGGAGTTAATACACAATAATAAATGCATAGACATTCTGAAACCATATATTGGATTTTTATTGTGGGTACAAAACCCGCATCACCCACATTTTTCCATTATTCGAATATCATGTTCGACCCTACAACCCGTTGGTGGTGCAGCAGCTAGGACATCTTCCTTTCAAAGCCTTAGGGTATGTTTCCACTATCAGGAAACAGTCCAGATTAGCTGCGTGTTTGACGCTGTGCGTTGGCGCAGCGTCAAACACGCAGCGTCCAGATGTTACAGCATAGTGGAGGGGATTTCAAGAAATCCCGTCTCCACTATGCTGCAAAACACGCAGGCGGAAGACCTGCGTTTCCGGACATGTGGCGCGTCTTTTCAGACGCAGCATGTCCTAGTCGCTGCGTCGCCGCAAGGGAAATAACACAGGGCTATGTAGCCCTGCGGTCATTCCGGATGTGTTCCAGAGGTGTCCTGAACACATCCGGAAAGAGCGCGCGTTCAAAAGGGGGCGGGGCTTTGGGCGGAGCGGAATTTCCGCTCCGTCCAAAGCGCTGTGGTTCCGGACCGTGGAACCACAGCCTTACCGTGTGTTGTGGGTTACACAACCTCACAAGGTGAGCAGTTACCGGTTTTTAATATATACCGGTTTATGGGATAAAGACCCTATCGAGCTTGCATTGTCACCCCAGTCTCTTCTAGTTGAATTAGAATGGCTTTCTGTTCTCAGTCAGTTTACGTTCAGATTAACCTATTTTTGATCCATGTGAAAGCAGACAACATTCGGACCTAACTTACTTTTCTCAAGGCTTTTCCTATCAAACAGTGAAAAATGGCCAGCACAAGGATGCAACTAGGATCCCATCAGTGTGCTGTAAAAGTTTTTCCATGGATTCAAGGACTTGCATTAGTGTGTTACATCTTGGATCAAAATCTGACATTTTCCATTTTTTTTTAATAACACTCAGTCCACAATGACAGATGTGTGATCAGCCCCAGACTTTAATGGTTACGTCATTTGTAGAGAAATGGACACAACACATTGGTGAAAGATGAACGTCTGAATGGGGCCCTAAGCTCCTTTCACATGTCTAATTTTTTCTTTTATGTGCTCTACGTTTTTCACCGATGGAGACACATACCCAATAGTCTATGGGAGTCAGGTGGGTTTTTTTTTTTTTGCAGTCCAACAGTCCGCAAAAAAACAGAGACATGTCTGATTTTGATCCAATTTGTTTATCTCAATCACCAATTCAGTTGTGAAACAAATATGGACATCACAAGGATTTAATCCGCATGTCATCCAAGTGATATACGTTATTTCATACGGTAATTTTTTTACTTTTTTCATGAGCGAAAAACAGATGCCAAACTGATGGTAAAATGAAGGGACAAATGCAACAAGTGAAAAGCACTGATGAAAATCAATCCATTGGAAAAAAAATATTGGACTTGTTGGAAAAAAGATCCTACAAAAAGTAAAAGGCAGAAACTGTGAACATAACATATTTATGTCAGTTGATTAAAATTGATGTCACTGAGAGCAGCAGAATTTCCAGCAGTAATTTGACCACTTCATCGACTGCGTGTTGACAGAGAATATATAGCGCAGAGCAAATGCAAGCATGTCAGAAATCTCTTGCATGTAGTGAATGGAAGCGGCATTGCCCAAGCCACATCTTATTAAAATAACGCCATGTGAATGGGCTCTTAATATAAATAGTGACCAGCACTAATCCAGGGTAGTGTAGAGCGCAGTGTTTATCAGCTTGAAACAGGAGATGTAGGATTTAATATACAGTAATTATATTTAAAGGGATTGTCAGGTTAGAACATTCTCACAACAATAAAATGGTCATAGGTTATAGTCTAAAGCAGTGATGGCAAACCTTTTAGAGACCAAGCACCCAAACTGCAACTCACTTATTTATCGCAAAGTGCCAACAAAGCAATTTAAGCTGAATACTGAGTTTTTAGTTTATAAAAAAACAACTCATACATTAACGTAAGAGTAACATCACCCCTTTCCCACCCAGCCCCATATGCATATCACCCCCTTCACCACACAGCCCCCCAGCTTGAATCCACATGTGTGTAATATAACCATCCTCCCAATGCAGCCCCAGCACACAGCCACACGCACATACCACCCCCTTTCCTCAAGCAGCCCCCAGCACGCAGCCCCATGTTAGTAACATGACCTCCTTTCCTACACAGTCCTATATGCATATCACCCCCTTTCTCACGCAGTCCTCCCCTATCATGCAGTCCCATACAAGTACCCCTAAATACTCTGTGGACTGACCAGACAAAAGTTGAACTTTTTGGAAGGTGTATGTCTCATTATGGATTGCCCGCCAGGCCAGTGGGGTACTCGGAACCAGGCCGCTTCTTAAAGGGGAAGTGTCACAGCGGCAGTGACCCGGTCCGTGGCCCTGGGCGTCCAATAAAAAGGGATATTTACAAGAGATAATAGAGTTTGTAATAAGGTGTTCGTGACGCCACCTGTGGTACTTGGCAATAAAGATGTTAGCTGACGCTGCAGATGCAGTCCTCTGGGACAGTTGATGATGCAGCAGAGTTGGTAAAGCTCCCCGCAGGTGGAGCTAAGTCCCAGGATAGATGTAATATAAGGTGGATGGTAAAGATGTAGTATTTGGCAAGGGATGTAGCTGTGTTGAGTGGGTGTTGTAGAAAGAACTTGAGAAGACACAGTCAGATTCAGTTTCTAAAGCTTTACTCACAGTTCTGCAGGCAAAGTGTCCAGGGCACTGGTTACAGATGGTTCTGGAGTCGATCAGCCTGAAAGCAATTTTGGAATCTCCTCATTCAGGTGGGTTGTGAGGCCTCCTTTCTAGTGCTATTCTCTGAGGTTACTTGCTGCTGTAAACTCTGTTCAAGTTCCTCTGTCTGCTACTTAAGTAGAACTTCACTCACATGACAGGCAGCTGTAGCCTGCTTCAGTGATTGCTCCTCTTTGGCGTCTCTGGCTCACACTTGCTGCTGTGTCGTCGAGTATCAGTTGGGGACAGAGGACCTGCTGTCTTCTGCCCTCTGGATTCTGCTGCTGGGGCTTTAGTACCCACTCAGCCTCGGCTCCGGGGTTCGGTCTCTGGCGCCCAGGATGAGGGGTGAGCTCAGCTATAGCTCCTGTCCTCCCAGCTCCTAGCCACACGTCCTTCCTCAATCCTGCTCAGACACTAACTAACTCTAACTCCTCCCCCAGCCAGAATGTTCCAGGAAAGTTCATCTGAAATCAAGTGTTAGAGCTCCCCTTCTGGTCTTGAGTAGGAAAAGTGTTGTATGCTGTGTGTTACCTGTTAAGGGTATGCCACACTAAACAATATCGCTAACGGGATCGCTAAAAAAGTCACTATTTAGCGATCCTGTTAGCGATGTTGTTCAGTGCGGCAGCTTCCAGCAACGAGCTTCCTGCTGTGATCTCGCTCGTCGCTGGAATCGCTCCGGACCCTATTTTCTCGTCGGCGCTCCCGCTGGGTAAGTATCTAATCGCTGTGTGGCACCTTTTCTTAGCGATTTAGCGGTACTTTTGTACCGCTAAAGTCGTTAAGAAGATCGCTAACGGCGATAGCGTCGTTAACTATATCGCTAAATGTGGCCGCATTTAGCGATATAGAAACAATCCCGCTAGCGATCGCATTAGTATGCGTCGTTATCGTGATCGCTAGCGGGATTGTTTAGTGTGGCAGTACCTTTAAGGGGATCCTTCCTTGCTTCCAGGCATGACATCACTCCCCCCTGGAGGGAGGTAAGGTCACCGTGGCAACCGAACTCCTGGGGTGCCACAATTACATCTGGCGTAGAAGTAACACAGCATTTCAGAAAAGGAACATCATGCCAACAGTAAAATATGGTGGTGGTAGTGTGATGGTCTAGGGCTGTTTTGCTGCTTCAGGACCTGGAAGGCTTGCTGTAGTAAACGGAACCATGAATTCTGTCTACCAAAAAATCCTGAAGGAGAATGTCCAGCCATCTGTTCATCACCTCAAGCTGAAGCACATTTGGGTTACCCAGCAGAACAATGATCCAAAACACACCCACAAATCCACCTCTGAATAGCTTAAGAAAAGCAAAATTAAGACTTTGGAGTGGCCTAATTAAAGTCCGGACCTTAATCCGATTGAGATGCTGTGGCATGACCTTAAAAGGCGGTTCATGCTTGGAAATACCCTCTAATGTGGCTGACTTACAACAATTCTGCATGTATGAGTGGGCCAAAATTGCTCCAGAGCGTTGTAAAAGACTAATTGCTTGATTGCAGTTATTGCTGCTAAGGGTGGCCCAACCAGTTATTAGGTTTAGAGGCAATCACTTTTTCACACAGGGCCCTCTAGGTTTGGATTTCTTTTTCCCTGAATAATAGTATATATCCCAATCCTTGGCCCCTTCCTGGTATATATGCCCCCTTTCCTGGGTTCCTTTCAAGTACAGTACAGACCAAAAGTTTGGACACACCTTCTTATTTAAAGATTTTTCTTTATTTTCATGACTATGAAAATTGTAAATTCACAATGAAGGCATCAAAACTATGAATTAACACATGTGGAATTACATTATATACTTAACAAAAAAGTGTGAAACAACTGAAAATATTTCTTATATTCTAGGTTCTTCAAAGTAGCCACCTTTTGCTTTGATGACTGCTTTGCACACTCTTGGCATTCTCTTGATGAGCTTCAAGAGGTAGTCACCGGAAGTGAAAACCATTTCCGGTGACTACCTCTTGAAGCTCATCAAGAGAATGCCAAGAGTGTGCAAAGCAGTCATCAAAGCAAAAGGTGGCTACTTTGAAGAACCTAGAATTTAAGAAATATTTTCAGTTGTTTCACACTTTTTTGTTAAGTATATACTGTAATTCCACATGTGTTAATTCATAGTTTTGATGCCTTCAGTGTGAATTTACAATTTTCATAGTCATGAAAATAAAGAAAAATCTTTAAATGAGAAGGTGTGTCCAAACTTTTGGTCTGTACTGTATATATGCCTACATCCTGGGTTTCTTCCTGGTATATATGCCCCCCATCCTGGGCCCCTTCCTGGTATATATGCCCCCCCATCCTGGTGCAAATGTCTTTATATATATATTGCCTGTTCATGGTGATTGATGTAATTTTTTTATGGGGATTCATCCACCAACATATCTTTGTGTCGATTTTGCTGGTTACATATTTTTTATTTACATTCAATTAAAATGTAATTTTACTTTTTATAATTATTTCAGACCCTGGAAGTTTTTTGGGGGGATATTGTTTTTGTCTTCTATAGTTGTGCTTTTCAGACCTCCGACCTTGCCTATGGTTGCAATTTCTTTTTTCATATCCAAAGTGGTGTCATACAAGTGTGGCCAGATGCTTTCTCAGGATCACTGGAGGTCCAAGCAGTCAGTTCCCAAACAATCAGCAAGTTATCACTTATCATATAGACAGGTGATAACTTGCAAGTTGGGAATAACCCCTTAATATACGATGTTCTGAAAAAAGGTTTGTAGATAATGACATTTCTTGGACTCTTGTACATGCCACGTCCTAAGTCTAAAGTCATTCAATGAGGAAATGGTAGGGCCCCTAATCAATATTTTTTTTTTCATTTAGTGCTGGGCACCAGTGTTTCTTTTTTATTTCTGAACTGGAGAACTTCTAGTCACATTACACTTTCACACATTTTACAATGTGAACAAGCCTCAATTTTTTACACGACTCCTGTCTGCCTCATTTGCATTATCTCAACTATTCATGGTTTCTAGGTAGATTGTATAACCAATTTCGTCCGTATCACTGTACCTTATAATAATGGCCAATAAAGTGGAAGCAGCATCATTAAATTAACTAGCTCTCCCTTTTTGCAATGTATGATCGGGCCAACTCAAGATATATATGGCGCTTTGTGAGCCGGAGACAAAGTTGGCCACATTTCCCTCAACCCAATCATTGACTCACCTCCTCTAATTTTATTAGATTCGATCCTCACATTGACAGTCACCGATAAATTACACTTTTACTTGCTGTGCAATTTTTTTTAAAGTGGTGGCCTGAATCCCATTTTTCAGCAATCCAGATGGAACATCTACTGGAGTGATCAAAATGATATATGAATGGCCCCTTAAAGGGCAGACTATGATACTCCAAGTGCATTGTGCCAAAGAATCTGCCTGCAACAGAAAGAAGATATAAAGGTGTCAGAGGATATAGCTTTCAAAGACCTGCTTGCCTATATATACGGTTTGAGGAGGTTAATCTTACTGACTGAACGCCTCCCACTCCAAGTCCTACTAGTTGAAGTTCCAGCATAATGCCCCCACTCTCCCAAAAATGATTTATACCATTACTTTAGGTTCCGTGTAACATGATCACAATTCATCAAATTATATCATAACATTTTTTAACACAATTTCCAACATACGGTAATTGAAAAGCTGTCATAAGTTAATATAGTATGCAAAGCTAAGAAATGAAAGAATGCAAAATGCCAGCTAGTGGGTTGTCTCACAGCACACTTGTGCCTTAACCATGTGGTTGCTCCAGTTTTGGAAGAGAAGACACTTGATGAATGTCCACTTCTAGCAGCTAGAGAATTCCTGACTCAGAAGTTCCTTCGTCAAACTGTGTGACACATGAGTAATGAGTAAAACATAAGTTGTTTTCCATTGATCCCTGAGCTCCAGTTGTTAAATAGTTAAAGCTACAGAACCCTAACTACAGTTGGTGCTTTTTGCTTTGTGATAAAAAAATCTTTTCCTAAAGTGTGTTTGTGACAAACATAGATCTGTCACTGAGATACTTACACGTTATTTAATATCTCCTGATTACGAGGTACTAATCCTCAATTGGAAATCAAGGAGTAGTCTCCAGCTGAAGACATTTAATAGCTACTTAATCATCTTGAGGGTGAGTATGTGGTGCTCTATTCCTGTAAATTATACTGGCAAACCATACTGTTGTAAACATGAACTGGAGTGAGATTTTTTTCATTTATAAGTGTCAGTAAAACACTCATTAATATCCATTGATGAGTTCAATTACTCTCAAAGGGACTCGAGCTGATATCAAAGTGAATCAGTTTCTGTAATCATGGGTTCTATGATGATCATTTTTATTATATGATCTATTATATTTTTTACTGCTAAGATTAATTAGTTATCTATAGTAGAACTGATGCAAATTGATCGTTTTAAGGCTTTAATTTGTCCATAAGGGAGAAATGACAGCAATACAGAATCTGCTTTCAAATAGAGTTTGATGTATCCGGATGGATCCGATTGACTTATAATAGGGTGTTTTAGATTTCCATTGGAGTAACAGTATTTTTACCGGGGTGTATTTCAGATCCCTATTGTCAAAAATACCAAAACCTCAGAGGGAATATAAAAATGTCAGGCTAGAGCAAAAATTCGTTTTTAGAACAGAATACCATTCCCCCCCCCCAAAAAAAATGTGAACCCAACCTAGTTTCTCTTCTGGGCAGGGACTTGCATCTTGTCTAGAAAAATGCAAAGAAGTGACTCAATTATTATTCTTTTCTACACATGTGGTCAAAATTGTTGGTACCCCTCGCTTAATGACAGAAATACCCACAATGGTGACAGAAATACCTTGAATCTGACAAAAGTAATAATAAATAAAAAATCTATGAAAATGAACAAATGAAAGTCAGACATTGCTTTTCAACCATGCTTCCACAGAATTAAAAATAAATAAAACTCATGAAATAGGCCTGGACAGAAATGATGATACCCTAAACTAATATTTTGTAACACAACCTTTTGAGGCAATCACTGCAATCAAACGATCTGTAACCGTCAATGAGACTTTGCACCTCTCGACAGGTATTTTAGGCCCACTCCTCAAGAGCAACTGCTCCAGTTGTCTCGTGTTTAAGTTGCCTTTTCCAGACAGCATGTTTCAGCTGTTTCCAAAGATGCCATAGGACTTAGGTCAGGGTCATAGAAGGCCACTTCAGAATAGTCCAATGTTTTCCTCCTTAGCCATTCTTTGGTTTTTACCTGTGTGTTTTGGGTCAATATCCTGTTGCGAGAACCTTGACCTGGAGACTGGTACTAAGCTTTCTGACATTGGCAGCACATTTCTCTCTAGAATCCCTGATAGTCTTGAGAATTTCATTGTAAACCCTGCACATATTCTAGACACTCGTGCCAGATGCAGCAAAGCAGCCCCAGAACATAACAAGCCTCCTCCATGTTTCACAGTAGGGACGTGTTCTTTCTTGATATGCTTTTTTTTCTTTCTTTGAACATAGCGCTGGATGTGCCTTCCAAAAAAGTTAATTTTTGTCTCATCTGTCCATAGGGACGTCCCAGAAGCTTTGTGGGCTTATCACATGTAGTTTGGCAAATTCCAGTCTGAATTTTTTATGATTTTTTTACAATGGTGTCCTCCTTGGATCATCTCACATGAAATCTACTTTGGTTACATTACAACACGATGGTGCATCTACACTGATGTTCTTTGGCTTGAAGTTCACCTTTAATCTGTTTAGAAGATTTTCTGGGCCTTTTATTACCATTCGTATTATTCGTTTCTTTGATTTATCATCAATTTTCCCCCTGAGGCCCGACCAGGGAGGTTGGCTACGTTCCCATGGAGCTTAAATTTCTGAATAATATGTGCAACGGTATTCACAGGAACATCAAGCTGCTTGGAGATGGTCTTATAACTTTTACCTTTAACATTTTGTCTATAATTTTCTTTCTAATCTTCTGAGACAACTCTTCCTTTGCTTCCTCTGGTCTATTTTGAGTGTGGTACACCCATGTCACCAAACAGCACAGTGAGTACTGTAGCCTTCTATACAGGCCCACTCACTGATTTCAAGATTGTAGACACCTGTGATGCTAATTAGTGGACACAGCCTTGATTTAAACATGTCCCTTTTGTCACATATTTTCAGGGGTACCATCATTTGACAGGCCTACTTCATGATTTTGTTGTTTAAACATTCTATGGAACACGGTTGAAAAGCAATGTCTGACTATATTTTGTTCATTTTCATAGATTTTTTATTTAACCCCTTAACCCCCAAGGGTGTTTGCACGTTAATGACCGGCGAATTTTTACCAATTCTGACCACTGCTCTCTTTTAGGGGCTATAACTCTGGAAGCCTTTCAAGTGTTCTTAGCGATTCTGAGATAATTTTCTCGAGACATTATTGTACTTCATGATAGTGGTAAAATTTCTTCATAAACTTGCGGTTATTATGAAAAAAAATGGAAACATGGCGAAATTTTTGAAAATTTTGCAATTTTTAAACTTTGAATTTTTATTCCCTTAAAACAAGAAATATGTCACACAAAATAGTACTAATAACATTCCCACATGTCTACTTTACATCAGCACAATTTTGGAACAAATTTTTTTTTTGTTACAAAGTTATAAGGGTTATAAAGTTGACCAGCAATTTCTCATTTTACAATAACTCATACAAAACCATTTTATTTGGGACCACCTCACATTTGAAGTCACTTTGAGGGGTATATGGCGAAAATACCCAAAATGACACCATTCTAAAAACGGCACCCCTCAAGGTACTCAAAACTACATTCAAGAAGTTTATTAACCCTTCAGGTGCTTCACAGGAGCTGAAGCAACTTGGAAGGAAAAAATGAACATTTAACTTTTTAGTCACAAAAATGATATTTTACAAATAATTTTTTATTTTAACAAGGGTAAAAGGAGAAAATGGACAAAAAAGTTGTGCAATTTCTCTTGAGTACGCCGATACCCCATATGTGGGGGAAAACCACTCTCTGGGCGCACGGCAGGGCTTGGAAGGGAAGGAGCGCAGTTTAACATTTTCAAACCAAAATTGGCTGGAATTGAGATTGGACGCCATGTTGCGTTTAGAGAGCCCCTAATGTGCCTAAACAGTGGAAACCCCCACAAGTGACACCATTTTAGAAACTAGACCCCCTAAGGAACTTATCTAGCTCTGTGGTGAGCACTTTGAACCCCCAAGTGTTTCACTAAAGTTTATAATGCCTGGGTGTGAAAAAAAAAAATTTCCACAAAAATGATTTTTTAGTCCCCAATTGTTGATTTTTCCCGAAAGTTGTTGTCCAATTTATCCTGAGTACGCTGATACCTCATATGTGGGGGGGAAATACTGTTTGGGTGCACGGCAGGACTTGGAAAGGAAGTAATGACGTTTTGGAACGCAGACTTTGATGGGTGTCATGTTCAGTTTGCAGAGTCCCTGATGTGCCTAAACAGTGGAAACCCCCCACAAGTGACCCAATTTTGGAAACTGACCCCCTAAGGAACTTATCTAGATCTTTGGTGAGCACTTTGAACCCCAAGTGCTTCACACAAGTTTATAATGCCTAGGCATGAAAATAAAAAATCCTATTTTTTTCCCCACAAAAATGATATTTAAGTCACCAATTTTTTATTTTACCAAGGGTAACAGGAGAAATTGGACCCCAAAAGTTGTTGCTCAATTTGTCCTGAGTACTCTGATACCCTATATGTGGGAGAAAACTACAGTATGGGCACACGTCGGGGCTCGGAAGGGAAGTAGTGATGTTTGCATTGCAGACTTTGATGGAATAGTCTGCGGGCGTCATGTCGCATTTGGAGAGCCCCTTATGTGCCTAAACAGTGGAAATCCCCTACAAGTGACCCCATTTTGGAAACTAGACCCCCCAAGGAACTTATTTAGATCTGTGGTGAGCACTTTGAACCCCCAAGTGCTTCACACAAGTTTATAATGCCGGGCATGAAAATAAAAAAGCCTATTTTTTTTCCCACAAAAATGATCTTTTAGTCACCAATTTTGTTATTTTCCCAAGGGTAACGGGAGAAATTGGACCCCAAAAGTTATTCTCCAATTTTTCCTGAGTACGCTGATACCCTACATGTGGTAGAAAACTACTGTATGGGCACACGTCAGGGCTCGGAATAGAAGTAGTGACGTTTTGTAATGTAGACTTTGATGGAATGGTCTGCGGGTGTCATGTTGCGTTTGGAGAGCTCCTGATTTGCCTAAACAGTGGAAACCCCCCACAAGTGACCCCATTTTGGAACATAGACCCCCAAAGGAACTTATCTAGATGTGTGGTGAGCACTTTGAACCCGCAAGTGCTTCACAGAAGTTTATAACGCCCGGGTGTGAAAATAAAAAAAATCATATTTTTTCCCCAGTTTTTTATTTTCCCAAGGGTAACAAGAGAGATTGGACCCCAAAAGTTGTTGCTCAATTTGTCCTGAGTACTCTGATACCCTATATGTGGGAGAAAACTACAGTATGGCACATGTCGGGGCTTGGGAGGGAAGTAGTGACATTTTGCATTGCAGACTTTGATGGAATAGTCTGCAGGCGTCATGTCGCATTTGGAGAGCCCCTTATGTGCCTAAACAGTGGAAATCCCCCACAAGTGACCCCATTTTGGAAACTAGACCCCCAAAGGAACTTATCTAGATGTGTGGTGAGAACTTTGAACCCCCAAGTGCTTCACAGAAGTTTATAACGTAGAGCCATAAAAATAAAAAATCATATTTTTTTCCACAAAAAAAATGATATTTTCGCCCCCAATTTTTTATTTTCCCAAGGGTAACAGAATAAATTGAACCCCAAGAGTTATTGTGCAATTTTTCCTGAGTACGCTGATACCCCATGTGTGGGGGTAAACTACTGTTTGGGCTCATGGCAGAGCTCAGAAGGGAAGGAGCACCATTTGACTTTTTCAACGCCGAATTGGCTGGAATTGAGATCATACGCCATGTCACGTTTGGAGAGCACCTGATGTGCCTAAACAGTGGAAACCCCCCAATTCTAACTCCAACCCTAACCCCAACACACCCCTAACCCTAATCCCATCCCTAATCATAACCCTAACCACAAACCTAACCGTAACACACCCCTAACCTTAATCCCAACTCTAACCCTAACTTTATCCCCAACCCTAACCCTAATGGGAAAATGGAAACAAATACATTTTTTTATTTTATTATTTTTCCCTAACTAAGGAGGTGATAAAGGGGGGTTTGATTCACTATATATATCGGGTTTTTATGATTGGCAGCTGTCACACGCTAAAAGACGCGTTTTATTGCAAAAAATAGATTTTGCATCACCACATTTTGAGAGCTATAATTTTTCCATATTTTGGCCCACAGAGTCATGTGGGGTCTTATCTTTTGTGGGACGAGTTGACGTTTTTATTGGTACCATTTTTGGGCACATGACATTTTTTGATCGCTTTTTATTACGACTTTTTGGAGGCATAATGAACAAAAACCAGCAATTCAGAATTTCTTTTCGGGGTCGAGGGGGCGTTTATACCGTTCCGCATGTGGTAAAATTGATAAAGAAGTTTTATTCTTTGGGTCAGTACGATTACCGCGATACCTCATTTATATCATTTTTTTATGTTTTGGCGCTTTTATACAAAAAAATGTTTATATATAAAAAATAACTATTTTTGCATTGCTTTATTCTGCAAGCTATAACTTTTTTATTTTTTCGTTGATGATGCTGTATGGCGGCTTGTTTTTTTGGGGACAAGATGACGTTTTCAGCGGTACCATGTTTATTTTTATGCATCTTTTTGATCGCGCGTTATTCCACTTTTTGTTCGGCGGTATGATGATAAATCATTTTTTTTGCCTTGTTCTTTTTTTTTTTTTTTAAAGGGTTCACTAAAGGGGTTAATTAGTGGGACAGGTTTATAGGGCGGGTCGTGACGGATGCGGCGATACTAAATATGTGTAATTTTATTGTTTTGTTGTTTTTTTTTACATGAAGAAATGAATTTATTGGGGAGTATTTTTTTTTCTTTATTTAGGTTTTTTTTTTTACACATTATTTTTTTAACTTTTTTACTTTGTCCCAGGGTGGGACATCACTGCATAAAGTCAGATCGCTGGTCTGACAGTTTGCACAGCACTCTGTGAGACCAGCGATCTCACAGGCACTGCTGCAGGCTTTCTCAGCGCCTGCTCTCAGCAGGCGCTGAGGAAGCCGCCTCCCTGCAGGACCCGGAAGGACCTCGCGGCCATCTTGGATCCAGGGTCCTGCAGGGAGGAGGGTCCCTCGGAATAGCGCGATACATCGCACTGTTCTGAGGGTCTCAGGGAAGCACGCAGGGAGCCCCTCTCTGCACGATGCTTCCCTATGCCCCCGGTGGTACACTGCGGTCATCTTTGATCGCAGTGTGCCAGGGGTTAATGTGCCGGGAGCGGTCCGTGACAGCTCCTGGCACATAGTGCCGGGTGTCAGCTGTGATAATCAGCTGACACCCGGCCTCGATTAGCTGCGCTCCCCCCGGGTGCGCAGCTGATCGCATGTGATGTACTATTCCGTCCTTGGGAATTAAGGTCACCTGGACGGAATAGTTCGTCAGATGGAATAAAGGGGTTAATATTACTTTTGTCAGATTTAATTTATTTCTGTCACCATTGTGTTTTTTTTTCTGTCATTAAACGAGGGGTACCAACAATTTTGAAAACGTGTGTATGTTTAGTGAGTCTTTTCCAATGTCTGCAGTAACACTGTGGGAAAAGAGCAGCATATTGTACTTTACTGGTGGTGCGAGGGCTAATCATCCAGGGAACCTACCCGATGTTCACTGCCCCATATATTGCGACTAGTCACTACCGCTCACAACTGTATCAGGATGCCAATAAAACTAAATTCCTGAGCGACTCAATGTAAAGAGCTTGACATGATGCCAGTTAACAACAGTAGCATCTACACTATGCATTTAATGGATGGCAGAGATTTCTGGAGAATGCTTATGTATTTCTTATAAACAGATGTAATAGATATAACAGTTTTAAGATTAAAATTAAATTATTCAAAGGTGACAAAAATATGTAGAAAATAAATAAAGAAAAGAAAAAAAAGATTTACAAAGCAAAGCGTTTTTTATGCCATTGGAATAAAGTGCACTAATTTGTTTTTTAAATATTCGCACAGCGTAATAAAAAGTTGGCACACTGTGTAGAAGTAATTAAAGACAGAGATCTACAACTCTTATGAGTATATGATTTATGCCAAAATGTACAACATTTTTAGAAGTAAAGCTTAATAAATCTGTTTTTGGCAATGCCGAATCCTGGTCCTAAGACCCCTCCTTTTTAAGGCAAGCATGGTTTAACAATCAAAAATTGTGCACAATTTGTGTTTTTTTTTTTCATGAAGTGCAAAATTTAAAATTGAAATTACACTAAAAACTGGTATAAACCGCTTGATAAATGTAGAAGAAATTTTTAAAACTTATTTTTTTTTAACAAAACCTGCAAAGATAATGAAAGAAACAAAATACCTTTTTTATGCTACTTGTATAAAAAAAAATAACTTTTAATGCTAAAATTAATTATTTTAAGTTAGCTTCATAGTGAGAAATTACTTTGGTTGTGATATAGGAAAGGAAAGAGTAGCAGTAGGGACATTAAAGACATTCTTAGAAATAGAGTAGAACATGTTCTTTCTGATACAAATCATTTGGAATCAGACTTTTTGCTAAACAATACTGTGCATGAAATTAGTTATAGTTTGTATCTCAAAATCTTAGTATTTGTATGAATTGTAACTGTGTTCTGTGATTTCAGATCCTTATGTAATTTGGAGAAGCAGGTGCAGAGTATCCAGACGTCCTAGTACAGTATGCGGTTATTTTTACTTGCACTGACAATTTAGGCTTGTTGCACACTTAAGGAAATCTGAAGACATTTCCTTTCTTGAAGAGAGCTGAGTAGGCAGATGGGTGGCTCTATAAAGGCAAGCTTGGGAGGCTCATGTTCGTCACATTTGTGTTGGTGGTGAGTACTGTGCATGATGTATTTTTCTGTAAGATAGCAAGTCCTACAGTAAAATAATCCAGTTAATTAATATACTATCAGAGTAGCTGAAAACATTTGATTACATCCTATTATTTCTCTCTATGGGACCTTGCAAAAAAAACAAAAAACAAAAAAACAACTAAATTTGGGTAACAAAATTAACCCAAAATGTAAATTCTGGAAATGTCCCATAGATACAAGTTCATGTAACAGATCATATTTAGTCCAAACCCAATTGTTTAAACATCTATAATATAATTCTGAAAGATATTTATTTGGTTACAGATTTTTATTTTTTTTTTATGAAAAATTGTGTCTACGTCATTTATTGCCAATTTTTTGTTTCCTTCCTGCAGAGGGGGATCACCACTTTTTTCCCGCCCTCTTCGACAACAAAAGGTGAGTCTTTATATTTTCCTACTGTAAGGTGGGTTGGGCATTTCTATATCATTAGATCAATCTATGTTCAATTTACAGCATTTGCTTCTATGTGAATTGTGCATTGTTGACGCTGTCATGAGCATCAATCACAGATTTAATCACATTTGATGGATGCTTATTCGGAATACAGTCAGTCAATAGGGTCCATCGGGTGTTGTTGACAGATTTTAGGAACTGCTTTGTCAATGCAGACAGGAACAGAAATCCAGTCTTTCATGAGGCCATTATATGTCTAGAAGTTCTGGTGAATTATTATTAAAAGTCCAAATTTCCCTTTAATGTAGGCAAATAGCTAAAATTAAATCTAAATTCCTTGCCTTGCAAATCCTGTATAATAGCCATACATGATCCACATTTCTGCCATGTCTTGATTAGGTGAAGTTCAGTCATGTTTGTGCTCTTCAAAAAAACAATTTTTTAAAATATTTTTTTCTTTAGACATATCAATATAAAGTGTCGACTTATATTCACACTCTCAAAAATATCTGCCATTGAAAATCCAATGAGAAAAAATGCAAGCTTTCCATCTTCAATCAAGGTGTATTATTCCTCAGGATTCCAACATTGATCAATACTTGAGACAAGACCTTTGTGGTTGAAGTGTTGCATGCCTGGGAAATTTTACATAAAGAATTTTCTTTGGAACTTCTTATTGGATTTTCATTGTGTCTGTGGATCAAGATATCTTGTTGCCTGCACCCATTCTGAAGAAATGTGATTTTGGGGTGTGCTGACCTTATTTCCAATTATTATATCTCCCACTTACACATTAATTTCAATTATTAAATAATATACACTATGACATATATAGAATTTTGTACTTCCCTGTTCTTTTTGTTTGTTTTTTTAAAGTGCTGTATTGTCAAAAATATTATCCAGACCATAACCAGTTTTGACATGGGTCTGCCCCTATTAAAGTCCATGGGTACTGCACAATATAATTCTCGGTACTTTATTCATGCCTACACACCTAACCAGACAGGCCAAAATGTGGATGTGAATAGAGACATTTGAGGATACCAAGATGGCTATATAAATGGGGAGATTTAAAATGGTTGAGAACAAAGAAAAATTTGGTTTACTTCCCGTTAGATCTAAAGGTTTATCTTAACATTTTGTGTGTTTATGTAGTTTAGCTTGAATCGTACATAAAAAATATCTCTTGCAGAAACCAGCAACCATGGGTGACGGTGATATGGCCTGTTTTGGCGATGCCGCCCAGTTTCTCCGTAAGTCCGAGAAGGAGAGACTGGAGGCTCAAAACAAACCTTTTGATGCCAAGAACACCTGCTATGTAGACGATCAAAAGGAACTCTATGTGAAAGGTTTGGTCACTGCTCGGGAAGATGGAAAACTCACCGTGAAGACTGACGATGGGAGGGTAATTATTATAATATATATCTCTAATAAATCAAATGCCATATTCTGCACATTCTAGAACATCACTAACCATATTGCTTTCTTTCCAGACTGTAACAGTAAAGGAAGCTCAAGTTTACCCTCAGAATCCTCCAAAGTATGATAAAATTGAAGACATGGCCATGATGACTCATCTGAATGAGGCTTCTGTGCTTTATAACCTCAAAGAGCGTTATGCAGCCTGGATGATCTACGTAAGTCTGAAAGGTTCTGATTTCTGAAACCTAGGAAACCATCAGAAAACAATTATCTAGAAGTTAAAATATATTTTCTAAAACATAATATGTCATATCAAAATATAATAATAGTGAACATTTTTCATCTATATATATATTATAAATCCCAGGAGAGCGTGTAGACTCTGGTCTCCTACTAAAAAGCCAAGTGGGATAAAACCTAAGCAATAATTATTTGTTGGGTTTAAATGGTCTATATTTACCCAAGATTACCAAACTTTTTTAGTTTACATATCTAACTTAATATCCCTAGATGGACCCTAATAATTGTATTCTGGGGACATTGTCTATAAACTTTAAACGAGGGGACATCTTTTAAATAACAATAACAGATATTCAGTCATATTTAATATACTTCTTTCATATGGTATTAAATGTTTTTGATTAAGTGCTTATATCTATGACAGACCTACTCTGGGCTTTTCTGCGTCACTGTCAACCCCTACAAGTGGCTGCCAGTGTACGACCCTAAGGTGGTAGCTGGCTACAGAGGCAAGAAGCGTATGGAAGCCCCACCACACATCTTCTCCATCTCTGATAACGCCTATCAGTTCATGTTAACAGGTACAGATCATTCACATGATAAACAATAGTTTCACTTGACATTTTATAAAATATATAACCTGTTACCTTTATTTTGGCAGATCGTGAAAATCAGTCTGTCTTGATTACGTAAGTAATCACAACTATATAGTTCTCATACAAGCAATGTGTTTGATTTCTATATATTCATGATGTATTTAATCTCCTCTATCCCCAGTGGAGAATCTGGTGCTGGAAAGACTGTAAACACCAAGCGTGTCATCCAGTACTTTGCAACAATTGCAGCTATTGGAGACTCTGGAAAGAAGAAGGAACCCACCAACCAAATGAAGGTAAACGCAAAACTAAAGAAACCTTAGATAATGCTATGAAAAGATTCCTAACAAACCATGAAAGTAACATTCATAAAATTACACATTACCAAGTATAATACTATTATAGCTTCTACTTCAAGGTCTACTTAATGATTTATCTTAGATGAACACAAATATATCTAAATCCGGTATGTGAATATGCCTGTACATAAAGACACTAAGTCATTGTATTATGCCCTTTAGGGAACTTTGGAAGATCAAATTATCCAGGCTAACCCTCTGCTAGAAGCCTTCGGTAATGCCAAGACTGTGAGAAATGATAACTCCTCTCGTTTTGTAAGTATTATAAATGCAGTTCCACGCACGCAAAACGTACGCTTTCTCAAATTCTTGATAATCTGTAAACTCTGACCTATCTCTCGTTTAGGGTAAATTTATCAGAATCCATTTCGGAACCACAGGAAAACTGGCTTCTGCTGATATTGAAACATGTAAGAATTACATTCTATATGTTTCTCTTACCTCTTGTCACTTATGACATATATACTTATGTCACTTTCTACATAAAATTACAGATCTGCTGGAAAAGTCCAGAGTAACATTCCAGCTTTCCGCTGAAAGAAGCTACCACATCTTCTACCAGATCTTGTCAAACCATAAACCAGAGATTGTTGGTAAGTTTATTGTCTGGAAGAAATTTGAAGAACTTTAAAGATATTACTGTGCAATGAGTAGATCCCAGATATAGTACTAGCAAGGTAAGTATAAATATAATATGAAAAGGCAGCACTGCAGAATTCAGAGTTGTGCCTTTATTGAGCCATGTGGATAGAGCAACGCTTCAGCTCCTCCTGGAACCTTTTTCAGGCAAATTAAATACATATAATAAACACTGTAACTTGATCACGAACCGGTTTACTTTCTTGTGCTTAGAAATGCTTCTGGTCACCACCAACCCATATGATTATCCTTGGATCAGCCAGGGTGAAATCTCTGTGAAGAGTATTGATGATACAGAAGAATTGGTAGCCACAGATGTAAGTATGTGGTACTTCAATTTACATGGTATTGCTGTTAAATGTGATATATGTCAGTGGCTGACGTTTTCATACTGTATGATTTTCTGACAGACTGCTATTGATATCCTGGGATTCACACCAGAGGAGAAGATGGGTATCTACAAAATGACTGGTGCAGTCATGCACAATGGTAACATGAAATTCAAGCAGAAGCAAAGAGAGGAACAGGCTGAGCCTGACGGCACTGAAGGTTAGCATTCGTGTTTCATATGTAATACGATAATTTAATTGTTCCATTAATATCCACTTACAATTTCATGGTGCTATATATTCTAATGCAGTTGCTGACAAAGTTGGTTATTTAATGGGCTTGAACTCTGCTGACTTGCTTAAGGCTTTGTGCTACCCAAGAGTCAAAGTCGGTAATGAATTTGTCACCAAGGGACAGACCGTGCAACAGGTACATTATAAAGAAAATAGTAAGAAAGAATTGGACTAGTTTAATAAACACTAATAAACATTGTCGTGATTTCCACTTTAGGTGTACAATTCCGTGGGTGCCCTCAGTAAGTCCGTCTTTGAGAAACTGTTCTTGTGGATGGTAACTCGCATCAACCAACAGCTGGACACAAAACAGTCCAGACAATTCTTCATTGGTGTGCTGGATATTGCTGGCTTTGAAATCTTTGATGTACGTCTTCAACCTGCTCTACTATCATGAGACTCTGAGCCAGCTGTATTGTATTTTCTCATGTCTTTTAATTAATTACAGTTCAACAGCTTGGAACAGCTTTGCATCAACTTCACCAATGAGAAGTTGCAGCAGTTCTTCAACCACCACATGTTCGTCCTGGAACAGGAGGAATACAAGAAGGAAGGTATCGACTGGGAGTTCATTGACTTCGGTATGGACTTGGCTGCCTGCATTGAGCTGATTGAGAAGGTAAATTCACATAAATAGGCTTTATAAGTCTATAGTAAGCATCTACAGGTTACTCAGAAACATAATAACATTTGCTGTGTGCTTTCAGCCCTTGGGTATTTTCTCCATCCTTGAAGAGGAGTGCATGTTTCCCAAGGCCACTGACACATCTTTCAAGAACAAGCTGTATGAACAGCATCTTGGCAAGTGCAAGAACTTTGAGAAGCCCAAGCCAGGCAAAGGAAAAGCTGAAGCTCACTTCTCTCTGGTGCATTATGCTGGTACTGTGGATTACAACATCTCTGGTTGGCTCGATAAGAATAAGGATCCATTGAACGAGTCTGTTATCCAGCTCTACCAGAAGTCTTCTGTCAAACTGTTGTGCTTCTTGTATGCTTCACACTCTAATGCTGAAGGTATGTGACTCATTCATGTCCATTATTGTATTTATCATATTGAGAACATTTAATTAGTTGCATGATAAAAATGATCCTTAATATCTTGCTGTACTTTTACGTAGCGGATGCTGGTGGCAAAGGTGGAAAGAAGAAGAAAGGATCCTCCTTCCAGACTGTGTCTGCTCTTTTCAGAGTCAGTATAAATTATTGTATATACAATATTCAATGTACACTATATATATTCATATATTCTTAATTTCCTTCAATATAGGATGTTCATCAGCCTTCTCAATTCATTTAAATATATATAATTTTGCATTTTCTTCAGGAAAACTTGGGCAAACTGATGACCAACTTGAGAAGCACCCATCCTCACTTTGTGCGTTGTTTGATCCCTAATGAGACCAAGACTCCAGGTATTGATTTATATATTTCTATTTAATTGTAAAAATAGACAACAATAAAACTGAACACCATTATTTATCATCGGCACAATCAAATTACTTTTATACTACCAGGTATCATGGATAACCACTTGATCATCCACCAACTGAGATGTAACGGTGTGTTGGAAGGTATCAGAATTTGCAGAAAGGGATTCCCAAGCAGAATCCTCTATGCTGACTTTAAACAACGGTAATTTTATTTTCTTAAGTCAAAATAGCCTTGTACAAATCTGTTCTAACTAATTCTACCATTTAGTTTACCTTACATTATAGCTCTGTAATAAAAAATTGTGATAACATATTACTCTTATAAGTAACAAGACATTTAATATATTGCCAATTAAAATTGCAGAAACTGTTAAGATTGACCAGTATTTTTCAATTTGTCTTGCTTGCTAGTTACAAGGTGCTGAACGCTAGTGCAATTCCCGAAGGGCAGTTTATTGACAGCAAAAAGGCCAGCGAGAAACTCTTGGGCTCAATTGATATTGATCACACTCAATACAAATTTGGGCACACTAAGGTATATTGTTAGTAGATATCAGATATCTTTGCTAACATGGACTGTTTTAACCCTTGAACTTATACTTTAATTTTTTTATTAATCCTTAAGGTGTTCTTCAAAGCTGGTCTCCTGGGTACCCTGGAAGAGATGAGAGATGAAAAGTTGGCAAAACTGATTACTAATACTCAGGCTCTTTGCAGAGGTTTCTTGATGAGAGTTGAGTTTAAGAAGATGATGGAGAGAAGGTATTTTTATTTAATGATATTAGAATATAACTCAATGATATATCCAATGTATTTTGTTTGGAAAATCTAACACTAACTTCATTTCTTAAAACAGGGAGGCTATATTTGTCATCCAGTACAATGTTAGATCATTCATGAATGTGAAACACTGGCCATGGATGAAGCTCTACTTCAAGATCAAGCCTCTTCTGAAGAGTGCTGAGACCGAAAAAGAGATGGCAAACATGAAGGACGAGTTTGAAAAGACAAAAGATGCTTTGGCCAAATCAGAAGCCAAGAGGAAGGAGCTAGAAGAAAAATTGATTGTCATTGTCCAAGAAAAGAACGACCTTCTTCTCCAAGTCCAATCAGTAAACACATTTGCATATATCAAAACATCCTTATATTAGGTAACTGAAAATAACATATCAAGCTAATATGAATTTTTAAATTTCTCTAGGAATCTGAGACTCTGGCTGATTCTGAGGAAAGATGTGAAGGCCTCATCAAGAATAAGATCCAGTTGGAGTCAAAGATGAAGGAACTGAATGAAAGACTTGAAGATGAAGAAGAAAGTAATGCTGAGCTGACCGCTAAAAAGAGGAAGTTAGAGGATGAATGCTCTGAGCTGAAGAAAGACATTGATGACTTGGAACTTACCTTGGCTAAAGTTGAAAAAGAAAAGCATGCCACAGAAAACAAGGTACAGTCAACAATAAGAACATTCTTGTCTTCCAGTTAACTCCTGAATATGTTTTTAAGCTCATGAATGTTCTTCAATTATAGGTTAAAAACCTTACTGAAGAATTAGCAACTCTTGATGAAAATATCGCTAAAGTCTCCAAGGAAAAGAAAGCTCTCCAAGAAGCTCACCAGCAAACACTTGATGACCTCCAAGCTGAGGAAGACAAAGTCAGTTCTTTGACAAAAGCTAAGACAAAGCTGGAACAGCAAGTTGACGATGTAAGTATTTGTAAAATATTTAATTTGTTTCATTTCAGTTTGGATGAATCCCATTTTACAATGAATATCATACTTTATATTTATGTAGCTGGAAGGTTCCCTTGAACAAGAGAAGAAACTCCGTCTTGACCTTGAGAGAGCTAAGAGGAAGCTTGAGGGTGATCTTAAACTCTCTCAGGAAACAGTTATGGATCTAGAAAATGATAAACAACAAACCGAGGAGAAACTTAAGAAGTGTGTATTTACTATTTTATTTTATATAAAACTCTTTATAGAAAACTAGCTGTCATAGTTCACATGTTTTGTACTTTCTAGGAAAGAGTTTGAAATTAGCCAATTGCAAAGCAAGATAGAGGATGAACAGTCCTTGGGATTACAACTGCAGAAGAAGATCAAAGAACTGCAGGTTAAACCCTTGAAGAAAAGTTTATGTTATACATCAAAGTTAATTTTACATGTAATGACCAATTTCTGATTTCTAGGCCCGTATTGAAGAACTTGAAGAAGAAATCGAAGCTGAACGCGCAGCTCGTGCCAAGATTGAGAAGCAGAGAGCTGATCTTTCTAGAGAACTTGAAGAGATCAGTGAAAGACTTGAAGAAGCTGGGGGTGCAACATCCGCCCAGATTGAGTTGAACAAGAAGCGTGAAGCTGAGTTCCAGAAAGTGAGACGTGATCTGGAAGAAGCAACCCTTCAGCATGAAGCTACAGCTTCCGCCCTGCGCAAAAAGCACGCTGACAGTGTTGCTGAGCTTGGTGAACAGATTGATAACCTGCAACGTGTGAAGCAGAAACTGGAGAAAGAAAAGAGTGAACTGAAGATGGAAGTTGATGATCTTGCCAGTAACCTGGAGAGCATCTCTAAAGCTAAGGTAATTTCATGGAAAAAATGTTTTCTATGAGTGTACTTTAGTTGTCAATGAAAATCTTACTGACATTTATTTTGTAGGCCAACCTTGAAAAGATCAACCGTGTAGTTGAGGACCAACTCAGTGAAGTGAAGTCTAAGGATGATGAGCATCAACGTGTGATCAATGACCTTTCAGCTCAAAGAGCGCGTTCCCAGACAGAAAATGGTAAATTGATACATAATAATGGCTATAGGAAACAGGCAAAAGTGAGTGACTTATTCAATTGGCTATAAAAAACAGGCAAAAGAGAGTTGTTCATTCAGACCATGTGGTTCATGAGAACCCAGTCTGAAGATCCACTCACATTCCCTCTTTAGAATCATTTTATCAGTGTTGCCTCCCCTTGGATTCGTGTGCACCACCTCAATAATCATGAATTTAATATCATTAAGGTTGCCACCATGGCAGGAGAGCATATGACTAGCTAAGGGGGTCTCCCTCCTATTACGCATGTCCCCCAGATGTTCCCAACACTCCTTCTAAATTCACGTCCAGTCTTCCCCACATAGTCCTTCGGACAGGAGCATGTCGCTTTATACACAACCCCGGCTGTTTTGCAATTCGAAAAATCGCGTATATAGAAGACCTTGCCCATAGATGAGCTAGAAAAGGATTTAGAGGGTAGCATCTATTTGCAGAAACTGCAATTACCACATTTGTAAAACCCCTGAGGTTTTCTATCAAGCCAAGTCCCTTTCATGAGAGGTCTTTTATATTGACTATGGACAAGTAGGTCCTTCAAGGATCGGCCCTTCCTAAAGGTAATATTGGGGCGTGTCCCCACGACATCCTTGAGATCAGGATCCATCTTCAGAATTTCCCAATATTTTGCTAGGATCTTCCTGACCTCCTGATGTCCAAGATCGAAAGTGCCAATGACCCTCACCACCTCTGAGGAATCCATTTTAGGGCGTTTTTGCAGAAGTTCTTGTCTATCCGCTATTTTTGAAAAATCTAAGGCCATATCAAGCACATAAGTGGGATATCCTTTCATTAGCATCAACATAATCTATTTTCCAGAAACAGCAGTATGTGAATACAACATTTTTGTAAACTAAGAAATAATAATATCAAGTATAAACTCTAAAAATCTTCACTATTTCACCTCCACAATTATCTAGTTATTCACAATACATTTTTTTAAAGTGGAACATCAACTGTTTTCCTAATTGTAGGTGAGCTGTCTCGTCAAGTAGAGGAGAAGGAAGCTTTGATTTCTCAGCTCTCCAGAGGAAAGCAGGGATTCACCCAGCAGGTGGAGGAACTCAAGAGACAACTAGAGGAAGAATCAAAGGTATACAGTTAGCGATGTTTGTTTACATAACATTTCCTAGTAAAATGTTCATATTATTTTAATGTTTTAACAAGCGAAATGTATGTGTATATTGTAGGCTAAGAACGCCCTTGCTCATGCTCTTCAATCTTCCCGTCACGATAACGACTTACTTCGTGAGCAATATGAAGAGGAACAAGAAGCCAAGGCTGAACTCCAGCGCTCTTTGTCTAAAGCTAATGGTGAAGTTGCCCAGTGGAGGACCAAATATGAAACTGATGCCATTCAGCGCACAGAGGAACTGGAAGAAGCCAAGTAAGTTTAAACTCCAATTAATTATTACTCGCAATAACTATTACTTTCAAACAAGAAAACAATTTATTTGATATTTCTGTTCAATGTACTTACAGGAAGAAGCTGGCTCAGCGCTTGCAGGATGCTGAGGAGCAGGTAGAGGCTGTGAACTCCAAGTGTGCTTCATTGGAAAAGACAAAGCAGAGACTGCAGTCTGAAGTAGAAGACCTTATGGTTGATGTGGAGAGAGCAAACAGTGCAGCAGCTGCTCTTGACAAGAAGCAGAGGAACTTTGACAAGGTAGATTTCCCAACCTACCACTGGGGTATTATAATTCTGATTATGCATATTCAGCATAATTCAGCTGGTTTTCTATATGTTAATGTAATATTTATTCATTTGTAAAGGTCATGGTTGAATGGAAACAGAAGCATGAGGAGGGACAGGCTGAGCTAGAGGCTGCTCAAAAAGAAGCCCGTGCCTTAAGCACTGAAATCTTCAAGATGAAGAATGCGTATGAAGAGGCCCTGGAACAAGTTGAGACCTTGAAACGCGAAAACAAGAACTTACAGCGTATGTTTATTTATAGAGATTAATCCTGTACTCTTTATAGTTCGTAGTTGACTATTAATTAGGATGTTTTAAAATTATTTGGCTATAGTTTATCAACGCTTTACATATTTATATCTTATATTATTTAAAATATAATAGTTTGAAATTTTCAAAAAATTTTTACTTGCTTATTTTAGAGGAGATTTCAGATCTGACTGAACAGATTGGTGACACTGGAAAAACCATTAATGAATTAGAAAAGGCCAAGAAACAGACTGAGCAAGAAAAGAGCGATCTGCAGGCAGCTCTGGAGGAAGCTGAAGTAAGTTGCTAAAACTTTTATATATTCCTAAAATAAATTATTTGAGCTGTTTGAATAATCTAATTATAATTATCTCTATATTTAATCTAACTCTATTACATAATGAAATTATAAAACCTTTTTCGTAGGGTAATAATGATTTCAATGTCCTGACTTATAACAGTATCTCTTGATAGATGACATATATTTGCATGATCAAGCGCCGTTTCATATCAGGTCAGAAATACATGCTGGTGAAATATTTAATTAGGAAGGTCTGTGGTTACAAGAGCTGCTCATCATAATATAAATTTATTGAAAGCATGTGGCCTTTAAATTGGTAAGTTTTGGGGAATATTACTTTACCTTTCATCAGTAGTCAGAAGAACTAGTTAACTTTGGAAAGGAATTTGTATCTTATATAAAATTAAAATGTATTTACATCTAAATATTTCTTAATTTACTTCTACAGGGATCATTGGAACATGAAGAAGCTAAGATCCTTCGTGTTCAGCTTGAGCTTAACCAAATTAAATCAGAGGTAGACAGGAAGATTGCAGAGAAGGATGAGGAAATTGAGCAGCTGAAGAGAAACAGCCAGAGGGCTATTGACAGCATGCAGAGTACACTGGACTCTGAAATCAGAAGCAGAAATGATGCTCTCAGACTGAAGAAGAAGATGGAAGGAGACTTGAATGAACTTGAGATCCAGCTCAGCCATGCCAACCGCCAGGCTGCAGAGTCACAGAAACAACTCAGAAATGTGCAAGGACAACTGAAGGTATACTTAACAAACACTGTCATCATTTATCTCCCCTCTACCATATATCTTCTCTATATTTTACTAATTTGCTATATACTACTCATTACAAATGAAAGAGTAACACAGCAGTTGCATAGTTCATGCATATTTTTGCACTTTTCCAACAGGATTCTCAACTGCACCTGGATGACGCCGTCAGAGGACAGGAAGATCTGAAGGAACAGGTTGCAGTCATTGAACGTAGAAACAATTTGCAACAAGCAGAAATTGAAGAATACAGAGCTGTTCTGGAACAGACTGAGAGATCTCGCAAGATTGCAGAACAGGAACTTCTGGATTCTAGTGAACGCCTTCAGCTCCTGCATTCTCAGGTAAGGTCTTCACCTGAGCTACAAGAACATATACAACCTTCAAATAAGCCATGAGCAATATTAAAATTATATTTTCTCTATCAGAACACTAGCCTGATCAACAGCAAGAAGAAGCTTGAAGGAGACATTGGTCAGCTCCAGAATGAAGTAGAGGAGACTGTTCAGGAAGCAAGAAATGCTGAAGAGAAAGCCAAGAAAGCCATCACTGATGTAAGCCTACTCTTTAAAGTTTTGAATGCATATTTCTCTTTACTTGACACAAAACTCATTACTACTCTATTGTTCTTAAGGCTGCTCTTATGGCGGAGGAGCTGAAGAAGGAGCAGGACACTAGTGCTCACCTGGAAAGAATGAAGAAGAACCTGGAACAGACAGTGAAGGATCTGCAGCACCGTCTGGATGAAGCTGAACAACTGGCACTTAAGGGTGGCAAGAAGCAGCTCCAGAAATTGGAATCCAGAGTAAGCACATTTTTTAAAAAGCATTGAGAAAAATTCTAAGTGAATTGCAAAATGTATATGATTTGTATCATTCTCATTTGTAGGTCCGTGAGTTGGAAAATGAGGTGGATAATGAACAGAAACGCGGAGTTGAAGCCATCAAAGGTGTTCGTAAATATGAGAGGAGAGTGAAGGAACTGACCTACCAGGTAAAAAAGAAAACAGAACAGAAACAATATTAAAAGCCCTCCACACCATGTGATATATCTATGACTGTTAGTTTTAACCTCTTTCTGACCTCGGACGGAATAGTACGTCCGAGGTCAGATCCCCCAGCTTTGATGAGGGCTCCGGCAGTGAGCCCGCATCAAAGCCGGGACATGTCAGCTGTTTTGAACAGCTGACATGTGCCTGCAATAGGCGCCGGTGAAATCGCGATCAAACCGTGCCTGTTAACTAGTTAAATGCCGCTGTCAAACGCTGACAGCGGCATTTAACAAGCACTTCCGGCCGCCGGGCCGGAAATACGCACATTTCTCGCCCCGTCACGTGATCGGGGGTCAGTGGTGCGTCGGCATAACAACAAGAGGTCTCCTTGAGACCTCTATAGTTGTTGATGCCAGATTGCTATGAGCAACACCCTGTGGTCGGCGCTCATAGCAATGCTGTAATTCTGCTGCATATAGACGATCTAATCATCACTTGTATGTAGCAGACGCGATCGAGTACCGGCAGCTTCTAGTCTCCCATGGAGTCTATTGAAGCATGCCAAAATTAAAAAAAAAAGTTTTTAAAAATATGAAAAAAATAAAAAAAATATAAAAGTTTAAATCACCCTCCTTTTGCCCCATTCAAAATAAAACAATAAAAATATCAAACATACACATATTAGGTATCGCCGTGTTCAGAATCACCCGATCTATCAATAAAAAAAAGGATTAACCCGATCGCTAAATGGCGTAGTGGGTAAAAAAAATCGAAAAGCCAGAATTACGTTTTTTTGGTTTCAACCACATTGCATTAAAATACAATAACGGGCGATAAAAAGATCGTATCTGCACATAAATTATATCCTTAAAAAAATCAGCTCGGCACGCAAAAATAAGCCCTCATTCAACCCCAGATCACGAAAAATGGATTCACTACGAGTATCGGAAAATGGGGCAATTTTTTTTTTTTTTTAGCAAACTTGGGAATTTTTTTTCACCACTTAGATAAAAAAGAACCTACACATTTTGGTGTCTATGAACTCATAGTGTCCTGGAGAATAATAATAGCATTTAGTGAACCTAGCAAACAGCCAAACGAAAAACAAGTGTGGGATTGCATTTTTTTTTGCAATTTCACTGCACTTGGAATTTTTTTCCTGTTTTCGAGTACACAACATGGTAAAACCGATGGTGATGGTGTCATTCAAAAGTACCACTTGTCCCGCAAAACATAAGCCCTCACAAGACCATATCGACGGAAAAATAAAAAAGTTATGGCTCTGGGAAGAAGGGGAGCAAAAAACGAAAACGTAAAACCGAAAAAAGCTGGGGTCATTTAGGGGTTAAACTAAATCATAGTTACCATTGTAATAATTAACATCCTTTTTTCAGACTGAGGAAGACCGTAAGAACGTCCTGAGACTCCAGGATCTGGTTGACAAACTGCAGCTGAAGGTCAAGGCTTACAAGAGACAATCTGAGGAATCTGTAAGTAAAATCTAGTCGATTTGACATTTTTTGTTGTTTAAAGGGATTAATTCGATCACTGATTATTATGTGCTGTTGTGTTCAGGAGGAACAAGCCAATGCCCATCTGAGCCGCTTCAGGAAGGTCCAACACGAGCTTGAAGAGGCTGAGGAGAGAGCTGACATTGCTGAGTCCCAAGTGAACAAGCTGAGGGCCAAGAGCCGTGACATTGGTGGAAAGGTAATATATGAAGATATTTTGATTGATGTGACATATATGTATTTTTAAAAGCTATTTGATTTTAATATGTTTTTCTCTTATTTTACTTACAGAAGGAAAGCGAAGAGTAAAGTGTGTAAATGACTGAAGACTGAGGAAATCTCAAAATGGGAACTTCTCAGTCTTTAATTTTGTCTTTTATTTATGTTGTTAATAAATTTCATATGTGAGCCTTTTAAATTTGAGTCATCTTGCATTTTTACAGCCAACCATTCACAAGTTTAATAAGTTTAATACAAACTGACATTTTTTGTCCCTAAAACTTGATGAATAATTCATTCAACACTGACTTAATATCTATAGACAACAGAGAGCTCCATCACAGAGCCTCAGGTTAAGTGGTGCGAAGCAAAGAGTACTCTTATCTATTAAAATAGTGAAAAAACCTTGTATGTCATTTGTACTAATTAACAATTGTATCATTAGGTGGGAGATTATAAAGGTGTTGTCCATCTTTGGGGACAATTTGGCTTTTATTTTACTTTAAAGCAAGTATATGGGGCTAAACTACTTTTTGGATCCCTAGAAACTCATTTATGATTACACAAATCACGTAATCAACGTCATTAGTGGAATGCATTATATGGAAATTGTTACTGATCCAACTTAGCAGAGCTTCCCATCAAAGAGTATACTCTCCAGCTAGATCATAAATACAATAAATCAGTTTTACACTGGGATGGTACAAGTCATTACATAGTTAAATCTATCACATTTTAGCGACAAAAGCTAGTTGGGTTTAGACATCTTTTTGTCCTTGACATTTGTTTTTATCAGTTAGAGCACCAATTTGAGCTTCAGACTTGCTATTCCACATTAACTTGAATGGAAACCTACCATCAAAAAATTACCTAGTTTAAATCAGGTTTTTGAGTCAAATGTATTTTTTTAAATGTTGGAAATATTTATTTCTTTTTGTCACACTCTTTATTATAAAAAGAAAATGGTAATATTGCAATTTTCACACTGGTCACTTGTGATTTTTAGGCTCATATTTCCCGTCCTTTAAAGAAGAGTCGTAAGCAAGCTTCAATATCATCAGAGGCAGGATTACAATGATTGATAACACCTCAATGCACAGATGATAACACGGGTTCCAACAATCACAATAGGTGACGGTCCCCTTCTTACACATTGACTTGTGCACACATTGACTAGACACTTTAATACAAAACATAGGAATGGCATCTGACCATTGTAGCTAATGTACATGTGTTGTTTCCTAAAATAACAGGACGCTAGAAAGTAAACAAAAAAGTCCCAGTGACCGATGTGAAAATTGCAAGCTTTCTATTTTTTTAATACAAATTCTGATATTGAAAAAAAAACATTGCAAAAAATATTGTAAAAATACATTTGAGCTGAAAACCTGGTTTAAACAATAGGTAATTTTCTGACAATAGCTTCCCTTTAAGCCTACCATACACAATACATAGCTGTTAGCCACT
>JARQOD010000008.1:140561050-140636164 GCA_033576555.1 Oophaga sylvatica
GGGTGGTAGACGGAGACGAGGAAGGAGATGTAAGGTGGTGCTGAACCGTGGGGTGCTTTGTGGGTGAGTGATAAGTTTATATTGAATTCTGGAGTGGATGGGTAACCAGTGTAATACCTGGCACAAGGTAGAGTCATCGGTGAAACGGTTGGTGAGAAATATGATCCTGGCTGCAGCATTCAAGACAGATTGGAGGAGGGAGAGTTTGGTAAGAGAGAGACCGATTAATAGAGAGTTACAATAGTCCAGAGAAGAATGAATAAGAGCAACAGTAACAGTTTTTGCAGAGTCGAAAGTAAGAAAAGATCGAATTCTAGAAATTTTTTGAGGTGCAGATAACAAGAGCGAGCCAGTGATCAGATGTGGGGGGTGAATGAAAGCTAAAGTATGACCCATGACAACGGGCATGTTGCTGGGGTGTAATGGTAGAACCACACATGGAAATGGCAATGTCGGGCATAGGTAGGTTAATAGAGGGAGGAAACATGAGGATTTCAGTTTTTGACAGGTTCAGTTTCTGATAGAGGGAGGACATAATGTTGGAGACAGCAGTAAGACAATCACTGGTGTTTTGTAATAATTTAGGGGTGATGTCAAGAGTAGAGGTGTATAATTGGGTGTCATCAGCATAGAGATTGCACAGTACTGGAAACAAAATCTACTGATTGTTTGTCCAATAGGGGCAGTATATACAAGAAGAGGAGGTGACCTAGGACTGATCCTTGAGGAACCCCAACAGTAAGGTGAAGATGAGAGGAGGAGCCAGCAAAAGAAACAGTGAAGGAGCGGTCAGAGAGATAGGAGGAGAACCAGGAGAGAACTGTGTCCTTGAGGCCGATGGAGCGGAGCATAGTGAGGAGGAGCTGATGATCGACAATAATGAATGCTGAGGAGAGATCCAAGAGAATTAGCATGGAGTAGTGACTAGTGTTGAGCGATACTGCTCGATATCTAAAAATATCGTATCGAAATGGTATCGCCGATATCACTAAATATCGTCGATATCCGATTCCGATACCGGAAGTCCAATGTAAGTCTATGGGAACAAAAAAATCGCAACTAAAAAAAACCTTTATTTCCTTGTAAACACTAAATATACACACATAGAATACATATATATATATATATATACATGTCATTGTGACATATATATATACATATATGTATAGTTTATACACTTCTACATAGTAAAATATCCTCTGATTCAATTGCCGGGTAAAGCCGGCTTCTGTGAAAAGACAGAAGCACCCGACATGAAATGACACTTGGTGTACATAGGGTTAACCATGTCTTTTCATGTCGTTTGCAATCTGATTTGCACAAACAATTACATCAGTCTATGTGTGCAAAATTTCACACCTGTAGGGGTTAATTAAAGGTGTAAATTCGTTGTAAAAAAAACGGACTTTTTTGCTACGAATTTACACCTTTAATTAACCCCTACAGGTGTGAAATTTTGCACACTTACACTCATGTAATTGTTTGTGCAAATCAGATATCAAACTACATGAAAAGACATGGTTAACTCTATGTAAACCAAGTGTCATTTCATGTCGGGTTCTGCATTTTCACATATATATATATTTATATTTATAGTTCATACACTTCTACATAGTATAATAGCCGCTAATTCAATTGCCGGCTTTTGTGAAAATGCAGAACCCGACATGAAATGACACTTGGTTTACATAGAGTTAACCATGTCTTTTCATGTAGTTTGATATCTGATTTGCACAAACATTTCTTTTATTGTACTCTCATTCCTGCGACACCATCGATCTCCTGTAAAAAAAGAAAAAAAACAAACCAACAGTATACCACCTGTCCGACGCAGTCCATAGTAACGACAGTCCCACGACGATCCAGCTCTGCTACATCGCAATGACAGGCAGAGCCTGTCATCGCGACGCAGCACAGCTGATTACCTGCTTCCCCGGCGGTGACGTCATCGGACTGACTGCTTTACGGCCGGGATTACCCAGCAGTCACTGCAGTTATCGCGAGAAACTGCATGTGACCGCCGGGTAGAAGAGGATGGCGGCCATGAAGCAGTCCAGGCCGTGACCGCCGGAGATCTTCTGCCAGGTAAGTGCCGCTGACTCCTGACAGACCCGACCGACGGACACTGACAGTGACAGACCCGACCGACGGACACTGACAATGACAGTGACAATCCCGATTCCGGTATTCGATATGACGAAAATATCGGTATTCGGAATCGAAAGGCCGATACAGCTAATATCGGCCGATATCCGATATTTGCAGTATCGTATCGCTCAACACTAGTAGTGACCATTAGATTTAGCTGTTAGATCATTGAAGACTTTAGTGAGGGTAGTTTCAGTAGAGTGTGAAGAACAGAAACCGGATAGATGAGAGAAGAGAGTTATCTGAGATATAGCGGATTATACAGGAGTGGAAACGCGTTTCAGGAGTTTAGAGATGAAGGGAAGATTAGAGACAGGTCTACAGTTAGCAGCACAGTTTTGGTCGACGGATGTTTTTTTGGGTGATGGATGTATGATGGCATGCTTAAATGAGGAGGGAAAGATACCGGAAGAGAGAGGTTGAATATTTTTGTTAGGTGAGTGGTGACAGCAGGGGAAAGGGACTACTAGAGATGTGACAGAATAGGGTCACTGGTGCAAGTAGTAGGTGAGAGGATGCAAGAAGCCTGATCACTTTTTCTTCTGAGACTGGTTCAAAGTCAGACAGTGAGCTAGATGGAGTGGGCGAGGGAGGACAGTGCATGGTATGAGGGGATTGGGAGAAATTTCCAGTCAGATATGGTCAATTTTTTCTTTGAAATAATTGGCAAGATTGTCAGTGAGGAGATCTATAGTTGGGGACTGCACTCTTGGGTTGAGTAGGGAATGAAAAGTGTCAAAGAGACGTTTAGGATTATTGGATAGTGATGTGATGAGGGTGTTGAAACATATTTATTTGGATTTATTTGGAAAGGTGAAGTGCAGAGTTGTATGTTTTAAGCATAAACTTATAATGGATGAAATCTTCGGGCACATTGGATTTTCTCCACAGACATTCGGCGCACCGGGAACACCACTGTAGGAAACGTGTTTGCAGTATGTGTCACGGTTGTCGCCGTCTGTGCCGAGTTGTTCTATGTATAGGATGTGCAGCTTCATCCAGGGCACTTTGCAGTGTTTCATTATAAGGGTACATACTCACTGGCGCCGAAAACGGATGATATTCAGGCGAAAAAAAATCGGATTCAAATCTGACCAATGTTATTCAATAGGTGAGTTCTCATTTGCAATTTTTTTCTCATCAGAAATTGGTGTGAGAAAAAAAATCGCAGCAAGCTGCGATTTGATGCGATTTTGGGATGATAATCGCCAATGCAAGTTTAAAAAACTATTAAAAAACGCACAGCACTCGCACCATGCAAGTGCTGTCCGATTTATACGCACCAGTCTCCTTTGAAAAGCCGGCAATTCATCCCCGGCTACTGTAAAATCACACTGACAGCTCACAAAACACTAGTTACATACACATAGAATACATATATATATATATATATACATGTCATTGTGACACATACATATACATATATTTATAGTTCATACACTTCTACATACTGTAATAGCTGCTAATTCAATTACCGGCTTTTGTGAAATCACAGAACCCGACATGAAATGATACATTGTTTACACACAGTTAACCATGTCATTTCATGTATTTTGATATATGGTTTTAACTTACAATTCCATAAGTGTATGTGTGCAAAATTTCAGACATGTAGGGGTTAATTAAAGGTGTAAATTCGTTGAAAAAAAATGTGTGGGCTCCCGCTGTATTTTCTCCACCAGACAGACAAAGCAAGCGAGTGGGGGCACATAATAATAGCCTAGGGAGGGTACTTTTTTTTGTGCCCCCCCTGGCTACTAACATCTGCCTCCAGACACCCCAGAAAGGGCAAATCTCTAATTAGATTTGCCCTTTCTGGCACTTTGCCCGTCTATTCCCATTGCCCTGTAGCGAATGGGTTAATAAGGGGTTAAAGCCACCTTGCAATTGAAAGGTCACTTTAAGCCAGGTTAATAATTGAGAGCTGTCAATCAGACAACTATCAATTATTAATCCTATTGTATGAAAGAAAAATCAAACACACACACTTTAATAAAAAGAAAGTTTAATGAAATAATCACACCGTTTTTGACCATATTTTATTTTCCTGCTAAAACCATTCCCTGTAATAAAAATAAAATAAAAAAGCAAAATTATTCTTACCAATCCGATGCACAGTCAGGTCCCACGGTGTAATCCATCAGAAAGGGTTAACAGGTTACAGCTAGCAGGGAGCTAATGCTGCCTGCTAGCTGTAACACTCTGAATGAATAACTTCCTCTCCCAGCGAAAGGAGAGGAAGTGATTAATGAGTGGAGCTTAATTGATTTATTGCCACTTTCACTTCAGTGACCTGACCTAAAGTGAAAGTGGGACACAATCAATTAAGCTTCCCACCACAGTAATCACATCCTCTCCTGTCGTCGGGAGAGGAACTTATTCATTCAAGAGCTTTCAGCTGAGCATGCAGCATTACTTGCGCTGCTTAGCTGAAAGCTAGTTAACCCTTTGTGAAGGATTACAGCGTGGGACGTGTCAGATCGCCAGATAGGTAAGAATAATGTTGTTTTATTATTTTTTCTTTATTTTAGGAGATCAAGGGCTTCGCACGGATTAAGAGTAAAATAAAAGATGGTCAAAAAAATGTGTTTTTATTTCATTAAAATTATTTATTCTTAAAGTGTGTGTGTTTTTTATTTACTTCAATAGGATTAATAATTGATAGTTGTCTAATTGACAGCTCTCAATTATTAACCTGGCTTAAAGTGACCTTTCAATTGCAAGGTGGCTTTAACCCCTTATTAACCCATTCACCACCGCTACAGGGCAATGGGAATAGACGGGCAAAGTGCCAGAAAGGGCTAATCTAATTAGAGATTTGCCCTTTCTGGGGTGTCTAGGGGCAGATGTTAGTAGCCAGGGGGGCACAAAAAAATGTACCCTCCCTAGGCTATTATTATCTGCCCCCACTCGCTTGCTTTGTCTGTCTGGTGGAGAAAATACAGCGGGAGCCCACGCATTTTTTTTCAACGAATTTACACCTTTAATTAACCCCTACATGTCTGAAATTTTGCACACATACACTTATGTAATTGTAAGTTAAAACCATATATTAAAGTACATGAAATGACATGGTTAACTGTGTCTAAACAATGTATCATTTCATGTCGGCTTTTGTGATTTCACAAAAGCCGGCAATTGAATTAGCGTCTATTTCAGTATGTAGAAGTGTATGAACTATAAATATATGTATATATATGTCACAATGACATATATATAATATATAATATATATAATGTATTCTATGTGTGTATATGTATTGTTTCTATTCTTTATTAAAGCTGTCAGTGTGTGATTTTATTATATATAATTATTTGCTTTTTGTGTACATTGTTTTTTGACAATGTGATTTTTACATGACTTTTTGCATAGAGATAACTGCTGTATGTAAAACTTCATGTTAAAATCGCATTGCATACAGATGGAAAACTGATGGAGAACTGATGGAAAACGCATGGTGCGATTTAAAATCGCATGCAAATCGCATGCCTTTTTACAACAATTGTACCGTTTTTTTCCCTGCAGAAAACGGACCGATTTTTTTCCAGCCAGTGAGTATGAGCCCTAATGTTTTAGTGCAGAGTCAGGACATGAGAAGGAAGAGATTGGGGCGAAAGATGACTGCAAATTCTTCATAAGTTTCTGGGTGTTAATGGCACATATATTTCTATAAGTGTGGAAAGTGGGGGTGTCCTGACGATATGACAGTTCTTGAAGGAGAATGAAAGAAGGTTGTGGTCATAGAGCGGAAGAGAGGAGTTGGTAAAATCAAACACTGAGCAAAGCTGGGAGAAGACCAGGTCGAGGAAGTTTCCGCCTTCATGCTGTGAAAGGCCGAATGAGGAGGTTAGAGATAAAAGGTGAGTGGCAGATGGGGAGAGGTGAAAAACAAAGTAAAGTAAAGTCTCCCATGATGAGGGTGGGGATGTCACAGGGGAGAAAATGTGGAAGCCAGGTGACAAAGTGATCCAGGAACTGACGGGAGGGGTCCACAGGACAATACACAACCACCACTCGCATGGACAAGGGGATGTAGAGTTTGACAGCATGGACCTCAAAAGGGAAGACAAATGAGGGTACTTGAGGGATAACCTAAAAGGTACATTTGAGTTATAGGAGCAGACCAACGCCTCCACCTCGTCTGTTGTCCGATCTTGGGGTATGAGAAAAATGTAGTTTACCATATGAAAGAGTAGCAGCGCAGCAGTGGTGTCTGACTGTTGGTTTCAGTAAGAGCCAGAAGTGTTGTGAATGGGTTTGAGATGAGTTCTGAGCAGAGGCTCCCTCTGGTGGTTACAAGCGGTGCTAGTGAAGATTGTGAGGACTGGGAATCAGGTGTTACTGACTGGTCTTATATAAGGGAGTCATTTTCCCATCAGGGTTGCCGGTGATCAATCGTTCTGGTCTGAATCCTTCATTCCAGTTTCCCTTGTAGCCTGCTGTGTCGTGTCTGCATCTCCTGCTAACAGATAAGACTTTTTCTTCTTTTGTGTTTTTGCTATATTTTTGCATTTTGTCCTGCACTTCTGTGGGGGCCTTCTGGGTCCCCTCCGGGGCTTTTGCCCTCTCAGTTTAGTTCAGCCACTGAGTTTGTACTTTTGCTTTTTCCAGTTTTTTCAGTGGCTGCTGTTTTGATTTTGTTACACCAGAGAACTAATTTAGGTGGTAGAGGTCGTGTGATCTCAGGTGATTTTGAAATTAGTAGAGTTGGTGCTTTTCAGGGTTTTCTGGGATTGCAGTAAGTACCCTTCCTGTCCTTTTCTATTTAGATAGTTTGGGCCCCAGCGTTTGCTCATACTATTTTCTTTCTGTGTCAGTATTTCCTCTTGTCTAACCGCCATTACATTTTTGGGGGCTTTCTATTATCTTTGGGGTTCTGCTCCGGGGCAGATAGCTTTCCTATTTCTATCTTTAGGTGTAGTTAGTTTCTCAGGCTGTGACGAGGCGTCTAGGACCAACGTAGGAACGCTCCACGGCTGCCTCTAGTTGTGGTGGTTAGTCAGGGTACTGCAATCTCATAGATTCCAACTGCTCTGGTGTATTGCCTTTTTTACCTGCACTCCTCAGCTACCGAAACATAACAGTATCACCGGCCTAAAAATTGAAAATTGTATGTACTCACAGAAGGGAAAAAATATTGTGAAAGAAAAAAGGTTGTCAGAGTTGTCAGAGATATTTTTCTGTTTGTTGCATTTTTTTTTCCCTCTGTATCTCTGGGTGCTGGGGAGGATCTTTTCTCCCAATGGAGTTTGCACAGTTGTCTGGCCGTGTGGATCAGCTTGCCACTGAGGTTCGGAGTATTGCTGCATATCTTGCTGGGTTGCCTGTTGTGGAACCTAGGATCCCCATGCCAGATTTGTTTTTGGGGGATCGAGCTAAGTTTCAGAATTTCAAAAATAATTGTAAATTGTTTTTTGCCTTAAAATCTAAGTCCTCAGGAAACGCAGCGCAGCAGGTTCAAATTATCATCTCTCTCCTGCGCGGCGACCCTCAGGATTGGGCTTTTTCCCTGATACCTGGGGATCCTGTTTTGAGTGATGTTGATGCATTTTTTCAGGCTTTGGGGTTATTGTACGATGAGCCTAATGTCACTGATCAAGCTGAAAAAGCCTTGTTGGCATTAAATCAGGGGCTTGATGACGCTGAGTTATACTGTCAGAGATTCCGTAGGTGGGCAGTCCTGACCAAATGGAATGACGATGCTTTGGCGGCCCTTTTCCGGAAGGGTCTGTCAGATAATGTAAAGGATGTTATGGTGGGATTCCCTGTCCCCTCTGGTCTCAATGATTCTATGTCATTAGCGATTCAAATTGACAGACGTTTGCGTGAGCGGAGAAGTATGCGTGGAATAGTGTTGCCTTGTGAACCTGCTTCTGAGCCCATGCAGTGTGATGGAGTGGTGTCTGGGGCACAGCGTCATGAGTTTCGAAAGCGCAATGGGTTATGTTTCTACTGTGGTGATCCCTCTCATGCTATTTCAGTCTGCCCTAAGCGGGGAAGACGTTTTGCACGCTCAGTTGTCTTGGGTAGTGTTCAGACTAAGTTTTTATTAACTGTCACTCTGATATGCTCTCTGTCCTCATTTTCTGCTCAGGCTTTCGTTGTTTCTGGAGCAGCTATTAACCTGATGGATTATGATTTTGCTAAACGTTGTGGGTTTCCCTTGATACCCCTACAGAAGTCTATTCCCCTACTGGGGATCGATTCTACCCCTTTGGCTGAGAATAAACCCCAGTTTTCTACTCAGGTGGTGATAATGAGGGTTGAACCTGATCACCAGGAGTGCTGCAAATTTTTGGTTCTGTATAATCTGCATGACATTATCGTGCTGGGTTTTCCTTGGTTACAGTCTCATAATCCTGTTTTGGATTGGAAATCTGTGTCTGTAACCAGTTGGGGCTGCCAATGTGTTAATACCAACACTCCTGTTTTTTCTGCCTCCCCCCAGGCTCAGGATGTTCCTGACTTTTTGATTGATTTTTCTGATGTGTTTAGCGAAAGTAAATCTGAATCCTTGCCTCCCCATAGGAGCTATGACTGCGCTATTGAATTAGTGCCGGGTAGTAAATTCCCTAAAGGTCGCCTTTTTAACTTGTCTGTACCTGAACATGACGCTATGCGGTCTTATATCAAGGAATCATTGGAGAAGGGTCATATCAGACCATCCTCTTCACCCTTAGGTGCCGGTTTTTTCTTTGTGGCCAAAAAAGATGGTTCATTAAGGCCGTGTATTGATTATCGTCTCTTGAACAATATTACTGTGAAATATCAATACCCGTTACCCTTGATTTCTGACCTGTTTTCCAGGGTGAAAAACGCTACTTGGTTTACCAAGCTTGACCTCAGGGGGGCGTATAACCTTATTCGCATTAAGCACGGGGATGAATGGAAGACGGCATTCAATACCCCTGAAGGGCATTTTGAGTACCTAGTGATGCCCTTTGGGCTCACTAATGCTCCTTCCGTCTTCCAGTCCTTCATGAATGACATTTTCAGTGATTTTGTGGACAAATTTCTGATTGTTTATTTGGATGATATCTTGATTTTTTCTAATGACTGGGACTCTCATGTGAAACATGTTCGAACTGTATTCCAGATTTTGAGAGAGAATGCTCTGTATGTGAAGGGATCAAAGTGTCTTTTTGGCGTACAGAGGATCTCATTTCTGGGATTCATTTTGTCCCCATCTGTTATTGAAATGGACCCGGTCAAGGTTCAGGCCATCTGTGATTGGGTCCAACCTACTTCATTAAAGGCTCTTCAGAGATTTTTGGGTTTTGCCAATTTTTATCGTAAATTTATTGGTAATTTCTCGGTTATTGTTAAACCATTAACTGATTTGACCAGAAAGGGTTCTGATGTGGTGAATTGGCCTCCTGAGGCAGTCTCTGCATTTCAGGAACTTAAGCAGAGATTCACTTCTGCTCCTGTTCTACGGCAGCCTGATGTTTCTCTGCCATTTCAGGTGGAGGTTGATGCCTCTGAAATTGGGGCAGGTGCCGTTTTGTCCCAAAAAGATCCAGAGACCTCTAAAAGTAACCCTTGTGCCTTTTTCTCTCGAAAATTTTCTCCTACTGAACGTAATTATGACGTGGGTAATCGGGAGTTATTGACCATGAAGTGGGCTTTTGAAGAGTGGAGACATTGGCTGGAGGGAGCCAAACATCAGGTGGTGGTCCTTACGGACCATAAGAATCTGGTCTATCTGGAATCTGCCAAGCGACTCAATCCTAGACAGGCCAGGTGGGCCTTGTTTTTCACACGTTTTAATTTTGTGGTTTCCTTTCTTCCTGGCACTAAGAATGTTAAGGCGGATGCCCTCTCGAGGAGTTTCCTTGCGGACTCTCCTGAGTTATCTGATCCTTCTGTTATTTTGAAAGAGGGTGTAGTTCTTTCCGCCATCTCGCCCAATTTGAGACTTGCTCTGGAGGGGTGTCAGGAGGATAGGCCCGAGCGCTGCCCTGTTGGAAAATTGTTTGTCCCGGACCAATGGAAAAAGAGTGTGATGTCTGAGATTCATTGTTCCGCATTGGCTGGGCATCCCGGAATTTTTGGTACCAGAGACTTGGTTACTCGGTCCTTTTGGTGGCCTACCTTGTCTCGTGATGTCAGGGAATTTGTGCAGTCCTGCGGGACTTGCTCTCGCTCCAAGCCTTGCTCTCGCTCTAGTGGTTTGTTGATGCCATTGCCTGTGCCCAAGAGACCATGGACCCATATCTCTATGGATTTCATTTCCGATCTTCCTGTTTCTCAGAGAATGACCACCATCTGGGTAATTTGTGATAGGTTTTCCAAAATGATACATCTTGTGCCATTACCTAAGTTGCCTTCCTCCTCTGAATTGGTGCCGTTGTTCCTTCAGCACGTGGTTCGTTTACACGGCATTCCTGAGAACATTGTGTCTGACAGAGGAGTCCAGTTTGTTTCCAGATTTTGGAGGACTTTTTGTTCTAAACTGGGTGTTCAATTGTCTTTCTCCTCGGCATTTCATCCTCAGACCAATGGTCAAACTGAGAGAACAAACCAGACATTGGAGACTTATCTAAGATGCTTTGTGTCTGCTGATCAGGATGACTGGGTCTCTTTTTTGCCTTTGGCTGAGTTTGCTCTTAATAATAGGGCTAGCTCTGCCACTTTGATGTCTCCGTTTTTCTGTAATTCTGGGTTTCACCCTCGATTTTCTTCAGGAGAGACGGAGGCTTCTGTCTGTCCAGGTGTTGACTCTGTTGTGGAGCGTATGCAACAGATTTGGGACCAGGTAGTGGAGAGGTTGTCCCTCTCTCAGGAGAAGGCCCAGCGGTTTGCTAACCGGCATAGGACTGATGGTCCTCGGTTTAAAGTGGGGGACTTGGTCTGGTTGTCCTCAAAGAATATTCCTATGAGAGTAGCATCTCCTAAATTTAAGCCTAGGTTCATTGGACCTTATAAGATCATGGAGATTATTAATCCTGTTTCTTTTCGTTTGCTTCTTCCAGGGACATTTAAGATCCATAACGTGTTCCACAAGTCCTTGTTGAAGAGGTTTGTTGAGCCAGTGGTTCCTGCTGCTGTGCCTCCTGACCCTGTTTTGGTTGAGGGCAATCTGGAGTATGTGGTTGAGAAAATATTGGATTCTCGTTTTTCTAGACGGAAACTCCAGTATTTGGTTAAATGGAGAGGTTATGGTCAGGAAGACAATTCTTGGGTGTTTGCTTCGGACATCCATGCTAGGAGACTTATCCGTGCGTATCATAGAACTCGTCCTGACCGACCTGGTTGCTCAGGTGAGGGTTCGGTGACCCCTCCTCAAGGGGGGGGTACTGTTGTGAATGGGTTTGAGATGAGTTCTGAGCAGAGGCTCCCTCTGGTGGTTACAAGCGGTGCTAGTGAAGATTGTGAGGACTGGGAATCAGGTGTTACTGACTGGTCTTATATAAGGGAGTCATTTTCCCATCAGGGTTGCCGGTGATCAATTGTTCTGGTCTGAATCCTTCATTCCAGTTTCCCTTGTAGCCTGCTGTGTCGTGTCTGCATCTCCTGCTAACAGATAAGACTTTTTCTTCTTCTGTGTTTTTGCTATATTTTTGCATTTTGTCCTGCACTTCTGTGGGGGCCTTCTGGGTCCCCTCCGGGGGCTTTTGCCCTCTCAGTTTAGTTCAGCCACCGAGTTTGTACTTTTGCTTTTTCCAGTTTTTTCAGTGGCTGCTGTTTTGATTTTGTTACACCAGAGAACTAATTTAGGTGGTAGAGGTCGTGTGATCTCAGGTGATTTTGAAATTAGTAGAGTTGGTGCTTTTCAGGGTTTTCTGGGATTGCAGTAAGTACCCTTCCTGTCCTTTTCTATTTAGATAGTTTGGGCCCCAGCGTTTGCTCATACTATTTTCTTTCTGTGTCAGTATTTCCTCTTGTCTAACTGCCATTACATTTTTGGGGGCTTTCTATTATCTTTGGGGGTTCTGCTCCGGGGCAGATAGCTTTCCTATTTCTATCTTTAGGTGTAGTTAGTTTCTCAGGCTGTGACGAGGCGTCTAGGACCAACGTAGGAACGCTCCACGGCTGCCTCTAGTTGTGGTGGTTAGTCAGGGTACTGCAATCTCATAGATTCCAACTGCTCTGGTGTATTGCCCTTTTTACCTGCACTCCTCAGCTACCGAAACATAACACAGAAGGTTAAGACAAATAAAAAGGAAGAAGTCATGGATGAAGGAGAGTTTATTACATACTAAGCAAGAATTCCAGAGGGCACAATTAAAAGAGAAAGAAGGCATTCAGAGAATATAAATGAGATTTGAGGGGTTTCTGAGTGTAGTAGTTGAGGGGTTCGACTTATTATAACATGAGGGGCCAGGGTTGGAAGATATTTTGCCTGCAACTAGGAGAAGGAGGATAGAAAAAGTGAACAGATGGTTGAGTGATTTGTGAGACAGTCTCTTGTGATAGTGGGACTGAATGGATCTGTGCAGTTTAGCTATGTGAAAAGAGTGTAAGTGCTATACATAGGAGAGGAAAGGACCGAGGGGCTGATCAAGATGGAGTGTAAAGTGTTAGTGCAAGAATGGTGGATGTTAGTGAATGTAGCTGCCAGGATATACATGATACAAATGCATATGGTGAATATTTGTTGCAATCCAAATGTACTGGGAATAGGTTTTTTTAAATGTGTTACCTGTTTCCTGCCCTGTCTAACTGCCATAATTAACTGCAAGGCGCTTTGGAAAAATGTACTTAGAATAAAATGTATATAAATGCCCGAAGAAAAGAAAAAAACAGTTGTTCCAGCTTCTAAAATTTCCTTTATTTTCCAAAATGTAAAAAATCATGTTCAGTTGAATTCCTCATATGAAAGGTGGATATGCTCATAGGCACCAGCCATACAGCTACGCGTTTCGATCCCCTATGGATCTTTGTCACAGCTGTGACAAAGCTTGAGCTTGAGCTGTGACAAAGATCCATAGGGGATCAAAACGCGTAGTTGTATGGCTGGTGCCTGTGAGCATATCCACCTTTCATATGAGGAATTCAACTGAACATGATTTTTTACATTTTGGAAAATAAAGGAAATTTAGAAGCTGGAACAACTGTTTTTTTTTCTTCAGTCAAGCAACGTCTGGTCTGGACGAAGTTCCATGCTTCAGGAGTGGTTGGTGAGCTGGCTAGGGCTTTTAGCCCACATTTTTTCCTTTTCGTATATAAATGCCCCCCTACATAAATGCTCCCCAAGCTACTGTATGTCTGACTATGTAGGAGGTTTGTAGGAGGTTTGTACTTAGATCTATCACTAATTTGAATCGTTAGCAATCAATCAATCAACTAAGTTAAGACAGCAGGAGATAATGAATGCAGAGAAAAATAAGTTTGCAGGCCAATATGGATCATAAACCTCTTTGATAAAGTGACATGACCTTACAACTTAAGGGACATGCTTAGTAATATGAATTAACTATATACCATTAAATATGCTTGCAAAGATGGAATTAAAGTGACAGGAAACATGCAGGACATATGCAGCAGATGAATAATAATAATAATAATCTTTATTTATATAGCGCCAACATATTCCGCAGCGCTTTACAGTTTAACAGTTTCAAAACACAAGTCATAAGTAGCAACGTTAACAATACAATAATTAAAGCAAAAAAAGATGAGATGACCCTGCTCGTGAGAGCTTACAATCTACAATGAGGTAGGGGAGGTACAAAGTATAGGTGTGTATATACAATGGTGTATTTACAATGATGTTCCAGCCATCTTGAGGGAGGGAATGAGGGAGGGATGGATGGAGATAGTGAATGGGCAACACACACACACTTACACATAGAATGACTTTGATTAGTGAACAAATGTGTTTAGAGGGAGCGCCTGAAACCATGCAAATTGTGGATAGTCCTAATTTATTGGGGTAGAGCATTCCAGAGGATTGGCGCAGCGCGGGAGAAGTCTTGGAGTCGGAAGTGGGAGGTACGGATTAGTGCAGAGGTTAGTCTAAAGTCATTTGCAGAGCGCAGCAGTCGGTTAGGCCGATGGATAGAAATGAGGGAGGAGATGTAGGGGGGTGCTGCACTGTGGAGAGCTTTGTGGGTGAGAACAAGTACTTTGAATTGGATCCTATAATGAATGGGCAGCCAATGTAAGGACTGGCGAAGAGTACCGATTAGCCAGATGGATGACCCTGGCTGCTGCATTCAGTATGGACTGGAGAGGGGACAGTCGAGTAACGGGGAGGCCAAGTAATAGAGCATTGCAGTAGTCCAGGCGGGAGGGGATCAATGCTACAGTGAGAGTTTTTGTTGCTTCCATGGTGAGAAAAGGGCGGATTCTGGAGATGTTCTTTAGGTGTATGCGGCAAGAGCGGGCAAGAGATTGTATGTGGGAGGTGAAGGAGAGATTGGTGTCAAACATAACACCCAGACAGCGAGCCTGCTGCCGGGGTGTTATTATGCTGCTGCCCAAGGAGAGGGAAATGTCAAATTTAGGGAGGTTAGTAGACGGCGGGAGCAGAAGAAGTTCAGTTTTGGAGAGGTTGAGTTTCAGATAGAACCAGGAGAGAGCAGTGTCCTTAATGCCTAGTGACTGACTAGAGCCTAGAGAGTAGTAGACGGTGGTCAACCATGTCGAAAGCTGCAAAAAGGTCGACAAGAATGAGCAGAGAGTGGTCACCGTTACGTTTTGCTGTCAGAAGGTCATTGGTCACTTTGATGAGTGCAGTTTCAGTCGAATGTAGGGGGCGGAAACCGGACTGTGAAGGGTCTAGGAGGGTGTGAGTGAAGAGGTAACTGGAAAGGCGGGAGTAGACTAGGCTATTCAAAAGTTTAGAGATGAAAGGGAGATTGGAGACTGGTCTGTAGTTGTTTGTGCAGGAAGGGTCGAGAGCGGGTTTCTTTAGTAATGGAGTAACGATGGAGTGTTTGAAGGAGGATGGGAAAATGCCAGAGGAGAGTGAGAGATTAAAGATTGTAGTTAGGTGAGTTGTGACAACTGGAGAGAGAGACTGGAGGAGATGTGAGGGGATGGGGTCGGTAGTGCATGTAGTCGGACGAGAGGAAGAGAGGAGTCTGGAGACTTCTTCTGTGATGGGATCAAATGTGGAAAGTGAGCCAGGGGAAATGCAGGGAGGGAAGGGAGTCACAGCACTTGGTGGTTGAGAGCAGATTTCCTGACGGATATTATCTATTTTTTCTATAAAGTGGGAGGCCAGGTCATCAGCACAAATGTCTGACAGGGGCTTGTGCTTTTGGCCTGAGAAGGGAGTGAAAAGTGTCAAAAAGTTTCTTGGGGTTGTTGGCTAGTGAGGAGATTAGGGTGGTGAAGTAGGTCTGTTTGGCGAGGTGAAGGGCAGCGTTATAAGTTCTTAACATGAATTTAAAGTGGATGAAGTCTTGTGGTGTGCGGGTTTTTCTCCATAGGCGTTCAGCACTCCTAGAGCATCGCTGGAGAAGTTGAGTTTGCGATGTGAGCCAGGGCTGTTTTACTGTGTGTTTGGAAGTTCTGAGGGTGAGCGGCGCTACTTGGTCAAGGGTGCTTCTAAGAAAGTCATTGTAGTGATGAACAGCCAGATCATTACAAGAAAAAGAGGAGATTGGGGACAGTGATCAGTGTAGGGAGTCTGAAAGTGTCTGAGGGTTAATGGCTTGTAGATTTCTGAATGTGTGGTAGGTAGGAGTGCGCTGGGGTGGTCAAGGATTTGTAAGCATGAAGGAGAGAATGTTGTGGTCAGAGAGTGGAAGCGGTGAGTTATTTAGGTGGGAGACTGAACAGAGCAGGACAAAGACCAGGTCAAGGGTGTTACTGTCCTTGTGTGTCTCAGAGGTTGAAAGCCGTGAGAGGCCTAGAGAAGTGGTTAGTGATAGAAGCTGAGATGCAGATGTGGAAGTAGGGCTGTTAATGGGGATGTTGAAGTCTCCAAGGATAAGGGTTGGTAGTTCTGAGGACATGAAGTGCGGCAGCCAGGCTGAGAAGTGGTCAAGGAACCGGGTGGGCGAGCCTGGGGGCCGATATATGACCGCTAATCTAAGGGAGAGGGGACGGAAGAGCCTGATGGTGTGGACCTCAAAAGAAGGGAATGAGAGTGATGGAATTGGGGGGATGACCTGGAAAGTGCATTGTGGGGACAGGAGTATGCCGACTCCACCACCATGTCTGTTTGTGGGTCTCGGGGAATGGGAGAACTGTAAGCCACCATAGGAAATGGCAGCATGGAGACAGTGTCAGAATCCTGAATCCAAGTTTCAGTGAGGGCCAGGGAGCAGGAAGGGAAGCTTGTTACATACAGACCGTGGATTCCAGAGGGCACAATTAAAAGAAGGAGATGAGGGAGTGCAAGTAATAGTAATAAGATTATTATGGTTTCGATATGAGGAAGGATAGGGGTTGAGGTTGGGGGATGGTGGACTAGGGTTGGGGGAGATGTCCCCTGAAATCAGTAGGAGTAGGAAGATAAAGAGCAAGTACTTGTTGGAATTGTAAGTAGGTTTTTTCTGCGATGTGTTTGGGCAAGATGGGCTGAGGTTTTTCAAGAAAATAAGGAGTGCATGGGAGCTGTACATGGGAGAGGGAAGTATAGAGGGGCTGATGTGTATGAGTCATGATGGAGGGGGGATGGGGCGGTGAATGTGGATGGCAAGGGAACACAGGAGGAGAGAAATAAAGCACATGGTGAAAGCGGAAAGCAAAGTGTGGGTTGCCTGATTCCTGCCCTGATTAACTGCCATGGATAACTGCCATTCACATGATGTTTAGCTTCTGTGATGTTTTGCTTATGGGATGCGTGTGCCCCACACTGCGTGCACCCCTTAGAATGCTACTAAATATATAGCCCACACTACAGGGACAGGAGAGAGGGATTGTGGGAGCTGGTTTGGGATAATTTGGCAGCTGGGGCCAGCACACCAGGGGCTGGTTAGATGATCAAAGGCACTAGACCTGGCTACATCTATATGCTATAGCACCTTCCACCTGATAAGATCTGGAGAGGCCTCAGTCACAGATATAACACAGTAAGTATTAAATACAGTGCAACAAATTAATTATACCAAAGCTTTAGCAGGCACATTAAAATATGTAGCAAAATGGTAAAGCAGCAGATGACAGCAAGCAGAAGTATGGAGTGCGTACCATTAGGATATATTGCAGCAGGAAAGACAGCCAGCAGAGGTGGGGATTGTACCATTCAGCTGCTTGCTAGTAATGAATGGAGTGTGTACCTTTAGGATATATTGCGGCAGGAAAGACAGCCAGCAGAGGTGGGGATTGTACCATTCAGCTGCTTGCTAGTAATGAATGGAGTGCGCACCATTAGGATATATTGCAGCAGGAAACACAGCCAGCAGAGGTGGTGATTGTACCATTCAGCAGCTTGCTAGTAATGAATGGAGTGCGTACAATTAGGATATATTGCAGCAGGAAAGACAGCCAGCAGAGGTGGGGTGTAGCGCCCGCGTCCCTGCCTGCTGCCAGACAGGGACGTCGCTCTCCTCACCTGCGCTCAGCGTCCTCAGTGCGCCCAGCCTCCTCTGCGCCTCTGCCATCCTCGGCGTCCCCCTTCCGCCCTGCTGGTCCCGCGCGCTCCTTCCCTGCTACTGGCCTTAGGGCGCGCGCCCGCACCCTCCCCCACTCTTAAAGGAGCCGCGCACATTTTCCAAATCAGTCTCCAGCCAATGCTGGAGGACTCCACCCTATATTAAGGGCTTCCTCCTTAATGTAGGTGCCCGAGCAATGTTGTTCCTGTGCAGTCTAACTCTGTTTCAGCCATCAGCTCCTGATTCCAGTTACCTGCCTGTTACCTGTCGGCTTGCCTGTCTGCCATCCGTCTGCAGTTCCATCCAGAGGTTCGGACGTCATCTGCAGAGATCCCCGGCTCTTGCCTGCTCACCTAGGAGCGATCATCTGCCATCCGACTGCAGCGCCATCCGGAAGTTCGGACATCATCTGCGGAGATCCCCGGCTCTTGCCTGCTCACCTGGGAGCGATCATCTGCCATCCGACTGCAGCCTACCTGGAGGCTCCACCAGATCAGGTCGTATATGCCTGCCCTGTCCAGAGACTGCCTTGGTCACTTGCCGTGACAACCTGCCTGTACAGAGACTGCCTGGTCACTTGCCGTGACAACCTGCCTGTCCCAGAGACTGCCCTGGTCACTTGCCGTGACAACCTGCCTGTCCAGAGACTCCCTGGTCACTTGCCGTGACAACCTGCCTGTCCAGAGACTGCCTGGTCACTTGCCGTGACAACCTGCCTGTCCCAGAGACTGCCTTGGTCACTTGCCGTGACAACCTGCCTGTCCAGAGACTGCCTTGGTCACTTGCTGTGACAACCTGCCTGTCCCAGAGACTGCCTTGGTCACTTGCTGTGACAACCTGCCTGTCCAGAGACTGCCTGGTCACTTGTCGTGACAGTCTGCCTGTCCAGAGTCTGCCTCGGTCACTTACCATTACAACCTGCCTGCCCAGAGACTTCCTTGGTCACTTGCTGTGACAAACCTGCCTGTCCAGAGACTACCTATCTCCCCTGCCGTGATTCCCTGCCCCTTTCCCGGGTGCCACCCGCTCTCTTACAAGTAAACTCTCTTGTATAATAAAGCTTTGTGGTTCCACCAACCTGACCTGTCTCGTCAGTAGTTCCACCCACCAGACCCGTTACATGGGGATTGTACCATTCAGCTGCTTGCTAGTAATGAATGGAGTGCGTACCATTAGGATATATTGCAGCATGAAAGACAGCCAGCAGAGGTGGGGATTGTACCATTCAGCTGCTTGCTAGTAATGAATGGAGTACGTACCATTAGGATATATTGCAGCAGGAAACACAGCCAGCAGAGGTGGGGATTGTACCATTCAGCTACTTGCTAGTAATGAATGGAGTCCATACCTGTGTGAAGAGAGAAGATGAATGTTAATTCCTTGCCATGGATAACTGCCGTTCACATGATGCTTAGCTTCTGTGATGCTTTGCTTATGGGATGCGTGCGCCCGACACTGCGTGTGAACTATAGTTGTATGAAGGCACTTTGAAAACTTGTACTTAGAATAAAATGTACATAAATGCCTCCCCTACAGTAGCAAATATACGCTGAAATTAAATTACATGTGAGGGCGCATTTTCAGAGGCATCACATGGGTCAAAGGAATTGTGGTTTCTCTTGGCAGGACAGTAGATGAGAATGATGTGAAACTGAAAATAAGAGAAAATATCGAGCTCAGAAGGGATTCAGATTACTGGCTGACTGAAGAGGTTTTTGAGATCATTATAGGTGGTCACTAGAAACTTAGCTCCTTCATGTGGATGTTGTCATTTTTCAAGGGCAAATTTTATGACTAAGACCTAATATTCACCGATGAAATTAATAAATTCTGCTGGAGAAAATTTCTCTGAGAAGTATAAACAGGGATGATTTCTAGCTCATGAGGAAATTTGTGAGAGAACTGTTCCTGCATCAAAAGTAGAGGCATCCACTTCAAGGAAAAACAGTCTGTCGACATCACAATGGCGTAGGACGCAGCAGTAGAATGTGACCAGTTATGGGAATTAGCACCCTTCTGAATTAGGATCAATAAGGGGAGCAACCACTTGAGAGTAGTTTTAAAACACCATGCAGTAATAATTTGAAAAAATGAGTTATGTTTCAAGGCCTTCAAAAGCATTGGGTTGTAACCAATCCAAAATAATGGAAACTTTTAATGCATCCACGCATAGCCCTCCAGATTAGATGATGTGTCCGACATACGACAGTTCATGATACTCAAAGAGACATTTCTCCAACTTGGCATAAAGTTGTTTTTTCTCACAGTCTCTTCAGAAAAAAGTGAACATGCAGATGATGAGAATCTAAGACTCTGGAGAAGTTTACAATGTCATTCAGATAGACTAGTGCGCCATGGTGCAGGACTAAATTACAAAAATAAGTGGGCAACACCATAATAAGAAGAGTGCAGCCTTTGTGTATAAAAAAAGACAATATGCAAAGATTTGCAAAAGCTATAGACTAAAGGAGTTTCACCTCACAAAAAAACTAATAATAAAAGTAACAAAATTATAATCATGGTAGCTAGAAGGAATACAGAGCCAAATAGGGTCTTATCTGAGATAAAAGAAATATTCGTGAGAGATAATCAGATTCACTCACCTATTATGGTTATGTGAGACACAACCACTGCACTTAGCATTGGCGGCTGCTGCAAGCCCCGATGTGATGATCCTTTGCTAGGCGAAGAGAACTGGGCATCAGACTGCGCTGCTCTCCTGTCAGGATAATGTACCAGAGGAGTCCAAGCGGATGTAATAGAAAATAGACTTTATTTCTACGTGTTTCGTGGTGATAAATGACTATGAGGCTGGAGTCACACTAGTGTATGGCATCTGATGCGAGAGCATCGAATGCGATATGCTAATGACCCTCAGCTCCTGCTCTGCTGCGAGCGGGAGCCGAGTGTCGTGCTACAGTGTTACCGAACAGAGAGGATCGGAACAGAGTTGCGAAGGAGGTGGAGAAAGTAATTTCTCCATCTCCTTAGCTGCTGGGGTCGGTGTATATTGCACCGCACTCGGATGATATCCGAGTGATGTGCGTTGTGTCAATCGAACCCATAGACTTATATGGCTGTGAGTGAGCCGAGACTCGGTCGAGTCTTGGTGCCAATCGCAGCATGCTGCGATTGTTCTCACATGCCGATAAGAAAATAATCACAGATGTGATGTGCCTCGTAGATTAACACTGGGCTGAGTGCTATGTGATGTTTTTATCGCATAGCACTCGGCCGTATTCTACGGCAGTGTGACTCCGGCCTTAATGTAAAACATGGACAGCTAGACTCCACCAGAGTAGGACACACTCTTACATTTGGGATTAAAGTAGTGAGTCTATAGTTAAGTGACCCCCCTGCATTTTAATATATCTTAATAGGGCATGTAGACGGATCCTGTTTGCTTGAGACAATTACTTTCAAATGCAGAATTTCTTCTCTATTTCTTTTAAAGAATTATTATTGTTCTAGTATTCTTTTTCAATTATTTATAGAATACTGACATAATGTGTAGCGACAACATACTCAAATGGCATACTTAGGGTATGTGCACTGTGACGGTGTCACTGGTTTTATATGTGAGGGGAGGTATGTGTCACACAGGATGATCTCCTGTGTGAACTAAGACCTACTTAATTTATCTGCCAGCATGTTATATGTTAAAAGGGTGTGGCTGAGCAATGTATAAAAGCTCAGTCCTGTTTTTTTTTCTCTGGTGTGGTCTGGAGAGGAAGTTCTCCAGACAGTATAGTGGAAGTTGCAGAGCTTTCCACAAGGACTTTAGCCGTGCAGTTTATGCTACCGAGAGCGGGTGGAACCCACTCATCTATGGACTGAGTTATTGTTTGTTTTTTTTATGTTTTTCCCGTTTAACCCAGAGGGGTCATGTTTACTTTTCCTGCGAAACCTGCATGAGTTTATGGCTGATAATAAACCAGCAGAAGGAAAACCTGAGAACGTGTGTCCTGAGTCTACCTCCTGGAGAGCCGAGCGAGTCGTCTTACCACAGTTGGTGTGAGAGTGCGTGCAGGATTCCAGGAACACGTGTACCTGCTACAAAGACCGGTGGATGTCCTGGGTGAAGGCTGCCAGCCAGCCAGAGAAGTCCGGCAGCATGGAGGAGCTCGTTAAGCACCTGGTCCAGGCCCAGCAGAGCATGCAGCAGCAACACCTACAGAGCCAGCAGAGCATACAGCAGGCCCAGCAGAGCATACAGCAGCAGCACCAGGAGACGACCAAACTGTTGCTTCAGCAGATCCAGTTGCAGCAAAAGTCGCAGCACCAGCAGGAGGCGCAACAGCAGATACAGCTTTTGGCGGACGCCATCCAGAGCAGGGCGGCCACCCCAGCCCCAGGGCCGACTGATGATTCTCACGTCAGGAAGGCGGTAAGGCGGGCCATGCAGAAGATGACCCCTGGGGATGATGTAGAAGCATTTCTGACTGTTTTTGAGAGGGTGGCTGATCGGGAGAGACTTCCACCAGCACAGTGGGCAGAGGTTCTGGCGCCATATTTATCGGGTGAACCCCAAAAAGCGTATTTTGACTTGGTGCTGCAAGATGCTAAGGAGTATCCCAAACTAAAGACAGAGATCTTAGCACGTCTGGGAGTAAATATGGCAGTAAGAGCCCAGCGAGTTCATCACTGGGCGTATGCTAGCAACAAACCCCCTCGTTCGCAGATGTTTGAACTACTGCATCTTGTTCAGAAGTGGCTACAACCGGACTCCTCCACTCCGGCCCAGATGGTTGAGCGGGTGGTGATTGACAGATTCATGCATTCCCTCCCCAAGTCAGTACAGACCTGAGTTGCCCAGGGTGATCCCCAGAACGCGGATGACTTTATCGGCCTGGTAGAGAGGTACCAGGTAGTTGAGAGATCTCTTGGGAAACCGGATGCAGTCATTTCTCCCTACTGGGATACCCAAAAGGGGGTGGGTTCACCACGGAAGGGGTCTAGAGCCACCACTGGGGGGCGTCCCACTCCTATTGAAGGTGACTTTAGAACAGTTGGGAAAGATATAGTTTGCTGGCGATGTCACAACCCTGGACATGTAGCCGCCAGGTGTCAAATATCCCCTGAGCCCATGGACTGCAGCCTAGGCCGACGGGTCTCCTATTATGCCTATCCAGCCTATAGCGTGGACTGTCGACCCGGCGAGGGACCGCAGGCGTGTGCAGTATCCATTAATGGAATAAAAGTGCTTGGACTGTTGGACTCCGGGAGTCTGGTGACCTTGATCAGAGCATCCCTTCCCCACCAGTTGATACCTTCCAAAGCCCTGGGTGTTCGGTGCATCCATGGTGACGCCAAGGACTATCCCATGGCCACAGTAACAGTGGGGACAGACTGTGGTGCCCAGTCCCAGGAAGTCGGGGTGGTAAAGGACCTGATACATCCCGTTATATTGGGCCGTGATTTTCCCTTATTCTGGGACTTGTGGGGGAGGGGAACTGGACTAAGTAGCATGGGGAAAAGTGAGATCCTTGAAGAAGAACCCCCGACAGAGTCTCAGAGAGAGGAGTTCCCACTGTGCGTCCTTGTCGGAGATGAGGGTGAGACGGTGACCGAGCAGGCCGACCTACCTGCGTTAGATATGTCCAGAGAGAACTTTGGGTCTGCTCAAGTTCGAGACCTGACTTTAAAAGGGGCGTTCGACCAGGTTACTGTATGTAATGGGGTTGCCCAAGAGCCGGGGGCCGACACCAGATTTCCCCACTTTGCAGTACAGGGGGAGTTGCTATATCGGGTGGCCAAACTGAGGGGCGGTGAGATAGTGGAACAGCTGTTAGTGCCGGGGCCATACAGACGACGGGTGCTAGATATGGCCCATTCACATGTTCTGGGGGGACACCTAGGGGTCGAGAAAACTCAGGAGAGGATACTGAGGAGGTTCTATTGGCCAGGGTGTTATCGAGAAATTCAAAACTTTTGTAGGTCCTGCCCCACCTGCGAAATAACCGCTCCCTCCTCCCACTTCCGTAGCCCCTTAGTTCCACTACCTGTGATAGAGGTTCCCTTTGAGAGGATTGCCATGGACCTCATGGGCCCCATAGTCAAATCAGCTCGGGGACACCAATATATCCTGGTCGTCATGGACTATGCGACTCAGTATCCAGAAGCAGTTCCCCTAAGGAACATGTCCAGTAAAAGTATAGCCCGAGAGTTGGTCCATATTTTTGCTCGGACAGGTCTACCAAAAGAGATTCTAACAGACCAAGGAACCCCCTTCATGAGCAAGGTGATGAAGGAGCTTTGTAGAGTCCTTCAGATAACTCAGCTGCGGACCCCGGTTTATCATCCACAAACGGACGGCCTAGTGGAACGCTTCAACAAGACCTTAAAGGCGATGCTCAAGAAGGTCGTTGAAAAGGATGGGAGAGACTGGGACTACCTGCTCCCATTTCTGCTTTTCTCGGTCAGAGAAGTTCCTCAAGCCTCCACTGGCTTCTCTCCATTTGAGCTCCTATATGGGCGGCATCCAAGAGGTCTCCTAGACATCGCCAAGGAAACTTGGGAGGCTGAAGTCACGCCACACCGGAGCATCATCGAACATGTCGCCCAGTTACAGGAGAGAATGTCAAAGGTGATGCCCATCGTAAAGGAACATCTCCTCCAGGCGCAGGAAGCCCAGGCGAGGGTCTATAACCGGTCGGCGAGACTAAGACAGTTCCAGCCCGGAGACCGTGTTTTGGTGCTGATCCCTACCGTCGAGAGCAAGTTCCTCGTCAAATGGCAAGGTCCATATGAGGTGGTGGAGAAAGTCAGCGAGGTGAATTATAAAGTCCACCAGCCTGGCCGAAGGAAGGCACATCAAATATATCATGTAAACTTGCTCAAGCCGTGGCGGGACCGTGAACCTGTGGAAACTCCTTGCCTGGGAGCCGCACCAGAAGACAAGGAACCTTGGGAGGAGGTCACTATTGCAGAGACTCTATCACCGGCCCAGAAGCAACAGTGTCGATAATTACTACAGCAGAATCGGGAGCTGTTCTCAGAGTTGCCAGGGCATACACAAGTGGTAGAGCATGACGTGCTGACAGAACCGCATGTACAAGTGAATTTGAAGCCGTATCGGATTCCGGAAGCACGCCGGGAGGTGATATCGGCTGAGGTGAAGAGGATGTTAGACCTCGGGGTAATAGAGGAGTCAAAGAGTGGGTGGTCGAGCCCAATCGTCCTCATGCCGAAACCCAATGGAGAGTGGAGGTTTTGTAATGACTACCGTCGGCTAAATGAGGTATCCAAGTGTGACGCGTACCCGATGCCCCGCGTCGACGAACTCATCGAGAGGCTTGGACCGGCGAGGTACATCACCACTCTTGACCTGACGAAGGGCTACTGGCAGATCCCCATGTCCCAGATGGCTAAAGAGAAGATGGCTTTCTCAACACCTGATGGCTGCTTTCAATACAAGCGGATGCCGTTCGGACTACAGGGGGCCCCAGCCACTTTCCAGAGGGCTATGGATCGGATCCTAGCCCCACATAAGAAGTATGCCGCAGCCTACCTCGACGACATTGTGGTCTTTAGCCCAGACTGGGCTAGTCACCTACCCAAACTACAGGCCGTTTTGGACGCGCTAAGGAAAGCAGGATTTACCATACATCCGAGAAAGTGTGCCATCGGAAAAGAGGAGGCCAAGTACCTGGGCTATGTTGTTGGGAGAGGCGAAATAAAGCCACAAATCAAGAAAGTGGAGGCAATTCAAACCTGGCCGCAACCGCTCTCAAAGAAGCAGGTGAAAGAATTCCTGGGAATGGTGGGATACTACCGGGGTTTATCCCGAATTTCGCCACGATGGCCGCCCCACTAACAGATCTTCTAAAAGGCACCAAATCAACCATGGTGAAATGGACGGAAGAAACAGAGACCGCATTTCAAAAGCTGAAGCTAACACTGTGCAAGCAACCTGTCCTGGTCGCGCCAGACTTTAAAAAAGAATTTGTGGTCCAGACTGACGCATCAGAGGTTGGTCTAGGGGCCGTACTCTCCCAAGAAATAAATGGGGAAGAACATCCCATTCTCTATCTAAGCAGAAAGCTGTCCTCCTGCGAGAAGAACTACGCCATAGTAGAAAAAGAGTGTTTAGCCATAAAATGGGCCGTAGATACACTGAAATATTACCTACTAGGCCGGAAGTTTAAATTAGTATCAGACCATGCCCCGTTGAGATGGTTGAGGGAAAAGAGGGGAAAAAATGCTAGGGTAACTAGATGGTTCCTAGAGCTGCAAGAATTTAACTTTCACGTGGAGCATAGGCCAGGGAAGTTACATGGGAATGCAGATGCCCTCTCTAGGATTCCCTGTCTGGTGTCAGAAGGTGCCCAAACCCCCGGCTTTGGGCAGAGGGGGGGAATATGTGACAGTGTCACTGGTTTTATATGTGAGGGGAGGTATGTGTCACACAGGATGCTCTCCTGTGTGAACTAAGACCTACTTCATTTATCTGCCAGCATGTTATATGTTAAAAGGGTGTGGCTGAGCAATGTATAAAAGCTCAGTCCTGTTTTTTTTCCTCTGGTGTGGTCTGGAGAGGAAGTTCTCCAGACAGTATAGTGGAAGCTGCAGAGCTTTCCACAAGGACTTTAGCCATGCAGTTTATGCTACCGAGAGCGGGTGGAACCCACTCATCTATGGACTGAGTTATTGTTTTTTTTTTCTATGTTTTTCCCGTTTAACCCAGAGGGGTCATGTTTACTTTTCCTGCGAAACCTGCATGAGTTTATGGCTGATAATAAACCAGCAGAAGGAAAACCTGAGAACGTGTGTCCTGAGTCTACCTCCTGGAGAGCCGAGCGAGTCGTCTTACCACAGCACACATTGCGTTTTTAGATGCGTTTCTGCAGCGTTTTTGAACGCGCGGAAACGCATCCAACCCGCAGCACAGTGCACAGCCTATGTAATCCTATGGGAACCGCAGGCTTGTTGTGCACATGCTGCGGAAATAAACGTCGATTTTCAGCGTTTTATTTTCCGCAGCATGTCAACATACACAGAACATACAACACATAATATAGAGCACATACTTACCAAACACCTAATCCCCAAAGCCCTCGTCTCCTAATAAAAATAAAATAATAAAACAACCTATACATTACCTTTCCGCCGTAGTCCAGTGATTAACGAGTGTCCTACGACGATTCTGGTGTAGAACACTGACATCGGGTGATGTTAGTGCTGTTCACGGCCTCCGCGATGCACTGACAGCGGAGGTAATCCTACGCGGTGTGTATCGCTCCGCCGGGAGAGAATGACGTCACTTCAGTTAATTCTCTCACTGGCAATGCTGGGTGAGAAAATTTCCACGCAGAATTGCCATAAAGTGAGAGAATGAACTCAGGTAACCTCAGTGATGCACTGCAGGAGCCATTGTCTCCTGTCAGTTCATCACTGAGAGGCCCTATAGAGCAGTGACATCACCTGATGTCACTGTTCTATAGAGGAAATCGTCGTGGGACATTCGTTATTAATTGGACTGCGTCGGACAGGGAGTATACGGTTGTTTTAATTTTTTACTTTTTATTACAGGAGACCGAGGGCGTCACTTGAATCTGGGCATGCAATAAAAATATGAAAACGGTGTTGTGTTTTATTTCATTAAAATACTTTATTCTTATGTGTGTTGTTTTTTTTAACCCTTTCAAACTATAAAATTAATAATGGAAAGGCGTCTAATTGACGCCTCTCCATTATTAACCGGGCTTAATGTCACCTTACAATATCAAGGTGACATTAACCCCTTATTACCGCATATGACACGTCTATACGGAAATGGGAAGAGAGGGGCTAAGTGCCGGAATTGGCGCATCGTACAGATGTGCCAATTCTGGGGTGGCTGGGTGCTGGTATTTTTAGCCAGGGGGGTGCACCAATATCCATGGCCGCTTCCTAGGCTATTATCAGCCCGCAGCTGTCTGCGTAGCCTTTCTGGCTATAGATTATAGGGGGACCCCACGGCTGATATTCATAGCCTGGGAAGCTCCATGGATATTAACCCCTTCCCAGGCTAGAAATATTGGCCCCAGCCGTCGTCTTTCCCCCTCTGGCGCAGAAAATTGGGCGGGAGCACACACCATTTTTTTTTAAATTAAAGATATTGCGTGAAGATTTTGTGTGTGTGTCTTTAACCATTTATGTACGATTTTATCTATCTATTATCTATCTATCTATTATCTATTTATTATCTATCTATTTATCTATCTATTATCTATTAATCTATCTTTTAATCTATCTATTATCTATCTATTATCTATTTATTATCTATCTATTAATCTATCTATCTATCATCTATCTATTATCTATCTATCTATCTATCTATCTATCTATCTATCTATCTATCTATCTATCTATTATCTATCTATCATCTATTTATCTATTTATATCTATCTATTATCTATCTATTATCTATCTATTATACTCTATCTATCTATTATCTATATATTTATTATCTAATGTCTATCTATCTATTATCTATCTATCTTTTATAATCTATCTATTAATCTATCTTTTAATCTATCTATCTATCTATCTATCTATCTATCTTCTGTCTGTCTGTCTGTCTGTCTGTCTGTCTGTCTATCTATCTATCTATCTATCTATTATCTATTATCTATCTATTATCTATTATCTTATCTATTATATTATCTATCTATTATCTATCTATTATTATCTATCTATTATCTATTTATCTATCTATCTTTATCTATTATTATCTATCTATTAATCTATCTATCTATCTATCTATCTATCTATCTATCATCTATCTATTATCTATCTATCTATTAATCTATCATCATCTATTATCTAGCTATCATCTATCTATTTATTATTTATCTATCTATTTATTATCTATCTGTCTATCTGTCTGTGTGTGTAATGGAGTGTGGGTTGGACAAATGTAAGAGGAGGTTGGACAAGAAATGACATCACAAACCTTTTTTTTGCTAAATAGCATATCTTTATTTGGCTTACAAAGACGCATACAAAAACGCATGAAAAAACGCATCAAAAATGCACCTGTGTTTTCTGCCAAGAGGTCATGTTTTTGTGCAGAAAATTCTGCAGGCAAATCTGCAACGTGTGCACGTACCCTTAAAAATACAGAAAGCACAAATTATATAAAAATATTTCTGGTCAAATAAAATTCTATTCAGTGTTAATTAAACTAAGTGATTATAAATATATTTGTACCTATGTCGTGTTGTATTATTCAAGGTTGGGATTACAGCAATCTATATTTTGGTTGAAACTATAAGTGAACCATATAATGTATATGCTGTTGAAGGGAACAGTTGCAGAGTATCCAGACCTCCTGTCACATTATGCAGGTTATTTTTACTTATGATGGACCGACTATTTGGGCTTCTTGCACACTTAAGGAAATCTGAAGACACTTCCTTTTCTGCAGAAAGCTGAGTAGGCAGTGGGAAGGTCTATATAAGCAATCTAGGAGGACCTCAGTTGGTCACATCTGAGTTGGTGGTAAGTACTGTGCCCTATGTCTTTCGTATTTGTGGTGGGACATTTTGGATATGTGAATTGGAAAAAAAATAAAAATTCAAATGTCTCTGAAACAACCAACTATCAAAAATGTAGAGTTATTTTTTTTTTATTTAGACATTAATTTTCATGTTGTAACAAGCTCCTTATAGAAGTAATACTAAATAACAGCTAATTATCTACATTTATGTTAATTATAAAATATTTAGAATTTATGTTTATTATTATTTTTCTATTGTATGAAATTGGCTTTAAATCTTTGCCTCTTTTTTTTGTCTCTAAAGAGAGGGGATCACCAAAGTTCCTCCATCGTTTGTCAATAAAAGGTGAGTCACTGTGCTTTCTATGCATTAATCATTGCTAAGACTATGTTCACATGACCAATCGTCCATCCGTTTTCGGATGAGAAAATGGAAATAAAATCGTAGAGTGCTGGATCCATTCATTTGAATGAGGGAAGAAATGTCCTACACTGTCTTCCCTTTGCAATCCATTTTTTAGTTTGATCAAAAAATGTACTCTGTAGTGATGAGCGAGTATGCTTGTTGCTCGGGTGGTCTCCGAGTATTTGGAAGTGCTCAGAGATTTAGTTTATGTCGCTGCACCTGCATGATTTACGGCTATTTGACAGTCTGAATAACAAACAGGCAATCCCCACATGTATTCAGGCTGTCTAGCAGCCGCAAGTCATGCAGTTGCGGCGACACAAACTAAATCCCGAGCACTTCCAAATACTCAGAGACCACCCAAGCAATGAGCATACTCGCTCATCACTAATTAAAATATAAATTATTAATAATTCACCAATTACCATTTTAGGCATTTAATTTATAACAAAAGAAGCAAAGGAACTTTTTTTTAATATTACTATTTCTAACAAAAGAGTGACTGAGTTACCACAAAGATATATGTTATCAGCAGTGGTTCCAATCAAAGGCAACGTTAGACAATCTAAGGCGTATAAGCGCCTGGATGTAATATGTAGAATATCCTTGGTATCAAGGAAGATGAGTTAATGCCATGTATATATGTTTATGAGAAGCCCAGAAGAACACACAGCTGACAGCTGTCACATGTATATGGTCAGTTTACCAGAGAAGCTGTGTAAATTCAATTAATACAAACACTTCTTTTCATTTTATAGAAAATCACTGTGCCTGAAAATCTCACCATCTATAAAAAATATTATATATTGCTTATCCAAGCACAATGCCCTGCACCGATAAGATCCAACATAACAGTATATATACCTTCATGGGTAAACACTTTATGCCAGTAAAAAAACATTTCATACTCTAAATGCTCCTAAAAGAGTAAAAAATGCATTAACAGACAAAAGTAAAGTGTTTTATAATTTACTTTGGACTATTAGTGTACTTTACAAACTTTGTTGGTCTTGGGATACAAATAAAAAGTGCTAATTTGTAATGCCTTGTAGTTTTGAATTATATTTTAAGCATAAGTGAATACAAAATACAGATAAACGCTTTGAAAAAAGTATCTTCTTGCAGAAACCAGCAACCATGGGTGACGGTGATATGGCCTGTTTTGGCGATGCCGCCCAGTTTCTCCGTAAGTCCGAGAAGGAGAGACTGGAGGCTCAAAACAAACCTTTTGATGCCAAGAACACCTGCTATGTAGACGATCAAAAGGAACTCTATGTGAAAGGTTTGGTCACTGCTCGGGAAGATGGAAAACTCACCGTGAAGACTGACGATGGGAGGGTAATTATTATAATATATGTCTCTAATAAATCAAATGCCATATTCTGCACATTCTAGAACATCACTAAACATATTGCTTTCTTTCCAGACTGTAACAGTAAAGGAAGCTCAAGTTTACCCTCAGAATCCTCCAAAGTATGATAAAATTGAAGACATGGCCATGATGACTCATCTGAATGAGGCTTCTGTGCTTTATAACCTCAAAGAGCGTTATGCAGCCTGGATGATCTACGTAAGTCTGAAAGGTTCTGATTTCTGAAACCTAGGAAACCATCAAAAAACAATTACTCTAGAAGTTAAAATATATTTTCTAAAACATAATATCAAAATAGTGATCATTTTTCATCTATATATATATATATATATATATATATATATATATATATATATATATAATCCCAGGAGAGCGTGTAGACTCTGGTCTCCTACTAAAAAGCCAATTGGGATAAACCCAAAGCAATAATTGTTGGCAGTAAATGGCCTATCTTTACACAAAACTACTAAATTCCTTTTAGTTAATGTATATATAACTTAATATCCTTAGCTGAGTCCTAATAACTGTATTTTGGGTCCTTTGTCCAAAGGCTTTAAAACAGGCTATCGTTTATATGACAGATAATCAGTCACATTTAACCCCTTTCTGACATCGGGGGTAATAGTACGCCGATGTCAAACTCCGGCAATGAACCCGCACCTTTCCAGGCACATAATAGCTGATCTATACAACAGCGGCAGGTGGAATCGCAATCCTTTCGTGGATATTAACTAGTTAAATCCCACTGTCAATTTCTGACAGCAGCAATTAACTCTTGCTTACCAGATGCACATGACTAATCCCGCCCATCGGTGACCTCGTCACATGATTGCAGGTCACTGATGGGTCGGCAAGACAATCAGAGGTCTGAAGCAGACCTCTATGGTTGTCATTGCCGCATTGCTTTGAGCGCCACCCTGTGGTCGGCGCTCATAGCAAGTGAGCATTTCTGCTTTGATCATCGCTTGTGTGTTGCAGAGGTGATCAAAGTACTGCAGCTTCTAGTCTCCCATAGAGATTATTGAAGTATGCAAACAGTAAAAAAAATAAAAGTTCAAATCACTCCCCTTTCGCCCTATTCAAAATAAAACAATAATAAAATCAAATATACACATATTTGGTATCGCCACGTTCAGAATCGCCCAATCTATCAATATACAAAAAGAATTGACCTGATCGCTAAACGGCGTAACGAGAATAAAAATTAAAAACGTCAGAATTACATATTTTTGGTCGCTGCTACATTGCAACAAAATGCAATAACGGGCAATCAAAAGATCGCATCTATATAAAAATTGTATCAATAAAAACGTCAGCTTGGCGGGCAAAAAATGGAGATGCTACAAGTCTCGGAAAATGGCACCTTTTTTTTTTCTACCAAACTTTGGATTTTGATTCTCTACTTAAATAAAAATGAACCTAGACATGTTTGGTGTCCATGAACTTGTAATGATCTGGAGAATCATAATGGCAGCTCAGTTTTAGCATTTAGTGAACATGGTAAAAAACAAAACAAAAAAACAATTGTGGAATTGCACTTTTTTGCAATTTCACTTCACTTGGAATTTTTTCCTGTTTTCCAGTACACAATATGGTAAAACCAATGGTGTTGTTCAAAAGTACAACTTGTCCGTCAAAAAACAAACCCCCACATTGCCATATTGACAGAAAAATAAAAAGTTATGGCTCTGGGAAGAAAGGGAGAAAAAAACGAAACCGCAAAAACGGAAATGCCTCTGTTTGTGAACGGGTTAATATACTTCTTTCATATGGTATAAAATGTTTTTGATTAAGTGCTTATATCTATGACAGACCTACTCTGGGCTTTTCTGCGTCACTGTCAACCCCTACAAGTGGCTGCCAGTGTACGACCCTAAGGTGGTAGCTGGCTACAGAGGCAAGAAGCGTATGGAAGCCCCACCACACATCTTCTCCATCTCTGATAACGCCTATCAGTTCATGTTAACAGGTACAGATCATTCACATGATAAACAATAGTTCCACATGATATTTTATAAAATATATAACCTGTTACCTTTATTTTGGCAGATCGTGAAAATCAGTCTGTCTTGATTACGTAAGTAATCACAACTATATAGTTCTCATACAAGCATTGTGTTTGATTTCTACATATTCATGATGTATTTAATCTCCTCTGTCCCCAGTGGAGAATCCGGTGCTGGAAAGACTGTAAACACCAAGCGTGTCATCCAGTACTTTGCAACAATTGCAGCTATTGGAGACTCTGGAAAGAAGAAGGAACCCACCAACCAAATGAAGGTAAACGCAAAACTAAAGAAACCTTAGATAATGCTATGAAAAGATTCCTAACAAACCATGAATGTAACATTCATAAAATTACACATTACCAAGTATAATACTATTATAGCTTCTACTTCAAGGTCTACTTAATGATTTATCTTAGATGAACACAAATATATCTAAATCCGGTATGTGAATATGCCTGTACATAAAGACACTAAGTCATTGTATTATGCCCTTTAGGGAACTTTGGAAGATCAAATTATCCAGGCTAACCCTCTGCTAGAAGCCTTCGGTAATGCCAAGACTGTGAGAAATGATAACTCCTCTCGTTTTGTAAGTATTATAAATGCAGTTCCACGCACACAAAACGTACGCTTTCTCAAATTCTTGATAATCTGTAAACTCTGACCTATCTCTCGTTTAGGGTAAATTTATCAGAATCCATTTCGGAACCACAGGAAAACTGGCTTCTGCTGATATTGAAACATGTAAGAATTACATTCTATATGTTTCTCTTACCTCTTGTCACTTATGACATATACTTATGTCACTTTCTACATATAATTACAGATCTGCTGGAAAAGTCCAGAGTAACATTCCAGCTTTCCGCTGAAAGAAGCTACCACATCTTCTACCAGATCTTGTCAAACCATAAACCAGAGATTGTTGGTAAGTTTATTGTCTGGAAGAAATTTGAAGAACTTTAAAGATATTACTGTGCAATGAGTAATCCCAGATATAGTACTAGCAAGGTAAGTATAAATATAATATGAAAAGGCAGCACTGCAGAATTCAGAGTTGTGCCTTTATTGAGCCATGAGGATGGAGCAACGCTTCAGCTCCTCCTGGAACCTTTTTCAGGCAAATTAAATACATATAACAAACACTGTAACTTGGTCACAAACTGGTTTCCTTTCTTGTGCTTAGAAATGCTTCTGGTCACCACCAACCCATATGATTATCCTTGGATCAGCCAGGGTGAAATCACTGTGAAGAGTATTGATGATACAGAAGAATTGGTAGCCACAGATGTAAGTATGTGGTACTTCAATTTATATGTTCTTGCTGTTAAATGTGATATATGTCAGTGGCTGACGTTTTCATACTGTATGATTTTCTGACAGACTGCTATTGATATCCTGGGATTCACACCAGAGGAGAAGATGGGTATCTACAAAATGACTGGTGCAGTCATGCACAATGGTAACATGAAATTCAAGCAGAAGCAAAGAGAGGAACAGGCTGAGCCAGACGGCACTGAAGGTTAGCATTCGTGTTTCATATGTAATACGATAATTTAATTGTTCCATTAATATCCACTTACAATTACATGGTGCTATATATTCTAATGCAGTTGCTGACAAAGTTGGTTATTTAATGGGCTTGAACTCTGCTGACTTGCTTAAGGCTTTGTGCTACCCAAGAGTCAAAGTCGGTAATGAATTTGTCACCAAGGGACAGACCGTGCAACAGGTACATTATAAAGAAAATAGTAAGAAAGAATTGGACTAGTTTAATAAACACTAATAAACATTGTCGTGATTTCCACTTTAGGTGTACAATTCCGTGGGTGCCCTCAGTAAGTCCGTCTTTGAGAAACTGTTCTTGTGGATGGTAACTCGCATCAACCAACAGCTGGACACAAAACAGTCCAGACAATTCTTCATTGGTGTGCTGGATATTGCTGGCTTTGAAATCTTTGATGTACGTCTTCAACCTGCTCTACTATCATGAGTCTCTGAGCCAGCTGTATTGTATTTTCTCATGTCTTTTAATTAATTACAGTTCAACAGCTTGGAACAGCTTTGCATCAACTTCACCAATGAGAAGTTGCAGCAGTTCTTCAACCACCACATGTTCGTCCTGGAACAGGAGGAATACAAGAAGGAAGGTATCGACTGGGAGTTCATTGACTTCGGTATGGACTTGGCTGCCTGCATTGAGCTGATTGAGAAGGTAAATTCACATAAATAGGCTTTATAAGTCTATAGTAAGCATCTACAGGTTACTCAGAAACATAATAACATTTGCTGTGTGCTTTCAGCCCTTGGGTATTTTCTCCATCCTTGAAGAGGAGTGCATGTTTCCCAAGGCCACTGACACATCTTTCAAGAACAAGCTGTATGAACAGCATCTTGGCAAGTGCAAGAACTTTGAGAAGCCCAAGCCAGGCAAAGGAAAGGCTGAAGCTCACTTCTCTCTGGTGCATTATGCTGGTACTGTGGATTACAACATCTCTGGTTGGCTCGATAAGAATAAGGATCCATTGAACGAGTCTGTTATCCAGCTCTACCAGAAGTCTTCTGTCAAACTGTTGTGCTTCTTGTATGCTTCACACTCTAATGCTGAAGGTATGTGACTCATTCATGTCCATTATTGTATTTATCATATTGAGAACATTTAATTAGTTGCATGATAAAAATTATCCTTAATATCTTGCTGTACTTTTACGTAGCGGATGCTGGTGGCAAAGGTGGAAAGAAGAAGAAAGGATCCTCCTTCCAGACTGTGTCTGCTCTTTTCAGAGTCAGTATAAATTATTGTATATACAATATTCAATGTACACTATATATATTCATATATTCTTAATTTCCTTCAATATAGGATGTTCATCAGCCTTCTCAATTCATTGAAATATATATAATTTTGCATTTTCTTCAGGAAAACTTGGGCAAACTGATGACCAACTTGAGAAGCACCCATCCTCACTTTGTGCGTTGTTTGATCCCTAATGAGACCAAGACTCCAGGTATTGATTTATATATTTCTACTTAATTGTAAAAATAGACAACAATAAAACTGAACACCATTATTTATCATCGGCACAATCAAATTACTTTTATACTACCAGGTATCATGGATAACCACTTGATCATCCACCAACTGAGATGTAACGGTGTGTTGGAAGGTATCAGAATTTGCAGAAAGGGATTCCCAAGCAGAATCCTCTATGCTGACTTTAAACAACGGTAATTTTATTTTCTTAAGTCAAAATAGCCTTGTACAAATCTGTTCTAACTAATTCTACCATTTAGTTTACCTTACATTATAGCTCTGTAATAAAAAATTGTGATAACATATTACTCTTATAAGTAACAAGACATTTAATATATTGCCAATTAAAATTGCAGAAACTGTTAAGATTGACCAGTATTTTTCAATACTTCTTGCTTGCTAGTTACAAGGTGCTGAACGCTAGTGCAATTCCCGAAGGGCAGTTTATTGACAGCAAAAAGGCCAGCGAGAAACTCTTGGGCTCAATTGATATTGATCACACTCAATACAAATTTGGGCACACTAAGGTATATTGTTAGTAGATATCAGATATCTTTGCTAACATGGACTGTTTTAACCCTTGAACTTATACTTTAATTTTTTTATTAATCCTTAAGGTGTTCTTCAAAGCTGGTCTCCTGGGTACCCTGGAAGAGATGAGAGATGAAAAGTTGGCAAAACTGATTACTAATACTCAGGCTCTTTGCAGAGGTTTCTTGATGAGAGTTGAGTTTAAGAAGATGATGGAGAGAAGGTATTTTTATTTAATGATATTAGAATATAACTCAATGATATATCCAATGTATTTTGTTTGGAAAATCTAACACTAACTTCATTTCTTAAAACAGGGAGGCTATATTTGTCATCCAGTACAATGTTAGATCATTCATGAATGTGAAACACTGGCCATGGATGAAGCTCTACTTCAAGATCAAGCCTCTTCTGAAGAGTGCTGAGACCGAAAAAGAGATGGCAAACATGAAGGACGAGTTTGAAAAGACAAAAGATGCTTTGGCCAAATCAGAAGCCAAGAGGAAGGAGCTAGAAGAAAAATTGATTGTCATTGTCCAAGAAAAGAACGACCTTCTTCTCCAAGTCCAATCAGTAAACACATTTGCATATATCAATACATCCTTATATTAGGTAACTGAAAATAACATATCAAGCTAATATGAATTTTTAAATTTCTCTAGGAATCTGAGACTCTGGCTGATTCTGAGGAAAGATGTGAAGGCCTCATCAAGAATAAGATCCAGTTGGAGTCAAAGATGAAGGAACTGAATGAAAGACTTGAAGATGAAGAAGAAAGTAATGCTGAGCTGACCGCTAAAAAGAGGAAGTTAGAGGATGAATGCTCTGAGCTGAAGAAAGACATTGATGACTTGGAACTTACCTTGGCTAAAGTTGAAAAAGAAAAGCATGCCACAGAAAACAAGGTACAGTCAACAATAGGAACATTCTTGTCTTCCAATTAACTCCTGAATATGTTTTTAAGCTCATTAATGTTCTTCAATTATAGGTTAAAAACCTTACTGAAGAATTAGCAACTCTTGATGAAAATATCGCTAAAGTCTCCAAGGAAAAGAAGGCTCTCCAAGAAGCTCACCAGCAAACACTTGATGACCTCCAGGCTGAGGAAGACAAAGTCAGTTCTTTGACAAAAGCCAAGACAAAGCTTGAACAACAAGTTGACGATGTAAGTATTTGTAAAAAATGTAATTTATTTCATTTCACAGTTTGGATGAATCCCATTTTACAATGAATATCATACTTTATATTTACGTAGCTGGAAGGTTCCCTTGAACAAGAGAAGAAACTCCGTCTTGACCTTGAGAGAGCTAAGAGGAAGCTTGAGGGCGATCTTAAACTCTCTCAGGAAACAGTTATGGATCTAGAAAATGATAAACAACAAACCGAGGAGAAACTTAAGAAGTGTGTATTTACTAATTTGTTTTATATAAAAATCTTTATAGAAAACTAGCTGTCATACTTCACATTTTTTGTACTTCCTAGGAAAGAGTTTGAAATTAGCCAATTGCAAAGCAAGATAGAGGATGAACAGTCCCTGGGATTACAACTTCAGAAGAAAATCAAAGAACTGCAGGTAAAACCCTGTAAAACAAGACTATATCGTATAGCAAAGATGTTATTACATGTAATGACCCAAAGCTGATTTCTAGGCCCGTATTGAAGAACTTGAAGAAGAAATCGAAGCTGAACGCGCAGCTCGTGCCAAGATTGAGAAGCAGAGATCTGATCTTTCTAGAGAACTTGAAGAGATCAGTGAAAGACTTGAAGAAGCTGGAGGTGCAACATCCGCCCAGATTGAGTTGAACAAGAAGCGTGAAGCTGAGTTCCAGAAACTGAGACGTGATCTGGAAGAAGCCACCCTTCAGCATGAAGCTACAGCTTCCGCCCTGCGCAAAAAGCACGCTGACAGTGTTGCTGAGCTTGGTGAACAGATTGATAACCTGCAACGTGTAAAGCAGAAACTGGAGAAAGAAAAGAGTGAACTGAAGATGGAAGTTGATGATCTTGCCAGTAACCTGGAGAGCATCTCTAAAGCTAAGGTATTTTCATGACAAAAAGTTTTCTGAGTCTACTTAAGCTGTTAATGAAAATCTTACTAAGATTTATTTTTGTAGGCCAACCTTGAAAAGATCAACCGCGTAGTTGAGGACCAACTCAGTGAAGTGAAATCTAAGGATGATGAGCATCAACGTGTGATCAATGACCTTTCAGCTCAAAGAGCGCGTTCCCAGACAGAAAATGGTAAATTGATACATTAGCATCAACATAATCTATTTTTCAGAAACAGCAGTATGTGAATATGACATTTTTGTAAACTAAGAAATAATAATGCCAAGTAAAAACTTTAAAAATCTTCACTATTTCACCTCTAAAATTATTTAGTTATTCGCTATATAAAATACATTTTTTTGAAAGTGGAACATCAACTGTTTTCCTAATTGTAGGTGAGCTGTCTCGTCAAGTAGAGGAGAAGGAAGCTTTGATTTCTCAGCTCTCCAGAGGAAAGCAGGGATTCACCCAGCAGGTGGAGGAACTCAAGAGACAACTAGAGGAAGAATCAAAGGTATACAGTTAGCGATGTTTGTTTACATAACATTTCCTAGTAAAATGTTCATATTATTTTAATGTTTTAACAAGCGAAATGTATGTGTATATTGTAGGCTAAGAACGCCCTTGCTCATGCTCTTCAATCTTCCCGTCACGATAACGACTTACTTCGTGAGCAATATGAAGAGGAACAAGAAGCCAAGGCTGAACTCCAGCGCTCTTTGTCTAAAGCTAATGGTGAAGTTGCCCAGTGGAGGACCAAATATGAAACTGATGCCATTCAGCGCACAGAGGAACTGGAAGAAGCCAAGTAAGTTTAAACTCCAATTAATTATTACTCGCAATAACTATTACTTTCAAACAAGAAAACAATTTATTTGATATTTCTGTTCAATGTACTTATAGGAAGAAGCTGGCTCAGCGCTTGCAGGATGCTGAGGAGCAGGTAGAGGCTGTGAACTCCAAGTGTGCTTCATTGGAAAAGACAAAGCAGAGACTGCATTCTGAAGTAGAAGACCTTATGGTTGATGTGGAGAGAGCAAACAGTGCAGCAGCTGCTCTTGACAAGAAGCAGAGGAACTTTGACAAGGTAGATTTCCCAACCTTCCACTGGGGTATTATAATTCTGATTATGCATATTCAGCATAATTCAGCTGGTTTTCTATATGTTAATGTAATATTTATTCATTTGTAAAGGTCATGGTTGAATGGAAACAGAAGCATGAGGAGGGACAGGCTGAGCTAGAAGCTGCTCAAAAAGAAGCCCGTGCCTTAAGCACTGAAATCTTCAAGATGAAGAATGCGTATGAAGAGGCCCTGGAACAAGTTGAGACCTTGAAACGCGAAAACAAGAACTTACAACGTATGTTTATTTATAGAGATTAATCCTGTACTCTTTATAGTTCGTAGTTGACTATTAATTAGGATGTTTTAAAATTATTTGGCTATAGTTTATCAACGCTTTACATATTTATATCTTCTATTATTTAAAATATAATAGTTTGAAATTTTCAAAAAATTTTTACTTGCTTATTTTAGAGGAGATTTCAGATCTGACTGAACAGATTGGTGACACTGGAAAAACCATTAATGAATTAGAAAAGGCCAAGAAACAGACTGAGCAAGAAAAGAGCGATCTGCAGGCAGCTCTGGAGGAAGCTGAAGTAAGTTGCTAAAACTTTTATATATTCCTAAAATAAATTATTTGAGCTGTTTGAATAATCTAATTATAATTATCTCTATATTTAATCTAATTATATTACATAATGAAATTATAAAACCTTTTTCGTAGGGTAATAATTATTTCAATGTCCTGAACTATAACAGTATCTCTTGATAGATGACATATATTTGCATGATCAAGCGCCGTTTCATATACATGCTGGTGAAATATTTAATTAGGAAGGTCTGTGGTTACAAGAGCTGCTCATCATAATATAAATTTATTGAAAGCATGTGGCCTTTAAATTGGTAAGTTTTGGGAATATTACTTTACCTTTCATCAGTAGTCAGAAGAACTAGTTAACTTTGGAAAGGAATTTGTATCTTATATAAAATTAAAATGTATTTACATCTAAATATTTCTTAATTTACTTCTACAGGGATCATTGGAACATGAAGAAGCTAAGATCCTTCGTGTTCAGCTTGAGCTTAACCAAATTAAATCAGAGGTAGACAGGAAGATTGCAGAGAAGGATGAGGAAATTGAGCAGCTGAAGAGAAACAGCCAGAGGGCTATTGACAGCATGCAGAGTACACTGGACTCTGAAATTAGAAGCAGAAATGATGCTCTCAGACTGAAGAAGAAGATGGAAGGAGACTTGAATGAACTTGAGATCCAGCTCAGCCATGCCAACCGCCAGGCAGCAGAGGCACAGAAACAACTCAGAAATGTGCAAGGACAACTGAAGGTATACTTAACAAACATCTGTCATCATTTATCTCCCCTCTACCATATATCTTCTCTATATTTTACTAATTTGCTATATACTACTCATTACAAATGAAAGAGTAACACAGCAGTTGCATAGTTCATGCATATTTTTGCACTTTTCCAACAGGATTCTCAACTGCACCTGGATGACGCCGTCAGAGGACAGGAAGATCTGAAGGAACAGGTTGCAGTCATTGAACGTAGAAACAATTTGCAACAAGCAGAAATTGAAGAATACAGAGCTGCTCTGGAACAGACTGAGAGATCTCGCAAGATTGCAGAACAGGAACTTCTGGATTCTAGTGAACGCCTTCAGCTCCTGCATTCTCAGGTAAGATCTTCTTCTGAGCTACAAAAACATATAATACTTAAAAATAAATCATGTGCAATATTAAAATTATATTTTCACAATTAGAACACTAGCCTGATCAACAGCAAGAAGAAGCTTGAAGGAGACATTGGTCAGCTCCAGAATGAAGTAGAGGAGACTGTTCAGGAAGCAAGAAATGCTGAAGAGAAAGCCAAGAAAGCCATTACTGATGTAAGTCATCTTTATAATGCTTCCAATGTATGTCTATGTTTTCACAGATTCCTATATCTTTAAAATTCTTTATTTTTCTTAAGGCTGCTTTAATGGCAGAAGAGTTGAAGAAGGAGCAGGACACTAGTGCTCACTTGGAAAGGATGAAGAAGAACATGGAACAGACAGTGAAGGATCTGCAGCACCGTCTGGATGAAGCTGAACAGCTTGCACTGAAAGGAGGCAAGAAGCAGCTCCAGAAACTGGAATCAAGAGTATGTATCATTTCACAGCATAAATAATAATGTTAAAACAATTAGGCAAACACTGTATTATAAGTTTATTATGTTTTTCACAGGTGCGTGAACTGGAAAATGAGCTGGAAAATGAGCAGAAACGTGGAGTTGAAGCCATCAAAGGAGTTCGTAAATATGAGAGGAGAGTGAAGGAACTGACTTACCAGGTAAATTATAAAAAATGAAGCACAAATAGTTTCTAAATGGTTTCAGATAAAGCCTTTTAATTTAGAAAGTTGAATTCTAAAATTTAAATTATTTCTTTCTTTTTGAAGACTGAGGAAGACAGGAAGAACAGCCTCAGACTTCAGGATCTGGTCGATAAACTGCAACTGAAAGTTAAAGCATACAAGAGACAAGCTGAGGAATCTGTAAGTAAAACTTTCTTTGCCTTTACCAGCATTAAAGGTTTATTCTATATGTTAAACTTTTCTCTTACCATCGTGTTCTTCTACTAACAGGAGGAACAATCCAATGCTCACCTGAGTCGCTTCAGGAAGGTCCAACACGAGCTTGAAGAGGCTGAGGAGAGAGCTGACATTGCTGAGTCCCAAGTGAACAAGCTGAGGGCCAAGAGCCGTGACATTGGTGGAAAGGTAGATTCTGTTATCTATTACTCATATAAGATAAGTGTACTTTCATGAGCTGTGTAAAACTAACTTAATTTTATTTTTTTTTACTTGCAGAAGGAAAGCGAAGAATAAAAAGCATAAATGATTGAAAATTGAGAGAATCTCAAAATGGGAACTTCTCAGTTTTGGTCCATCTCCTGCTCTGCCCACTTTATTTATCCCCTAAATAAATTTCATATTTGAGCTTTCAATAACTGAGTCATGTTGTGTTTCAAGACTGGTGTTTCTCTTCTTGAATTTACTTCTTAAATTGTCAATTCATTGTTGAATAATAATAAGATTCTGGGATGCATACTCAACAAATAATCAACTAACTCTGAAAAAAATCAAAGTGAAACATTATTAACCCCTTCACCCCCAAGGGTGGTTTGCACGTTAATGACTGGGCCAATTTTTACAATTCTGACCACTGTCTCTTTATGAGGTTATAACTCTGGAACGCTTCAACGGATCTTCGCGATTCTGAGATTGTTTTCTCGTGACATATTGTACTTCACGTTAGAAGTAAAATTTCTTCGATATAACTTGCGTTTATTTTTGAAAAAAACGCAAATATGGCGAAAATTTTTAAAATTTTGCAATTTTCAAACTTTGAATTTTTATTCCCTTAAAACAGAGAAATATATCACACAAAATAGGTAATAAATAACATTTCCCACATGTCTACTTTACATCAGCACAATTTTGGAACCAAAATTTTTTTTTGTTAGGAAGTTATAAGGGTTAAAAGTTGACCAGCGATTTCTCATTTTTACAACAAAATTTACAAAGCCATTTTTTTTAGGGACCACCTCTCATTTGAAGTCACTTTGAGGGTCTATATGGCAGAAAATACCCAAAAGTGACACCATTATAAAAACTGCACCCCTCAAGGTACTCAAAACCACATTCAAGAAGATTATTAACCCTTCAGGTGCTTCACAGGAACTAAAGCAACGTGGAAGGAAAAAATGAATATTTAACTTTTTAGCCACAAAAATGATCTTTTACAAACTTTTTTTTTATTTTCACAAGGGTAAAAGAGAAAATGGACAGATAAGGTTGTTATGCAATTTCTCCTGAGTACGCCAATACCCAATATGTGGGGAAAACCACTGTTTGGGCACACGGCAGAGCTCGTAAGGGAAGGAGCGCCGTTTGACTTTTTCAAACTAAAATTGGCGGGAATTGAGATTGGACGCCATGTCGTGTTTGGAGAGCCCCTGATGCGCCTAAACAGTGGAAACCCCCACAAGTGACACCATTTTGGAAACTAGACCCCCTAAGGTACTTATCTAGATCTGTTGTGAGCACTTTGAACCCCCAAGTGTTTCACAAAAGCTTATAATGCCTGGGTGTGAAAAAAAAAAAAAAACAATTTTCCACAAAAATGATTTTTTAGTCCCAAATTTTGAATTTTCCCAAGGAAATTGGACCCCAAAAGTTGTTATCCAACTTGTCCTGAGTACGCTGATACCCCATATGTGGGGGGGGGAACTGTTTGGGTGCACGGCAGGGCTTGGAAAGGAAGTAGTAACGTTTTGGAATGCAGACGTTGATGGGGGTCATGTTCCGTTTGCAGTGCCCCAGATGAGCCTAAACAGTGGAAACCCCCCACAAGTGACCCCATTTTGGAAACTAGACCCCCAAAAGAACTTATCTAGATCTTTGGTGAGCACTTTGAACCCCCAAGTGCTTCACACAAGTTTATAATGCCCGGGCATGAAAATAAAAAATCCTATTTTTTTCCCACAAAAATTATCTTTTAGTCACTAATTTTTTATTTTCCCAAGGGTAACAGGAGAAATTGGACCACATAAGTTGTTGTCCAATTTGTCCTGAGTACGCTGATACCCCATATGTGGGGGGAACCACTGTTTGGGCGCACGGCAGAGCTCGGAATTGAAGGAGCACCATTTGACTTTTTCCAACCAAAATTGGCTGGAATTGAGATTGGATGCCATGTTGCATTTGGAGAGCCCCTGATGTGCCTAAACAGTGGAAACCCCCCACAAATGACCCCATTTGGGAAACTAGACCCCCTAAGGAACTTTTCTAGATCTTTGGTGAGCAATTTTAACCCCCAAGTGCTTCACACAAGTTTATAACATAGAGCCGTAAAATTTAAAAATCATATTTTTTCCACAAAAATGATCTTTTCACCCCAATTTTTATTTTTCCAAGGGTAACAAGACTCCAAAAGTTATTGTGCAATTTGTCCTGAGTGCGCTGATACCCCATATGTGGGGGTAAACCACTGTTTGGGTGCATGGCAGAGTTTGGAAGGGAAGGAGCGCCGTCTGACTTTTTCAACGCAGAATTGGCTGGACGCCATGTCGTGTTTGGAGAGCTCCTGATCTGCCTAAACAGTGGAAACCCCCATAAATGACACCATTTTGGAAACTAGACCCCTCAAGGAACTTATCTAGATGTGTGGTGAGAACTTTTAACCCCCAGGTGTTTCACTAAAGTTTATAACGTACAGCCGTAAAATAAAAAATCTTTTTTTTTTTTTACAAAAATGATTTTTTTCGCCCCCAATATTTTATTTTCACAAGGGTAACAGAAGAAATTGGAACCCAAAAGTTGTTGTCCAATTTGTCCTGAGTACGCTGATACCCAATATGTGGGAGAAAACTACTGTATGGGCGCACGTCAGGGCTCGGAAGGGAAGTAGTGACGTTTTGGATTGCAGACTTTGATGGAATGGTCTGGGGCGTCATGTCACATTTGGAGAGCCCCTGATGCACCTATACAGTGGAAACCCCCCACAAGTGACCCCATTTTGGCAAATAGACCCCACAAGGAACTTATCTAGATGTGTGGTGAGCACTTTGAACCCCGAAGTGCTTCACAGAAGTTTATAACGTACAGCCGTAAAAATAAAAAATCTTTTTTTTTTTTACAAAAATGATTTTTTTCGCCCCCATATATTTATTTTCACAAGGGTAACAGGAGAAATTGGTCCCCAAAAGTTGTTGTCCAATTTGTCCTGAGTACGCTGATACCCAATATGTGGGAGAAAACTACTGTATGGGCGCACGTCAGGGCTCGGAAGGGAAGTAGTGACCTTTTGGATTGCAGACTTTGATGGAATGGTCTGGGGGCGTCATGTCGCATTTGGAGAGCCCCCGATGCACCTAAACAGTGGAAACCCCCCACAAGTGACCCCATTTTGGAAAATAGACCCCACAAGGAACTTGTCTAGATGTGTGGTGAGCACTTTGAACCCCGAAGTGCTTCACAGAAGTTTATAACGCACAGCCGTAAAAATAAAAAATCCTTTTTTTTTTGCAAAAATGATTTTTTTGCCCCAATATTTTATTTTTACAAGGGTAACAGGAGAAATTGGACCCCAAAAGTTGTTGTCCAATTTGTCCTGAGTACGCTGATATCCAATATGTGGGAGAAAACTACTGTATGGGTACACGTTGGGGCTCGGAAGGGAAGTAGTGACGTTTTGAATTGCAGACTTTGATGGAATGGTCTGGGGCGTCATGTCGCATTTGGAGAGCCCCTGATGCGCCTAAACAGTGGAAATCCCCAACAAGTGACCCCATTTTGGAAAATAGACCCCACAAGGAACTTATCTAGATGTGTGGTGAGTGCTATGAAGCCCCAAGTGCTTCACAGAAGTTTATAATGTACAGCCGTAAAAACAAAAAAATAATTTTTTTTGTACAAAAATGATATTTTCGCCCCCAGTTTTTTATTTTCCCAAGGGTAACAGAAGAAATAGGACAAATTGCACAATAACTCTTGGGGGTCCAGAGTACGCTGATACCCCATATGTGGGGATAAACTACTGTTTGGACGCATGGCAGAGCTCAGAAGTGAAGGAGCACCATTTGACTTTTTCAACGCAGAATTGGCTGGAATTGAGATCAGACGCCATGTCACATTTGGAGAGCCCCTGATGTGCCTAAACAGCGGAAACCCCCCAATTCTAACTCCAACCCTAACCCCAAGACACCCCTAACCCTAGTCCCAACCTAACCACAAGCCTAACCCTAACACACCCCTAATCCCAACCCTAACCCTAATCCTAACTTTAGCGCCAACCCTAACCCTAACTTTAGCCGCAACCCTAACCCTAACCCTAATGGGAAAATGGAAATAAATCCTTTTTTTTAATTTTATTATTTTTCCCTTACTAAGGGGGTGATAAAGGGGGTTTGATTTACTATTTATAGCGGGTTTTTATGATTGGCAGCTGTCACGCTAAAAGACGCTTTTTATTGCAAAAATAGTTTTTGCATCATCACATTTTGAGAGCTATAATTTTTGCATATTTTGGCCCACAGAGTCATGTGAGGTCTTATTTTTTGCGGGACGAGTTGACGTTTTTATTGGTACCATTTTTGAGCACGTGACGTTTTTTGATCGCTTTTTATTTCGATTTTTGGGAGGTTAGAATGAACAAAAATCAGCAATTCATGAATTTCTTTTGGGGAGGCGTTTATAACCGTTCCGCGTGTGGTAAAATTGATAAAGCAGTTTTATTCTTCGGGTCAGTACGATTATGGCGATACCTCATTTATATCATTTTTTCATGTTTTGGCGCTTTTATAGAATAAAAACAATTTATATAAAAAATAATTATTTTTGCATCGCTTTATTCTGCGAGCTATAACTTTTTTATTTTTTCGCTGATGATGCTGTATGGCGGCTCGTTTTTTGCGGGACAAGATGACGTTTTCAGCGGTACCATGTTTATTTATATCGGTCTTTTTGATTGCGTGTTATTCCACTTTTTGTTCGGCGGTATGATGATAAAGCATTGATTTTTTGCTTCGTTTTTTTTTTTTTTTTTTAAGGGGTTCACTAAAGGGGTTAACTAGTGGGACAATTTTATAGTGGGGGTCGTTACGGACGCGGTAATACCAAATATGTGTACTTTTATTGCTTTGTTTTTTTTATTTACAGGAAGAAGTGAATTTATTGGGAATATATATATTTTTTTTTATTTATTTTGGATTTTTTTTTAAAACATGTTTTTTTTTTTTTTTTAACTTTTTTACTTTGTCCCAGGGTGGGACATCACTGTATTTTATCAGATCGCTGGTGTGACAGTGTGCACAGCACTCTGTCACACCAGCGATCGCTCAGGCAGTGCAGCAGGCTTCTCAGTGCCTGCTCTCGGCAGGCACTGAGGTAGCCGCCTCCCTCCAGGACCCCGGCGCCATCTTGGATCCGGGTCCTGGGAGGGAGGAAGCCCTCAGAACAGCGCGATCACATCGCGCTGCTCTGAGGGTCTCAGGGGGGCGCGCAGGGAGCCCCCACCCTGCGCGATCCTCCCCTGTGCCCCCAGTACACCGCGATCATGTTTGATCGCGGTGTGCAAGGGGTTAATGTGCCGGGAGCGGTCCGTGACCGCTCCTGACACACAGTCATGGGTGTCAGCTGTGATAATCAGCTGACACCCGGCCGCGATCGGCTGCGCTCCCCCCGGGAGCGCGTCCGATCGCACGAGACGTACTATCCCGTCCCCGGTCATACGGGCCCAGGTACCATGGACGGGATAGTACGTCCGATGGCAGTAAGGGGTTAAAATAACAAATTATATTAAAAATATCAATAACATGAGTCAATATTATGGTCCGATTATGCTCCCATATGCTTTTAAATTTTACTAACACCCAAATGTATATTCGGGCTTCTCATGGCGCCTGAACGAGAATCTGCTTCAGGACTCCCTGTGTAGATCTGAGGTAGAACAAACAATAACCAATCTTATGGCGGATCATGGAGAGGACACCACGTCCCCCCCTATTAAATGGGAAGCCTTAAAGAGTGTAGTGAGAGGTGTACTCATTGCTCACAGGGCAAGGTTGAAGAAAGGCAGAGTTGAGGAAATAGCCAGACTATCAGACCAAATACATAAATTAGAAAATCTGCACAAACGAGATCTTGAGGGTAATACATTCAGACAGCTCTCCACAGCAAGACAAAAACTACTTGCTACTATGGACCAAAAATCAAGATACCTCAGAGAACGACTCAAATGTGATAAACTATTGGCAAGAGCCATCAACCCGCGTAACCCAAATACTTATATACCCTTCGTTAAAAATAAAAAAGGGAGGAAGGTATACAACACCAGAGATATCCTCTCAAGCTTTAGCGATTATTACAAATCCTTATATAACATAGCAGGACATTTTAAAGAAAAGCCAATACAGTCACTCCGCAACAAAATTAAAACATATTTACAACGAAATAAAATACCCTCAATACCAGAGGACAAATTTCTCGATCTGGAAAAATTTTTTACAGTGGAGGAAATTTCTGAAACCATAAACGATCTTAAACAGGGAAATGTATTCAGCAGGCTTTTATAAAAAATTTAAGATATTATTAAGCCCAATATTCCTGAAGGTATGTAACTTTATTTCACTGGGAGGTTCCTTTCCCACACAGGCTCTAACCGCTCACATTACAGTATCCCCAAACCTGGCAAGGATCCCTCCATATGCAAAAACTACCGCCCAATATCCCTGATAAATTTGGATATTAAATTATAAGATAGCAAAAAGATTGTGTCCCCTTCTTCCGAAACTAATAAATCAAGATCAAGTGGGTTTCCTTTCTGGTCGGGAGGCAAGAGATAACACAATTCAAACCATTTCACTAATAGATGGGGTGGGGGGGTGGGGGACCCTATGCGCATCATGTCGATTGATGCTGAAAAAGCATTCAACAGGGTACAGTGGGAGTTCATTTTCCAGACTCTGGAGGGTATTGGTCTAAAAGAGAACATGCTACATAGGATCACAGCCTTATATGATTCCCCCCTGCGCACAAGTTAAAGTCAATGGTGCACTCTCCGACATATTCCCTGTCAGAAATGGTACAAGACAGGGGTGCCCAATATCTCCCCTTCTGTATATACTAACAATGGAGCATCTAGCCACTGCTATACGTAGCAACCCTTCAATCAAAGAAATAAAATTACGGTTGGAAGTTTACCAAATATTATTGCGGAGTTACACAAACTTGGCCTTTTAAGTAACTTTAAAATGAACTCCCATAAATCAGAGATTCTAAATATATCAATACAGCCATCCTTGGCGGGTGAGGTAGGCATTTCCTTCCCCTTTAAATGGCACTCCTATTCTCTCACCTATCTGGGAGTTAAAATAACAGCTAAAATATCACAGCTATATGAAGCAAACTTCAAAGTAGACCTACAAAAAGCTGAATCGGACCTAGAGAGATGGCATAACCTTCAGTTATCATGGTTAGGCAGGATTAATGTAATTTAAATGGATCTATTGCCACGTCTCTTATATTATTTTCAAACAATACCTTTACATCTACCAGCCTCCTCTTTTCTCGTCTCAAAAAAGAAATTACTCGATTTGTTTGGTCTCATGGTCGAGCACGCATATCATATATCTTACTAAGTAGATCCAAGCAGACGGATGGTCTTGGCTTCCCGGACCTTGCGACTTATAGCTATGCATCAATAGGAACATGTATTCTAGACCTATATCATAGTAGAAACAGCAATAAATGGGTTAACTTGGAGAATGACCTTAATGGTTGTGACTCCCAAATAATTCTTTGGTCCACGAGAGGAGAGGAGGGTAGAAATGCTCACTTGCCCTTTCTATCTAGAAACATGACATCTTTTCTCAGAAAAGGAACTTACATTTCCTGGACCGTTGACTCCGATATATGATAACCCAGCCTTTCCCGTGGGAATAGACAGAGAGACCTACTTAAGTGTAGAAGCTCAAGGCCTATCATTCATGATTATCTAAATCAAACTGGAATAAAATCCCTACAAGAAATAGTTTGGGATGAGGAGCCGCCTTCGGGCGCATGGTTCTTTTATGAACAATTAAAAAGTTTCATACATACACTAACGAAGCAAACTAATCTTATGCCATTAACTTCCTTTGAAGTACTTTGCACATCAACAAACCCTCCAGACCACACTGTCTCTTGGTTATACAAACTTTTTCAAGAGGGGCAGACCCCCCCTACATGACTTTCCAGCCTTTTTTCAAATTGGGAAAATGACCTGAGGATAGAGCAAAAATCCTCTTATTCACATTTAGGTCGTCATTATGTGCGGTATCACAGAAGAGAAGCTATAAGGTTTTTTCGAGGTGGTATAGGTGCCCATCTATGGTGCATTCTATGTTCCCAACAACGCTGGATACCTGTTGGAGGTGCTTAATGTAATGGTCCGGTCCGGAGTTTGTGCGCTGCTGTCATCTCTCAGGACTGGTCATGCGGGGGTTAATTTCCTCGGCCTCGTTCTGGAGCGGGCTGGGCTATTTCAGTCCGTCACAGCCGGCTTACCAGTGTTAGTGTTAGTTCAAGCTTCCAGTCTAGAGCCTCTGACCCCTGTTACCTGGTGATCCTCCTGCCTTTGACTTGATTACTCGTGTATGACCCGGACTGACTCTGACCCCGTCTCTTGGTATCAGTTTCTGCTGCTACGTTCCCTGTCTGGCTATTTGACCCTCGGCTTGGTATATTGACTACGTGTATTGCTGCTCCTTCTGGTACTTCTGCCTCCGTACGGTTTTGACTCGGCTTGCCTGACCACGCTCACATCACTTGTTGGTGTCTGTGCTTCTGATTAGTATAGCTTCTCTGTGTACTCAGTCTCACGTCCCTCCCTAGCTCCCTCTGGGGAATATTGCATTACACTGCAGTAGTCTTACAGCTCCCATCTGGTTTTGACCTATTGGCTTGTTTTCTGACCACGGGCTTGCTGTGACCTGTAGTACTTATATGACTGCTTACTCTTAACACAGCTTTGGATGTTTTTGCTGCCACCTGGTGGTGGTTTTGGCTGCTGCAGTGCAGGCTTGTCCTGAGCACACTGGCCTGCATTTCAGCTGCATTTCATTAACACTAACCTTCACATTTAAACGGGAGTTTGCAATTTTTTTTCCCTAGTCATGGATCCGCTGCATAACTTGGCGGATCAAGTGTCCAGTTTGACGCAGATGGTGCAGGATTTTTCTGGGAGACATCAGTCTCTTGTTACGTCTCATACCCACTTACAGAAAAAACTTACTGAGAATATTCAGACTGTGCAGGGAAACACTTCTCATATTGTTAGTCTACCTGATGACTCTGTAGATGTTGTTTTGCACTCCCCCGAACCCACAGTTAAACTTCCTGACACGTTTTCTGGCAAGAAAGATCAGTATCGCATATTCAGGGAGAGTTGTAAATTATGGTTTTCTCTTAGACCCCGATCGTCTGGGGATGAGATTCAGTGGGTAGGGATTATTATCTCCTTACTTAGGGAAGGTCCCCAATCCTGGGCTTTCTCGCTGCCCCCTACCGCTCCTGAACGGACCTCGGTAGATAGGTTCTTTGAGGCCCTAGGACTTATCTATGACGAACCGGACCGTGTTAGTGTGGCAGAGGACACCATTATGGGTCTGGTTCAGGGGAAGCACTCAGCTGAATGGTATAGCTCCGAGTTCCGTCGATGGTCGACTGAGGTATCTTGGAATGACTCCGCACTGAGATGTCTATTTGGGAAGGGACTGTCTGATTGCTTGAAGGACGCTCTGGCTATCCATCCACCTCCCAGCTCTTTGGAGGAGGCTATGACTCAGGCTATCCGTATGGATCGGAGGCTACGGGAGAGAGGTCTTACACAACGGGGGATTCCGTTGTTCCCTGCTAACCCGGATGTTTTGCTTCCATCTGAATCTATGGAGGTGGGAGCCACCGACTTCCAGGAAAAAGAGAGGAAACGGCGGCGTGATGAAAAGCGGTGTTTTTACTGCGGAGACCCGGACATTGGAAAAGGGACTGCCCCTCTTGTCTATCCTCTAACAAGCGGCTGAGTCTGGGTGATCATCGTGGAGGTCACTCAGACTCTCAGGTACCTTTTACTTCATTTACAAAGATACTGTTAAAGGTGGAACTTGGTGTTGAGAACTGCTTTGTCCATACTTCGGCTTTTGTAGACTGTGGGTCATCCCTGAACCTGATTGACTCTAAACTGGTGGCCCGCTGTAGATTAGGGACAGTTATGTTGGAGACTCCCTTAAAACTTGTGGCTATTGACTCTACACCTCTCACAAAGGATGGTCTCCATTTCATTTCTCAAGAATTCACCCTCAGGGTGGGGGCCCTGCACCAGGAGCACATGTCATGCTTTGTTTTGGATAACCTCCCTGCTGGCCTGGTGTTAGAGTTTCCTGGGTTGCAACGGCATAACCCGGTTATTGACTGGGGGTCCCGGGATATTGTCAAATGGGGACCTAATTGTTCTAAAAATTGTCTTTCTACTGTGTCTATGTCATCCGTCAGTCTGGAGGGTATTCCAGAGTACCTGAAGGACTTTGAGGATGTGTTCTCCGAAAAGGAGGCTGAGGTTCTGCCACCACACCGCCCATTCGATTGTGCCATTGATCTTGTTCCCGGTGCCAAATTGCCCAAAGCACGTCTGTACAATCTCTCCATCCCTGAGCGAGCTGCTATGAAGGAGTATATTTCTGAAAGCCTCCGTAAAGGACATATTCGGCCATCTGTCTCTCCTGTGGCGGCGGGGTTCTTTTTTGTAAAAAAAAAAGATGGTGGTTTACGCCCGTGCCTCGATTTTCAAGAACTGAATAAGATCACCATAAGAAACACTTATCCTCTCCCACTGATACCTGATTTATACAACCAATTGTCAGGGGCCAGATGGTTTTCTAAGTTGGACCTCAGGGGAGCATAATATCTCATCCGTATGCGGGAGGGGGATGAGTGGAAAACTGCGTTTCTCACATCTGAAGGTCTATTTGAAAATTTGGTCATGCCGTTCGACTTGACTAACGCACCAGCGGTATTCCAGAATTTCATTAACCATGTTTTTTCAGACTTTATTGGACGCTTTGTGGTAGTTTATCTTGATGATATACTTATATATTCTTCTGATAGACAAAGTCACATGGGTCATCTTCGTGCGGTTCTCCAGAAGCTCAGGGAGAACTCTCTCTTTGCCAAACTGGAGAAGTGTTCATTTTTTACTCAAGAATTGTCCTTTCTAGGGGTCATTTTGTCCTCTGAGGGGTTTCGTATGGACCCTAGGAAGGTACAGGCCATTGTGGATTGGGTGCAACCAGAGATCTCAAGGGTCTTCAGCGATTTCTGGGTTTCGCCAATTACTATAGAAAATTTATCAAGGGGTTTTCTCAAGTGGTCAAACCCCTCACTGATCTCACTCGAAAGGGGGCTGATCTAAAAAACTGGTCAGCTCCAGCTGTGGCGGCATTTTCTTCATTAAAAAACAGTTTCATGACTGCCCCTGTACTGGTTCAACCTGATTTGTCTAAACCATTTATCATAGAGGTGGACGCCTCTGAGGTGGGAGTGGGAGCTGTGTTGTCCCAGGGGCCCACCACATTAACTAACTTAAGACCCTGTGCCTTCTTTTCAAAAAAATTTTCCTCTGCTGAGAGGAATTATGATGTGGGTAACCAGGAGTTGTTGGCCATTAAATTGGCATTTGAAGAATGGAGGCATTTTTTGGAGGGGGCAGCTCATCGTATCACTGTCATTACAGATCACAAGAACCTGTCTTACATCGAGTCTGCCAAACGTTTAACTCCGAGACAGGCAAGGTGGTCACTTTTTTTTTCCCGATTTCAGTTTTCCATCACTTTCAGACCATGGTCCAAGAATGTGAAGGCTGATGCCTTGTCTCGTAGCTTAGATCCAGTATCTCCTCCTGAACCTCCTTCCTCCATTCTTCAGCGGGGGTGGTGGTGGCTGTGGTGTCCTCGAGATTGGAACAAGAGATTCGTGAGTCCCAATCCCTTGCTCCATCGTCCATACCTGAAAATAAGCTCTTTGTGCCTGTCCAATATCGGTTAAGGGTGCTTCGAGAGTTCCACGACTCTGCTCTGAGTGGGCATCCGGGAATCTCGGCCACTCATAAAGCCATCACTAGGCTGTTCTGGTGGCCCTTGTTGACGTCAGACATCACTGGGTTTGTCTCCTCCTGTGAAACTTGTGCCCGCGCAAAAGCCTCCCGCAACCGGCCGGCCGGGGAATTGGTGCCACTGCCAATTCCGGATAGACCATGGACTCATCTGTCCATGGATTTTGTCACCGATCTTCTTCCCTCTAATGGCAAAACTGTGATCTGGGTAGTTGTTGATGGGTTCAGTAAACAAGCACATTTTGTACCTTTAAAGGGCCTTCCGAATGCTGAGACTCTATCTAAACTATTCATTGAGCATGTGATCCGGTTGCATGGTGTGCCTGTCAGTGTGGTGTCTGATAGAGGGGTACAATTCGTGGCAAAATTCTGGAGGGCTTTTTGTAAAAGGCTGGGCATCAGTCTGACCTTTTCATCGGCCTACCATCCAGAGACCAATGGTCAGACTGAAAGGACCAATCAGTCATTGGAGCAGATTTTACGGTGTCTTGTCACGTCTAGACAGGATGATTGGTGCTCTGCAATACCTATTGCAGAATTCGCTTTCAATAATCGTGTCAATCAGTCCACTGGTACTTCTCCATTTTTCTGCAACTATGGGTTTCACCCTCATTTTGGTGAGTTTTCCCGGCTGGATTCAGAATGTCCAGGGCTGATTCGGCCTTTCTGCGGTTGGGGGAGGTCTGGAGGGAGGTTCAGAGAAACATTGGGGAGGCTCAGGGCAAATACAAATTTTTTGCAGATAAACGACGTTCTGTGGGGCCAGCTTATCAGGTGGGGGATAAGGTATGGTTATCCACCAAGAATATAAGGCTGAGAATTCCCTCGGCTAAGTTGGGTCCTAAGTATATTGGTCCGTATGAAATTTTAGAGGTAATTAATCCTGTGGTCTTTCGCCTGCGCTTGCCTCCGTCGTTGCGGATCCCCAATGTGTTCCATAAGGCACTTCTGAAGCCATCGGTGCCTTCCTCTGGTGAGTCTCCCTCACACCCACCGCCTGTTGTGGTAGATGGACAGACCGAGTACGAGGTGGAACAGGTGGTGGATTCTCGTATGCTCCGCCGTTCACTTCAGTACTTGGTCCATTGGAAAGGGTACGGTCCTGAGGACCGGTCATGGGTGCCGGCGCATTTGGTCCATGCTGATCGGTTGGTCCGGGCCTTTCACGCTCGTCATCCAGGGAAGTCTGGGGGTCCGGTGGCCCCCCATTGAGAAGGGGTACTGTCATGGTCCGGTCCGGAGTTTGTGCGCTGCTGTCATCTCTCAGGACTGGTCATGCGGGGGTTAATTTCCTCGGCCTCGTTCTGGAGCGGGCTGGGCTATTTCAGTCCGTCACAGCCGGCTTACCAGTGTTAGTGTTAGTTCAAGCTTCCAGTCTAGAGCCTCTGACCCCTGTTACCTGGTGATCCTCCTGCCTTTGACTTGATTACTCGTGTATGACCCGGACTGACTCTGACCCCGTCTCTTGGTATCCGTTTCTGCTGCTACGTTCCCTGTCTGGCTTAATTGACCCTCGACTTGGTATATTGACTACGTGTATTGCTGCTCCTTCTGGTACTTCTGCCTCCGTACGGTTTTGACTCGGCTTGCCTGACCACGCTCACATCACTTGTTGGTGTCTGTGCTTCTGATTAGTATAGCTTCTCTGTGTACTCAGTCTCACGTCCCTCCCTAGCTCCCTCTGGGGAATATTGCATTACACTGCAGTAGTCTTACAGCTCCCATCTGGTTTTGACCTATTGGCTTGTTTTCTGACCATGGGCTTGCTGTGACCTGTAGTACTTATATGACTGCTTACTCTTAACACAGCTTTGGATGTTTTTGCTGCCACCTGGTGGTGGTTTGGGCTGCTGCAGTGCAGGCTTGCCCTGAGCACACTGGCCTGCATTTCAGCTGCATTACACTTAAAAGAAAACGGCTCATATATACACATCTGGTGGCATTACCCACCTATTAAAAAACTGTGGCTAGCAATTTTTGAACTTTACAACAAATTATCTATTTCACAGATCCAACCCACAGTAGATTTAGCCTTATTATCCCTAAGTGATTTATTAATATCTCGGTTTAAGAAGAGACTTCTAAGGCATTTCCTCACTGCCGCTAGGAACCTGATTCCTCGATTTTGGAAACAAGAGAAATTTCCTTCACTCTCCGAATTTATTGCAGAAATTAATGATATCTACAGAATGGAACAAATGATAGGCCAGGTCTTTACCTGATAAAACTTATAACACATGGGCTCCTTAGATCGTGTTTAGGGATACCCCAGAATTAGATCTCTGGTTGTCAGGATCCTAACTTACTCACTTACTCTCTCCCACTTTTTATTATATCAGCGTCCGTAATGTAGACAATACTCCGTTGGTCCACCCTGTCCGTCTGAAATCTGAAAACATTGCCCTGGATTTCATCTCTCCTCCCATTAGTTAGGAGACACGGGCCTGCTCGATGGAGAGATATTACAGCTGCGCTTCCTATTCTACATAAATAATCCCACCACCCTACCCTCTTTTCCCTCTCTTCTTCCTTGTTCTCTATATGACCTTTCTTCTCACAAAACTTTATCTTCTTACTTCTTATGAATAATCAGTATAACATTATTGAGAAATGTTTGCATTTTTATTGATTTTTGTCATTAGCAATATTTAATATTAGTAAATAAAAATTGAGACAATATCTGTTTAAATACAACTTTTGGAAACAATGTTTAACCCCTTTCTGTCATCTGACGGACTATCCCGTCCATGTGCCCTGGGACTTAATTCCCAAGGATGGGATAGTACGTCATACGCGATCAGCCGCGCTCTCGGGGGTGCGCGGCCGATCGCAGCTGGGTGTCAGCTGATTCTCACAGCTGACACCCGGCACTAAGTGCCAGGAGCGGTCATGGACTGCTCCCAGCACTTTAACCCCTGGCACACTACGATCAAAGATGATCGCAGTGCTCCGGCGGCATAGGGAATCATCGTGCAGGGAGGGGGCTCCCTGCGTGCTTCCCTGAGACCCTCGGAGCAACGCGATGTCATCGCATTGTTCCAAGGACCTCCTCCCTGCAGGCCCCCAGATCCAAGATGGCCACGGGGTCCTTCTGGGCCCTGCAGGGAGGTGGCTTGTCAGTGCCTGCAAACTGTCAGATTAGCGATCTGACATTATATAGTGATGTCCCACCCTGGGACAATGTAAAAATGTAAAAAAAAAAAAAGTGTAAAAATATTTTTAAAAAATCCCTAAATAAATAAATAAAAAATATATTTTCCCAATAAACACATTATTATTATGTAGATAAAAAAATAAAAGTACACATATTTAGTATCGCCGCGTCCGTAACGACCCACCCAATAAAACTGTTCCACTAGTTAACCCCTTTAGTGAACCCCTTAAAAAAAAGGCAAAAACACAATGCTTTATCATGGTCTCCCGGTACATACCCACACGCAACCTTCGATCCTCTCAAGATCTCCTCCTCTACTCCCCTCTTATCTCTTCTTCCCACAACCGCATACAAAGCTTCTCCCGTGCCTCTCCCATACACTGGAACTCTCTACCCCAACACATAAGACTCGCGCCTACCATAGAAACCTTCAAAAAGAACCTGAAGACCCACCTCTTCCGACAAGCCTACAACCTGCAGTGATCATCAGTCTACTGAACCACCGCACGATCAGCTCTTCCCTCTCCTAGTGTATCTTCACCCATCCCTGTAGACTGTGAGCCCTCGCGGGCAGGGTCCTCTCTCCTTCTGTACTTGTGTGTGCCTTGTATTGCTCATGTTTACTGTACTTGTCTATATTTGCCCCTCTTCACATGTAAAGCGCCATGGAATAAATGGCGCTATAAAAATCTATAATAATAATAATCATCATACCGCCGAACAAAAGTGGAATAACACGCAATCAAAAAGACGGATATAAATAAACATAGTACCGCTGAAAATGTCATCTTGCCCCACAAAAAATGAGCCGCCATACAGCATCATCAGCAAAAAAATAAAAAAATTATAGCTCGCAGAATAAAGTGATGCAAAAATAATTATTTCTTATATAATAGTTTTTATTGTATAAAAGCACCAAAACATAAAAAATGATAGAAATAATCGTACTGACCCGACGAATAAAACTACTTTATCAATTTTACCACACGCGGAACGGTATAAACGTCCCCCAAAAGAAATTCATGAATTGCTAGTTTTTGTTCATTCTGCCTCCCAAAAATCGTAATAAAAAGCGATCAAAAAATGTCATGTGCCCAAAAACGGTACCAATAAAAGCATCAACTCGTCCTGCAAAAAATAAGAGCTCACATGACTCTGTGGGCCAAAATAAGGAAAAATTATAGCTCTCAAAATGTGGTGATGCAAAAACTATTTTTTGCAATAAAAAATGTCTTTTTAGCGTGTGACAGCTGCCAATCATGAAAACCCGATATAAATAGTAAATCAAACCCCCCTTTATCACCCCCTTAGTTAGGGAAAAATAATAAAATTAAAAAAATGTATTTATTTCCATTTTCCCATTAGTGTTAGGGTTAGGATTAGGGTTAGGGTTGGGATTAGGGTTAGGGGTGTGTTAGGGTTAGATTCGAGGTTAGGGTTATGATTAGGGTTGGGATTAGGTTTAGGGTTGGAGTTAGAATTGTTTCCACTGTTTAGGCACATCAGGGGCTCTCCAAACGTGACATGGCGTCTGATCTCAATTCCAGCCAATTCTTTGTTGAAAAAGTCAAACGGCGCTCCTTCCCTTGTGAGCTCTGCCATGCGCCCAAGCAGTGGTTTACCCCTACATATGGGGTATCGGAGTACTCAGAACAAATTTCACAATAACTCTTGGGGTCCAATTTCTTCTGTTACTCTTGGAAAAATAAAAAATTTGGGGCATAAACATCATTTTTGTGGAAAAAAATATGATTTTTTTATTTTTATGGCTCTACGTTATAAACTTCTGTGAAGCACTTGGGGGTTCAAAGTTCTCCTCACATATCTAGATAAGTTCCTTGGGGGTCTAGTTTCAAAAATGGGTCACTTGTGGTGGTTTCCACTGTTCAGGCACATCAGGGGCTATTCAAACGCGACATGACGCCCACAGACCATTCCATCAAAGTCTGCATTCCAAAAAGTCACTACTTCCCTTCCGAGCCCCGACGTGTGCCCATACAGTAGTTTTCTCCCACATATGGGGTATCAGCGTACTCAGGACAAATTGGACAACAAAGTTTTGGGTCCAATTTCTCCTGTTACTCTTGGGAAAATAAAAAATTGGGGTCTAAAAGATCATGTTTGTGGAAAAAATATGATTTTTTTTATTTCCATGCCCGGACGTTATAAACTTCTGTGAAGCACTTGGGGGTTCAAAGTGCTCACCACACATCTAGATAAGTTCCTTGGGGGTCTAGTTTCCAAAATGGGGTCACTTCTGAGGGGTTTCCACTGTTTAGGCACATCAGGAGGTCTCCAAACGCGACATGGTGTCCGATCTCAATTCCAGCCAATTTTGCATTGAAAAAGTCAAACGACGCTCCTTCCCCTCTGTGCTCTGCTATGCACCCAAACAGTGGTTTATTCCCACATATGGGGTATTAGCATACTCAGGACAAATTAAACAACAACTTTTGGGGTTCAATTTCTCCTGTTACCCATGGTAAAATAAAAAAATTTGGATCTGAATTAAATATTTTGTGAAAAAAAGTTAAATGTTAATTTTTTTTAAACATTCCAAAAATTCCTGTGAAGCAGTTCAAGCACTTCTTTAATGTGGTTTTGAGCACCTTGAGGGTACAGTTTTTAGAATGGTGTCACTTTTGGGTATTTTCTATCATACACTGTTTGCATAATTATTAGGAAAGTTGTATTTGAGAGAATTCTTTTTATTATTGAACAACAACTATGTTCTCAATCAACCCAAAAGACTCATAAATACCAAAGCTTAAGATTTTTGTAAGTTGGAGTGGGTTTTTTTTTTATTTGGCTATCTTAGGAGGTTTTCTGTTTGTGCAGGTAACTATTACTGTGCAGAATTATTTGGCAACTTAACAAAAACCAAATATATACCCATTTCACTTGTTTATTTTCACCAGTTAAACCAATATAACACAAAATTTAGAAATAAACATTTCTGACATTTAAAAACCAAAAATAAAAAATCTGTGACCAACATAGCCACCTTTCTTCACGTTGACACTCAAAAGCCTTCCATCCATAGATTCTGTCAGTTGCTTGATCTGTTTACGATCAACATTGCGTGCAGCAGCCACCACAGCCTCCAGACACTGTTTCGAGAGGTGTAATGTTTTCCCTCCCTGTAGATATCACATTTTATGAGGGACCACAGGTTCTCTATGGGGTTCAGATCAGGTGAACAACAGGGCCATGTCATTATTTTTTCTTCTTTTAGACCTTTACTGGGCAGCCACGCTGTGGAGTATTTGGATGCATGTGATGGAGCATTGTCCTGCATGAAAATCATGTTTTTCTTGAACGATACCGACTTCTTCCTGTACCACTGCTTGAAGAAGGTGTCTTCCAGAAACTGGCAGTAGGTCTGGGAGTTGAGCTTCACTCCATCCTCAACCCGAAAAGGTCCCACAAGTTCATCTTTGATGATACAAGCCCATACCAGTACCCCACCTCCACCTTGCTGGCGTCTGAGTCGGAGTAGAGCTCTCTGCCCTTTACTGATCCACCCTCGGGCCCATGCATCTGGCCCATCAAGAGTCACTCTCATTTCATCAGTCCATAAAACCTTGGAAAATCAGTCTTAACATATTTCTTGGCCCAGTCTTGACGTTTTATCTTATGTTTCTTGTTCAAAGGTGGTCGTTTTTCAGCCTTCGTTACCTTGGCCATGTCCCTGAGTATGGCACACCTTGTGCTTTTTGATACTCCAGTAACGTTGCAGCTCTGAAATATGGCAAAACTGATGGTAAATGGCATCTTGGCAGCTTCACGCTTGATTTTCCTCAATTCATGGGCAGTTATTTTGAGCCTTTTTTTATCAACACGCTTCTTGTGACCCTGTTGGCTATTTGCCATGAAACGCTTGATTGTTCAGTGATCACGCTTCAAAAGTTTGGCAATTTCAAGACTGCTGCATCCCTCTGCAAGACATCTCACAATTTTTGACTTTTCAGAGTCCGTCAATTCTGACCCATTTTGCCAAAGGAAAGGAAGTTGCCTAATAATTAAGCACACCTTATATAGGGTGTTGATGTCATTAGACCACACCCCTCCTCATTACAGAGATGCAAATCACCTGATTTACATAATTGGCAGTTGGCTTTCAAGCCTATACAGCTTGGAGTAGGACAACATGTATAAAAAGGATGATGTGATCAAAATACTCATTTGCCTAATAATTCTGCACACAGTGTATAGACCCCTCAAAGTGACTTCAAATGTGATGTGGTCCCTAAAAAAAAATGGTGTTGTAAAAATGAGAAATCGCTGGTCAACTTTTAACCCTTATAACTTCTTAACAATAAAAATTTCTTTGCCAAAATTGTGCTGATGTAAAGTGAGTAATGGTATTTAGTAACTATTTTCTGTGACATATTTCTCTGTTTTAAAGGCATAAAAATTCAAAGTTTGAAAATTGCAAAATTTTCAAAACTTTCACCATATTTCAGTTTTTTTCATAACTAAACGCGAGTTATATAGAAGAAATTTTACCACTAGCATGAAGTACAATATGTCACGAGAAAACAGTCTCAGAATCACGAAGATCCATTGAAGCGTTCCAGAGTTATAACCTCATAAAGAGACAGTGGTCAGAATTGTAAAAATTGGCCCGGTCATTAATGTGCAAATCACCCTTGGGGGTGAAGGGGTTAACAAATACCAAGCCATGTTTAAGTAATATCTAATAATCTTGTTAATACAAACGAATGTATTTCTACATGTTATGCTTTAATAAACTTGATTTATACAAAAAATATCAATAACATGATTTTCATCACAGTACGAGGTGCTTATGGGCTTGATGTAGAATATAAAGGAAATAATGAAAATTACGAGCAATTTGAAAAATTACTTTAGTGTAATAACTCAGGTCAGCAAAGGTAAAATTGTTTGAAATGAAGTGATTTTTTTTATACTTTCAGTCATTCAACTCATACAGTGTTTCCCAAACTCCAGTCCTCACGGTCCCCACAGATCATGTTTTCAGGATTTCCATAGTGTTTTAAGGCATTGTCACACTTAGCGATCGCACCAGCGATCACGACAACGACACTACCTGGCGAGATCGTTGGTGCGATCACTATATGGTCGCTAGTTAGCTTCCAAACACAAAGATCTCATCAGGGATCAGCCATCAGTATAACGACCTCTGCGGTCGTTGGGAAAACCTAATCCCGCCTGCGCCGCTGGTGAAGTCGTTCATAAAGGGTGTCACACTCAGCGATTCAGGCTCACCAGCGGGACACCAACGACCAAAAAACGGCTCAGAACGTTCATGAACGATCAGCGACATCGCAGCGGGGGCCACATCGCCGCTACATGTCACACACAGCGACGTTGCTAACGAGATCGCTGCTGAGTCATAAAATCGCTGACGCTTTGCGATCTCGCTTAGTGTGACAGTACCTTTACAGGTAAGAGAATTCCTGATGCCTTGATGATACTTGCAATCACCTGTGCAATACAAAGGCCTCTTTCACACATCAGTGTTTTGCCGTCAGGCGCGATGCGGCATTTTTGTAAAAAAAGGATCCTTTATTTTACAATTAATTAACTGACACTGGCGCTACACTTAAAAAAAAGAGCAAGAGAAGGAAAAAAATGTATATATAATAATTTATTATTGGAACGGTACTTTGAAAGCAGCTGGTAGTTTAAAGGTGAGCTCTGTGTTGACCTACCAAAATAATAGAAATATGAAATAAATAACTAAATAAACACAACTGGTATTAAAATCTAACTTCAAATCTGAGAAAGATAGAAAGGTTTGGGAATACAAACTTATGATGACCTTTGACACTCTTAGTGCTGGAATGAACGTGTCACATGGATTCATGTCATTCTATATCAATTAAGGAATCTGCGTCTCTGACCTTCTAGGGGCATCAAAACACAACCCCAGACCCCAATCAGAGGGTAAAAAACTCTCTCCTTATCTATGATCTGTTCCAATATTTATGTTCATTCCTCTGCCATAATGACAGTTCTGCTTCACATCACTTGTCTTACCTATTGCACTATTCCTGTGTCCTCTTGTGTATATATAAATATGTGATTCTTCAGTTTTTGTTTTAGTCTTTGCCTGATGAAGAGACCGGAGTAGTCTCGAAAGCTTGCAATTTGTTACCATCTTTTCAGTTAGCCATTAAAAGGTATCAACCACTGAGGACTCTCAAGTCTAAATATTTTTCTAAATAAACACAGCGCTTAACCAAAAAGTACCTGGTAATACTGATGTATTAAGGTAAAACAATATTGCAAGATGGTGAACTCACTGTAAATTGCCAAGTTCCTATGAAAAAGTTGTTTTGAGGAATATCTTCTTCACGTATGTGCTGAAAAAATATATATGACAGCCCGTAAGTGGTTGGCTTGTGCAGAACAAGAATGTATCTATTATGGTACTATTTGCTGATTATATTGGCAGTACTCACTGAAAGAATAGAATTATAGGTATGATGACACTTTGATTGAAGAGTCGCAGGGTACCCTGCGACTCTTCAATCAAAGTGTCATCATACCTATAATTCCTCAAAACAACTTTTTCATAGGAACTTGGCAATTTACAGTGAGTTCACCATCTTGCAATATTGTTTTACCTTAATACATCAGTATTACCAGGTACTTTTTGGTTAAGCGCGGTGTTTATTTAGTTATTTATTTCATGATCCTTTATTTTAACCGCCGGATCCGTTTTTTTTGTCATTGACATGCATTAGCGCCGGATCGCGCCGCATGTCAATGCGTTTAGTCCGTTTTCTGCCGGATTCGTACTAGATTTTAATTCCGGCGGCCGGACAGAACGCATCATGTAACGTTTTTTTTTTCCTGCCAGAAACGCCTGACAGCGCCTGAAGCGGAGCATCAGGCGGCCGGAAACAATAGAACTCTATGGGACCGGATCAGTCTTTTGTGCAATCCGGCAAAAGACTGATCCGGATTCTGGAAATCAAGGACTACTACTACTACTACAACTACTATTACTACTACTACTACATTTTCCGGGTTAAAAAAAGAAAAAAAGGTCAGGACGGATCCAGCTAAAAATCGGATCCGGCACATCAGTTTTTTACAATCTACGCCGGATCCGTCTTTTAAACAATTCGCCGGATTGTGCCTGATTGCAAAAAACTGATGTGTGAAAGAGGCCTAAGGAGATCCTGAAAACATGACCTGTTAGGGCCGTGAGGACTGGAGTTTGGGAAACACTGCAGTAAAACTTTTGAAAAAATTCCATCACGTACAGCAGAGGTCTCAAACTTGACTGGGTATATGGACTACATATAGAGAAAATTTGAATTTGGGGGAGGGGCGCATTCTTTGAAGGCCAAAGTGACATTCTTAGTGATACCTTTTTTTTCTCTTTAACATTTTTGCTGTTTTTTTTTTTAGCTTGGGTCGTTATGGATGTGGTGATAACAAATGTGCACTCATACTCTAGCTATGTCCCCATATCCAGGTCTTCATATTGTAGTTATGCCCCCATATCCAGGTCCCCATATTGTAGTTATGTCCTCATATTGTGGTTATGTCCCCATCCAGGTCCTCATATTGTATTTATGTCTCCATATTGTAGTTATGTCCCCATCCAGGTCCCCATATTGTAGATACAGTATGTCCCCATCCAGATCTCCATATTTTAGTTATGTCCCCATCCAAGTTCACATATCGTAGTTATGTCCCCATCCAGGTTCTCATGTTGTAGATATGTCCCCATCCAGGTTCTCATATTGTAGTAATGTCCCCATTTTGTAGTTATGCCCCCATCCAGGTCCTCATATTGTAGATATATTCCCATCCAGGTCCCCATATTGTAGTCATGTCCCCATCCAGGTCTTCATACTATAGTTATGTCCCTAGAGGAAACTAGAAAAAAAGTGAAGCAAAAAACATGGTCAATTCTGTACTAATATCCCTCATCCTGGTATATATATGTCTACAATCCAGGTATACATGGCCCCCTCATCCCCAACCTGGTATGCATGGCCCCCTCATCCCTGTACTGGTAGTCTCGTCCCGAGATCTCGTTGCTGAGATCTCAATCTGAGCCTGCGCCGCCCCCAGCGGCCATTTTCACAGAGGCCACCGCATCGCAGCAATGGAGCAGCGGGGGCCTCCGGGTTTTGAGGAAATTCCGGCGGAGCCCCCCATGCTGCACAAAGTGCCTCCGGCAAAACCCCCACGCTGCACGAAGAGTCGCCGCCCCCCAGCACAGAGAGCCGCACAGAGCACCGCTGCCGCAAGGAGGTAATAGGGATACTTCATTTCCCCTTCCTGTGAGGCGCCCCCTCACCTCGACATCGGGACCACTCCTCCGCACCGCCCTATAAGATGACACCCGGCATATAAGACGACCCCCGATTTTTAAGAAGATTTTCAGGGGTTAAAAAGTCGTATTATACGCCGGAAAATACGGTAGATCCAAAACGTAAGTCCATTGTGGAGAACATGCTGAAATGTTTCAAAGTCTTGGGTTGTCTGATGAATTTGAAGCAACATTTTTTACATTCCCATTTCGACTACTTTTCTGAAAACCTTGATGCTGTTAGCGGAGAACAAGGAGAAAATTTTCATCAGGATATCCAGGAGATGGACCGATGATACCAAGGTAGGGGGTCATTCAATTTCAACTAATTCAAATCTGAATTTTATTTCTACCTGAAAATGCAGGATTTTTATTTTCTTTTGTGTTTTTGGAGTGCTACTTTAGTGAATTAAAAATTATATGTTTTTAATTTTTATCTTCATTAGTTAATTTTTTTATAGATTTCTAACGTTTTGAAAGCCTGAATTTTGGTGTTGTATGACCTTACAGTTGTTATCATATCTCGGGCTAGAATAAAGATAAAAAAATGGGAGATGCACCATTTTGTTTAGAATTGTATAGGCTTTAATTTGATAGGCCATGCTATGCTTGCTGATATTTTGTTTTGAGGAGTCAAATTCTAAATTTTCATGGGCGATGTTTCAAAAAAATGCATATGTGTTACTTGTGTTCTTGGTTACATTTGTACATGGATTCAAGCTGGGATCTCAGTAGGATCAAATTTTGACGTGTGATTTTCTAAATACTGTTTCATCCTAATCATATGTTTAATACTAAATTAAAAGAATCAATATTTGTAACACCTTTTTTAAATATACATGTACTGTACCAGTTTTTTATTATCACGTTACTAGACATGTCCTTTTTCAAGATTTTAAAAAGAATAGTTCAGTAATTAAATAATCAAGCTATAAAATAAGGTCCTCCTTAGCCCTGTATCCTGACCTATTCAGTCCTGTACTTTCCCTGGTACAATAGTGGATAACCAAATTCATTCAAGTCAACATTATTAGGATATTCTAGGAACAAGGGTGATATTTAGTGATAAGCGAGCATGCTCGCCACTATTCGGTGCTTGCCCGAGCATCTGAGTGCTCGAGATGCTCGGAGATCGCCGAGTATTTCTGGGGTTGCTCTTTAGAGAACCAATGAACATACAGGGATTGTCTGCCACACCCTGTAATGCCGCAGCCATGTTGGGTGTGGCATTACAGTGATTGGCTAGCCGCACAGCATCATCAGGTCTATATCAGACCTGGCGCCGCCATGCTCGTCACAGTCTGCTCTGGAATCAGGCAGTGTATGGAGAGTTGCTGCTGAGCTAGGGAGAGATTTGTTTGCTTTGTAATTAGTGTGGTATACCATCTCTAAGGCCGGCGTCACACTAAAGAGGAATACGGACGAGTGAGAGGCGTGAAAATCACACATTACACTCTGACCAATATTTCTCTATGGGTCAGCTCTGATCATGCGTATTTTTCTTGGGTGTATTTTACGCTGTGAGACACTCGCAGCATGCTGCGATTGTCATCGTATTATGCCCGTTGTACGCCAATGAAAGTCTATGGGTGCGAGAAAAATACGGATTACACACGGACCACAAGTGTGACTTGCGAGAAATACCCAAGACTTCTGCAGCTCACAGGAAATGGTGCAAGCCATGAATCAGGAAGCGACACATGCAAATTAGCTCAAAAAGAGCGCCAGACATCCCGGAAGAACGCCTCCACAAATTCCACCATCATGTCGACACACATAATTGGAGATGTTGATAGTTTTGGTCCAGGAGAGGCCCGAAATTTTGGGACCAACTGGATGCACACTATGCAGACCGCGCAAGAAAAGAGGCGGCATGGAGGGGCATCTGTGGGCAGATGTTTCCCCACTTTGGGACAGCCCACGCGAGGAGCAGCAGCGAATGAGTAAGTAAGTAAGTAAGTAAGTAACCGTCTGCGCCTTACCCCCCACCAAAGTGTGCATGCTCAATTAGGATCTGATGATCCTCCTGCACGTGTGCCTACACCTCAACCCATTCCCCCACAAAACCAACCTTGGCAACAACAGGGTCAAATGGCAGGCTATAACCCAACTTCCCAATATGACCACTTGTACAGATCCAGTGTTGGAGGCTGGTCCCAACCTGGATTTGCTCAACATGGTCATATTGGGGGTATGATTCTCATGGGTACCAGCTTCCCCAGGAGTATAATCTCCATTATCTTTATGGCAATGTGGCCACACACCAACCTGACCATGCCCAGATGTTAGGTCAGGGCCCTGAAAATCCACCCCAACAGGGTGATGGTCAGGGTGCTCAACCAAGCCAACCATACAGAGATGCTGGTCACTCGCCAACCCCACCACCCACATACCACCAACTCTGATTTGTTATTTTTCTTATCTATTATTATTTAAAACCCAGTTTGTTATTTTTTTACATTTATTTTTACAACATAGTAACATAGTAACATAGTTATTAAGGTTGAAGGAAGACTTTAAGTACATCTAGTTCAACCCATATCCTATCCTAACCTGCCCTAACATGTTGATCCAGAGGAAGGCAAAAAAAACCAAGTGGCAAACAGTAAGCTTCACATTGGGGAAAAAAATTCCTTCCCGACTCCACATACGGCAATCAGACTAGCTCCCTGAATCAACGCAGTATCTAGGAAACTAGTGAATATAGCCTGTAATATTATACTTTTCAAGAAAGGCATCCAGTCCCTTCTTAAATTTTAGTAAGGCATCACTCATTACAACATTAGACGGCAGAGAGTTCCATAGTCTCACTGCTCTTACAGTAAAGAATCTGCGTCTGTGATTATGGCTAAACCTTCTTTCCTCCAGACGTAGAGGATGCCCCCTTGTGCCCGTCACAGGTCTAAGAGTAAAAAGATCATTAGAAAGGTCTTTGTACTGTCCCCTCATATATTTATACATTGTAATAAGATCACCCCTAAGCCTTCGTTTTTCCAAACTAAATAACCCCAAGTGTAATAACCTGTCTTGGTATTGCAGACCCCCCCAGTTCTCTAATAACCTTGGTCGCTCTTCTCTGCACCCGCTTCAGTTCAGCTATGTCTTTCTTATACACTGGAGACCAGAACTGCACACAGTATTCTAAGTGTGGTCGCACCAGTGACTTGTATAGAGGTAAAATTATGTTCTCCTCATGAGCATCTATGCCTCTTTTAATGCATCCCATTATTTTATTTGCCTTGGCAGCAGCTGCCTGACATTGGACACTAAATGTGAGTTTGTCGTCCACCCATGCACCCAGGTCTTTTTCAGTGACAGTTTTGCCAAGTGTTTTACAATTATTATTATTACACATTTATATAGCGCCATTTATTCCATGGCGCTTTACATATGAAAAGGGAAAATATAGACAGGTACAATAAACGTGTGCTAGACAAGGGACACACAAGTACAGAAGGAGAGAGGACCCTGACCGCGAGGGCTCACAGTCTACAGGGATGGGTGAGGATACACTAGGAAAGGGTAGAGCTGGTCGTGCGATGGTTCAATTAAGCACATAATTATACATCTTGCTTGTTCTACCCAAGTGCATGACCTTAAATTTATCCCCATTAAAGCTCATTTGCCATTTATCAGCCCAAGCTTCTAGTTTACATAAATCCTCCTGTAATATAAAATTGTCCTCCTCTGTATTTATTACCCTGCAGAGTTTAGTGTCATCTGCAAATATTGAAATACTACTCTGTATGCCCCCTACAAGGTCATTAATACATATGTTAAAGAGAAGCGGCCCCAATACTGACCCCTGTGGTACCCCACTGCTAACCGTGACCCAGTCCGAGTGTGCTCCATTAATAACCACCCTTTGTTTTCTATCCATGAGCCAGTTCTTAACCCACTTACACATATTTTCCCCTATCCCCATTGTTCTCATTTTATGTATCAACCTTTTGTGTGGCACTGTATCAAAAGCTTTTGAGAAGTCCATGAACACCACGTCCACTGCATTCCCTTGGTCCAGTCCTGAACTTACCCCTTCATAAAAGCTTATCAGATTAGTCTGACAAGAACGGTCCCTCGTAAACCCATGCTGATACTGTGTCCATGATGTTATTCAGCCTTAGATACTCCAATATAGTATCCCTTAAAAAGCCCTCCAGGATTTATACCCACAGTAGATGTTAAGCTCACTGGCCTATAATTTCCAGGTTCAGTTTTTGCCCCCTTTTTGAATATTGGCACCACATTTGCTATACGCCAGTCCTGTGGTACAGACCCCGTTATTATGGAATCTTTAAAGATTAAAAATAATGGTCTATCTATGACTGTACTTAATTCCTGCAGTACTCGGGGTGTATCCCATCCGGGCCCGGGATTTGTCAACTTTAGTGATTTTTAGACACCGCCGTACATCCTGCTGGGTTAAGCAGGTGACATTTAATGGAGAAATTTTTTTTATCACTGATCATGTTATCTGTCATGTTGTGTAAAGCATATTTGAACTAATCTGAAAGCCTCAAAAAACCATATGGTACAGATATGGTCTTCAGTGGGCTAAGTGAAAGTTTGTTATTTTCATTATGTCTTATTATTTATACCAATGTTTGTTATTTTTTTATCTTTACTTTTACTCCATGTTGTCTATTGCACATTTGCAGTAGTCTAATCTTGTCAACCAAACATATGGGCAACATATGGTCTTCACTATACATAGTGAAAATTTGTTATTTTCATTATCTATTATTATTTATACAAATGTTTGCTATTTTTTTTATATTTTCTTTTACTCCATGCTGTCTATTGCATATTTGCAGTAGTCTAATGTTACCAATCCAACATATGGGTCACATATGGTGATCACTAGGCCTAGTGAAAGTTTGTTATTTTCTTTATGTACTATTATTTATGGAAATGTTTGTTATTTTTTTATGACTTATTTTGGTAATTTTTGTGTAACAAGCCAGACTTACAGTATTGTGCTTTGACGACAGATACCATATGAATCAAATATGGTAGTCACTACCTCAAGTGACAGTTTGCACAGATAAAAATATATTTTTGTATAAAATTTGGGCTCTTCTTTCAAAATTTCATCCTAATAAACCACCAACACATCTGTTATGAATATTAACACCAGACACAAAGAGTATGTCAGACACCAAAAAGAAAATTTATGTAGACACACAGAACTACATTACAGCATTGATAATGTGTCATCTTGCAAGGTTGTAGTACCTTGAGGTGACACAAAGTACTGAGTAAAGATATCACGGGTTTTCAGTCCTGAGAGAGGATGACGTGAAGGGATGACATGTGTGCTAGGCATATCCACATTGGTCACCACACTTTCACCAACATCAGATGGGCCACAATCATGCATTCGAGTGAAATTATGTAGCACAACACATGCTTTGATGACCTCATTGACGTTGGCTTCACTCGGCTGAATAGCAGACTGGAGGACCCGCCATTTTGCACATAGAATGCCAAAGGCACACTCCACCAGGCGCCGGGCCCGTGATAGGCGCAAGTTGAAGATCCTACGCCGGTGGTCAAGGTTTTGTCGTGGATATGGCCTCGTGACATTCCTAGATAGTTGGAAGGCCTCATCCCCAACTAAAACATACAGCACAGGTTCAAGATTGGAGCCAGGAAGTTGACGTGCTGGCAGGGTGGATTTGATTTAAATCAAACTGATTTAAATCACGATTTAAATCAAGATTTAAATCACTAGTCAGTAAGGCTTGATATAAATCAGTGATTTAAATCAAAGTTTCTACCTAAACTAGTTCTTGCTACTTTAACATGCAAGTAGATGAAGATTTTTAGAATCACTTTTTATATTACTTTTTTCTCCCCAGTTTAATGGGTTAATCATTCATATTTGGACACCACTATTCTGTTGTACTTAGGAAGGAGAAAAATAATCCTGACCTTAATAACAATTTAAATAGATTTATTCAACTGAAACAATAACAACATTACAGCATAAGTTATTTGCTTAACAAACATCCATGTTTGTTAACTAATTTGGCTAAACAAAATATATATATATTTTAAGAAACTTAGACTGTCAGCCCAGCCGACACATGAAAAACTTAAATACTACTGTCCCTGCTGTCCTCTGTAGCTCACTCGTCGTCATCTTCATCATCATCTTCTTCTTTGTTCCTATTCATAATCTGGAAAAGAAAAACAAGCTTTCCTGCTTTATTGGGTCCCAACCGATTTCTCAATTTAGAATGAATGAGTCCAAAGGAAGAGAATATTCTTTCAACGCCTGCAGAAGAAGCTACTGCTGTTAAAAGTGAAATCATTACTCCAGAGCTGTTGCACATTGCTCCATTTCTCTGTCATACACTTGATCCAGCAGTTTCCCTGCAACATCAGCTCTGCTGGGTGGACTGTATCCTGGTCTCAGTGACTGAACCATATTAATGAAATGTGGGTTCTCAGTCAGACGGAAAGAAGAGTTCGTTGCATAAATAAACTGGGCAATTTTTTCATCAATCAACTCTTTTTCTAATCTGCTAGTTCTTATCACAAACCTATCTATGGTGGTTCCAGGAGGTAAAGGTTTTTTCTTCCTTTTGGGTGATGGTGATATGTGGCTGTGGGTGTCTGATGATGATGCTGCTGCTAATGAAGCACTATCCTGGATGGATAACTCTGAAACTGTAGAACAGGATGATGGTGATCTTGGAGGTGGATAGTTTCCAGAATCCATGAATTCCCCTAAACAAAAAAAGTCAATGCTGTTATTTTATTGTTTATACAATTTCTGCTTATTGTACACAACACAGCACTGCCCCAAAATGAATATTTGTTTTTCTTCATAACTGTACCAAATGACAGTAACATGCAGTAATAATAAGAAATATAATTTTTCTCACACATGACAGTTCAGTCTTTAGAAATAGGATTCAATAAAAATGTTTACCAACCTGAAGATCCTGCCCGTTCAGAAGTGTTTCTTTGGTCATCTTCATCACCGCACTTCTCATGATGTTGCCTCATTCGCGCCACCAGGCCTTGCATCTCTTTGTTGCATTGTTTGCATTTTGCACGCATGCCTGCCTTACCGATAGGCGAAGGAGCTTCATTAAAATATTCCCAAACTGGGTCTCTTTTACGGCCTGCTGCCATTATAAGGAAAGAATGTAATAAACCTCAGATCGTACACACAAACAGATCCAGACTTGTCTGTCTGTGGCTATGCTGCAGTATTGTGCTCAAAGTTTCACTTTCATTTTCTTGTCTGCTTGCCCTTCCTCCTCCTCACACTTAGATTCACATTCTTCTTGTGTTGTGCAGATCTATTCCACTCCAAACAATCAGAAACATATTGTCTAACTTCTTGGACTTGGCACTGAAGGGGTTGATTCTGTATTCATATAGGTTTGTAGAACAATAGGATTAAGGTCTTTTTCTCAACTCTGTTCATGTTGTAACATTTTTGCCGTGAAGAAGAGGCTGGGACCTCTGCGGAGTCAAATTCAGTTTTGAGAACTGCGTAAGTAAAGCTAGCGTCTGTGATAATATAGGAGAGAAACTGCCCACTAATCCTACAGAAACCTCTGGAAGAGCATGGCATTGTGAATGTTACACATATACAGCCTTTATTCTACTGAGTTAAACAACTCAGCTTTATCTCATGATGGAAGAACCTTTGGATGGTAAAATATTTTCCTCAAAAAGCAGTTTATTGAAAAAAATCAGATTTAAATCAAAAAAATCCGATTTAAATAAAAAAAATCAGATTTTTTTGATTTTTTAAAAAAAAATCATTGATTTTTATCCACCCTGCGTGCTGGTGGTAGGTGCAACTGGTTATTGCGCAGCTGCCGACCCATAATGGAAGAATTGAAGATTCTAGAGTCTCCAGTTCTTCCATAGGCCCCAATGTCTACAATTATAAACCTGTAGTTACTGTCAACCAGAGCCAACAGCACTACAGAAAAATATTGTTTATAATTATAGAATTGGGACCCTGAGTTCGCCGGCTTACGCACACGGATGTGCTTCCCATCCAGGGCTCCTATACAATTTGGAAACTGGCTTTGCTCCTCAAATCCCCTGGCAATCCTCATCCAGTCTTCCATCTTGGGCTCAGGCATGACCACTTGATGAAGTCTGTCCCAGAGTTATGAGCATGTATCACGAACAATGCCAGATATGGTGCATCTCCCAATCAAAAACTCCATATGGAGTGCGGCATATGAAATGCCAGTAGTCAGCAACCTACAATTAAACAAATGTAGAGAAAAATCATTACAATAGCCCAAACGTTTCACAAATGCACAATACATAACCGTAAAAGGATTTAAGTTACAAACAATCATAACTTAAATTATACACAAGTCAAAGATCTATGTGATTTTGACATACACATCATTGTTCCGGTATTTCCAGCTGATATATGGGATATATTATGAGTATATTTAAGCAACAGCCATAAGGGTCAACTCAAACTTGTGGCAAAACACATCATCAACATACAGTATGTAGGTGAGGAATACATACCGTAACGTAAGGGGAAGTCGCTCCTCTGCAGAGATAGCTTTGCGCATCCTGGTGTCCTGGTAGGTGATCCCAGGGCGCACGATCTCCAACAAAACATCAAATGTGGCAATGTTCATCCGACAATAGAGAAAAAACTTGTCGGGATGAGTCCGCAGAGATGCATAAAGGCGGTGAAAATGGCCTTTCGTGAGGTGTTGCCTCAAATGCGGATGCACCCACATTCGTCTCGTCCTCCGCGGAGCAACGATCACTGGGTATGGCTGCCCAAAGCGGCGGGACAAAACACAGTTGTACAGAACTCAATCAGTTGGGGTGAACTGAAGAGTGTCAGACATTATGGCAACCAAGCAGCAGTACTCCAACACAAGCACAGCACCAAAATGGCCAGATTGGGGGCTGCCACCTGATGCAGAGCCAATAAATAGCCTTGCTGATGATGGTTTCAATGATTTTCAGGCCTAAAAACCGTTAAATGTCCATTTTGCAAGGCTGCAAGAAAAAAACGCTATACAGATGCCATACGAATTGCATACGGATGCTTACATGCGCAAAATACGCAGCCACACCTTGACAACGGATGAAATACGGATCACTGTGCCGGCAACATTTCTGCGTATTACGGCCGTACAGTATGGTCCGTTTTTTATACGTTGAGTGTGATTCCAGCCTAATATACATATCCATCTCAACAAACAGTCCTTCTAAGGACTAAAAAAGCTTTATAGATATCAGTGCTAGGCAGGCAGGCAGAGAATGTGGCAGACTTCATTGCATATAGCAAGAGGGTGGATTCCAGTACTGTCTGCTGCTGCTGCCTATTAAA
>JARQOD010000008.1:140636264-140662307 GCA_033576555.1 Oophaga sylvatica
TATCAGGTGTTGTCCCTGAATCCACACACCATTCTTAAAGACAAGACTTTACGTCCCTTGGGGGTTGTGCCAAAAAGGAATCCGCATGGTATGCTCCTTGATGTCCTTAATAGGTCTTGATTATGAATTACTCCTAGGAATCTAGAGTCAGGAAGAATAGTCTTAGGAGGAGTAATTGGACGTGCTCTGCTGAGTAAATCCTAGAGAGTGCATCAGCCTTTCCATTGCGCGATCCTGGTCTTTAAAAATGATAAAATTAAATTGGTTTAAGAAAAAGATTCCAGCGAGCCTGGCGAGGAGTCAGCACTTAGCCGACCGATAAACTCAAGGTTACGATGGTCTGTCAGGACGACTATTTGCTGTGCAGCTCCCTGAAGAAGTGTCTCCATTCTTTGAAGGCGGCAATAATGGCCAACAACTCTCTATTGCCCACATCGTAGTTCCTCTCAAGCCGAAGACAACTGCTGGGAAAAGAAGCACAGGGATGCAAGACATTCTTCTCACCTGTTCTCTGAGAGAGTATAGCTCCAACGGCACAGTCTGAAGCATCCACCTCTATTATGAAGGCAAGCTCGGGGTTGGGATGTACTAGGATAGGGCAGTGGTAAATTATCTTTAGAACGGGAAAATGCTTCCTGGGCTTGGGAGTCCAGGAGAACCTAGACTCTTTCGGTAAGTTGGGTGAAGGTGACACTACTCAGAGAAATTTCTAATGAAACGTCTATAGAAGTTGGCAAACCCGATGAAGCGCTGTACCTCCTTCACATTTCTAGGACTTGGCCAATCCTTGATGGCTTGGTTTTGCTTCCATCCATACTAATTCCTTGTGTAGACAGTACATACCCCAGAAATTGAATTTCGGTCCTAATGGAATTCACACTTTTCAAGTTTGAGTAAAGATGATTTTGTCTTAGACGTTCCAAGACCATTCTCACATGTCCATGATGTCCTCTGTGGAGTTAGAAAAATTAGAATATTCATCCAAATAATTACCACGAATTGTATCTAGGAGATCCCTGAAGATGTCATTCACCAAGTGTTGGAAAGTGGCTGGGGCAGTACTCAGACAAAAGGCATAACTAATATTCAAGTGCCATAGCGTGACCTGAATGCAGTCTTCCATTCATCCCCCAGGTCTAATACGACTAAGTTATAGGCCCCACGAAGATCTAGTTTAGAGAATTTTGGCATGTCCGCACTCTCTCCAATAACTCAGGATTAAAGGCAACGGAATAACGTTTCTAATAGTAACCTTATTGATTCCCTATAGTCTACGCATGGTTTCAGAGATCCATCTTTCTTCTTTACAAAGAAATGGTGCACCTGCAGGAGATGAAGAGGGGCGTATGGAAGCCTTGGCTAATTTTCGTCTATGTAATCTTTAAAGCCTTTAGCTCGGGCCCCCAGGGGGTAGATCTTACCAAAAGGTATCTCTGCTCCAGCAATAATTCAATTGGACAATCATATGGACGTGAGGAGGAAGCTGGTCAGCGTTCTTCTTGTCACATAAATCCACAAGTCCTGATATACAGCTGGTAGTTCAGGGACTGACATGGTTCCTTTAGGAACAGAGCAAGCTGAAACTTTTTGGACTCATCTGTTTCCTCTGGAAAGTGTAATTCCTTGGTCTCCCAGTTAATGGTAGGATTCTGAGCCTGCAGCCATGGTAGCCCTAGAATAATGGGAAAGTGGGGAGAAGAGATAAGCAAAAGGACAGTTTCTCTTGATGATCTTTACCCATAAGAACCCTCAAAGCTCTGTTTCCTGATCCACTGGTCCAGAGGTCAGCAGGGAGCCATCACAGTTTCCATCTGTACTGGAGTAGCCTTCTTCACTGAACGTATCCCCTGTTTCAGAGCAAAGGAGACATCCATAAAATTTCCACTTCCCCTGAGTCGATCATAGCAGAGCTAGACACCCAAGCTGAGTCAACCCAAGTTTGATGGAAGAAAGCAATGAGAATTTGTTTTTCTTACAACTCAGCTGGACAAACCGCTGAGGAAACTTGAAAAAATGGCAGCGTTTACACAGTCAACGTCCAAGAAGTAACGGAGTTTAAGTCCGAGAAATCAAGATCTGTTGCTGCAGATCTCTCTGGAGCCTGAGGCTCGGACCTGACAGATCCCCTCTCGCAACACTCACAATGAATGAGTGCTGCAGTAGTCTTACGAGAACGGCTGGGGCAGTTTTATAATGAAGTGCCCTGACTTACCACAATAGAAACAAGATTCTCTTTAAAACGATGTTCCTTGCGTGCAATCACTAACCCGTCGTTGTAAAGAGTCTACCTGCATGGTTCAGGTTCAGGTTCCGTGTAATCCTACTCAAAGGTTTCCTTAGCTGGAGAGGAAGTAGGAAAAGGTTAGTGCGATTGCTTTCGAACCATCTCTCTTGCCTGCGTTCAGTCAGCGAGTATCAATACGGATGCAGTAGTTAATAAAGTCACCTAACCAGTGGGAGGGTCGGCACGACAAGTTCATCCTTAATCAGTGGAGATAACCCCTTTCGAAAAATAGATTTTTTGGCGGAACTCCCCCCCCCAGGTGGTATCAAGGCCCATCTCCGAAATCCAAGGCATATTCAGCTACGAGTGCTTACCTTGGCACAAGCTAACATGGCGCTTCAGCTGTTGCACCCTCGATTGGGTCTCAAACACCTGCCCCATGCTGAAATAAAAGCATCAAGGTGATTCAAACAATCATCCTCAGTCTCAATCAGAGGGTTTGCCCACATCAAAGCCTGTTGGTAAGCAACTAATTATAGTAAGCACCTTAGAATCGTTCAGTGGGAAATTGTGACATGTGCAGAAAAAAAAAAGATTGCATTGATTAATAAATCCCCTGAATTTCTCACGTTCACCGCCAAAACGAAAAGGGGGCAACTTGGGAATCCCAGAACCTCGGGGCTACGGCAGGAGTCTGGACTCTCTCCTCTAGAAACCTCAATCCGGCTCGCAAATCCTGGGCAGTCCTGTCCAAACACTTGCAAATTGTAATTAGTGAGGTCCTGTAGGCTTGAAAACGGTCTTTATATTCTGCAAATCCTCAAGGATATTATCAGTCACCCGCAAAGTTCCTTTATGCGGGCCTCCATTTTCCAATCTTTAAGACGAGAAGAGATGGCATACCCCAAAAGAAGGATAGGCAGACCCAAAAGATAGGGGTCACCAAAATAGGACACAACAAATGGCAGACCACAGACGAGAAGATGACACGAACAGAAAAAGGACACAACGAAAGGATAGGACCAAAAAGAGATAGCGACCCAGAGAGATAGGAGGACACAAAAGGAAGGACCACCAAAAGGAGAGACCACCAAGAGAGACTGACACAAAAGAAGGGAAGATAGCGCACAAAGGATAGGAACACAAAAGAGAGGAGCGTGTAAACAGCTGTTTGCATTGCCAGGGTGTAGATAGCGGGGATGTCACAGTTGAAATCTGAAAATCAATGGAAAACTGGAGAGATAAAAAAGCGCAAATAGGTCTTACCACCGGAACACGAGGAAGGCATGACCACAGAACAGAAGAGGTATAGGAGGATCACCAGAAGAGGATAGTAAGCATCACCAGAACAGATAGGGCACCCGACACATGAACCAGAAAGATAAGCAGGACCACCAGAAAGAAGAGATAGGCAGAGAACAGAAAGAATAGGAGTGACCACCGAACAGAAGGGAACAGGCAGGACACAAAAACAGAAGGGAATAGGCGTGACCACCAGAACAGAGATGGATAGGCAAGACCACAAACAAGAAAGAAAGGATCACCAGAACAGACTAGGATACACCAGAACAGAAGTAGCAGTGATCCACCAGAACAGAAGGATAGTAGTGATCACGCAACAGAAGAGGATAGCAGGTAATCCCAGAACAGAGTGATGGCTGGGATCACAGAAAAAAGGATAGCAGATCACGAAGATAGGTGTGATACCAGAAAGGACTAGGTACTACTCAATACGAAGATGGCAAGACACCAGAACACAAGTGATAGGCAGGACACAGAACAGGAGATAGCAGGACACCAGAACAGAAGGCTCAGCAGACTCATCCAACAGAAGAGGATTAGGCTTACGTAATCCATGCAGAAGGTAGGGGTTATCAAAGAACAGGGATCAGGAGCCACCACAAAGATAGGCAGTACCACTAGACGAAGCGGATAGGCAGGTACAACCGATAGGAGATCAGGTACGGTTCACTGCAGACAGGATTTGGACACCAAACGAGGATAGCAGGACTCACAGACAGGATGGCTGCCACAGAACAAAAGGAAGGAGATCACGCAGGAACATGAAGCTGAAACCCATTTGAACTGAGGGCAAGTAGGTACGCAGCAAGACAGAAAGTAAAATGGCTGACGAACAAACTGAGTTCAGGAACAGTACACAGAACCTTACACTCAGGTGGCGGCTGTAGATAGCCGGGAATGTCACAAGTTAAATCGAAAATCAAATGGTAAAACTGGAGAGATAAAAGCGCAAATAGGGTCTTACCACCAGAACAGAAGAGGATAGCAGTGACCACCAGAACAGAAGAGGATAGGCAGGGATCACCAGAAGAGGATAGGTAGGGACACCAGAACAGGATAAGGGACCACCAGAACAGAAGAGGATAGGCAGGACCACCAGAACAGAAGATGATAGGCAGGGACGAACAGAAGAGGATAGGCAGTGACCACCAGAACAGAAGAGGATAGGCAGGGACCACCAGAACAGAAGAGGATAGGAAGGACCACCAGAACAGGATAGGGACCACCAGAACAGAAGATAGGCAGTGACCACCAGAACAGAAGAGGATAGGTTAGTGATCACCAGAACAGAAAGATAGGCAGGGATCACCAGAAGAGGATAGGTAGGGATCACCAGAACAGGATAGGGACCACCAGAACAGAAGATAGGCAGTGACCACCAGAACAGAAGAGGATAGGCAGTCACCACCAAGAACCAGAAGAGGATAGGGCGGAATCAACCAGAACTGAAGAAGGATGTCAGGGTACCGAACAGAAGAAGATAGGCAGGGATCACCAGAAAGGATAGGTAGGGATCACCAAACAGGATAGGGACCACCAGAACAGAAGATAGGCAGTGACCACCAGAACAGAAGAGGATAGGCAGGGATCACCAGAAGATGATAGGTAGAGATCACCAGAACAGGATAGGGACCACCAGAACAAAGAGGATAGGCAGGGACCACCAGAACAGGATAGGAAGAGACCACCAGAACAGAAGAGGATAGGCAGAGATCACCAGAATAGGATAGGAAGTGACCACCAGAACAGAAGAGGATAGGTAGGGATCACCAGAACAGGATAGGGACCACCAGAACAGAAGATAGGCAGGGACCACCAGAACAGAAGAGGATAGGCAAGGACCACCAGAACAGAGAGGATAGGCAGTGACCACCAGAACAGGATAGGAAGTGACCACCAGAACAGAAGAGGATAGGCAGAGATCACCAGAATAGGAATAGGAAGTGATCACCAGAACAGAAGAGGATAGGCAGTGACCACCAGAACAGAAGAGGATAGGCAGGGACCACCAGAACAGAAGAGATAGGCAGAGACCAACCAGAAAGGATAGGCAGGACCACCAGAACAGAAGAGGATAGGCAGGGACCACCAGAACAGAAGAGGATAGGCAGTGACCACCAGAACAGAAAGGATAGGCAGGGACCACCAGAACAGAAGAGGATAGGCAGGGACCACCAGAACAGAAGAGGATAGGCAGGGACACAGAACAGAGAAAGGAGGACCACCAGAACAGAGAGATAGGCAGGGACCACCAGAACAGAAGAGGATAGGCAGGGACCACCAGAACAGAGAGGATAGGCAGTGACCACCAGAACAGGATAGGAAGTGACCACCAGAACAGAAGAGGATAGGCAGGGACCACCAGAACAGAAGAGGATAGCCAGTGACCACCAGAACAGGATAGGAAGTGACCACCAGAACAGAAGAGGATAGGCCTGTGTGGGGTTAAAGACAAGAGCTACCTTGTATTGCTGACATTGGTCTCAGGTGGTGGCTGTAGATAGCCGGGGAATGTCACAAGTTGAAATCTGAAAATCAAATGGTAAAACTGGAGAGATAAAAAGCGCAAATAGGGTCTTATCCACCAGAACAGAAGAGGATAGGCAGTGACCACCAGAACAGAAGAGGATAGGCAGGGATCACCAGAAGAGGATAGGTAGGGATCACCAGAACAGGATAGGGACCACCAGAACAGAAGAGGATAGGCAGGACCACCAGAACAGAAGAGGATAGGCAGTGACCAACAGAACAGAAGAGGATAGGCAGGGACCCCCAGAACAGAAGAGGATAGGCAGTGACCACCAGAACAGAAGAGGATAGGCAGGGACCACCAGAACAGAAGAGATAGGCAGTGACCACCAGAACAGAAGAGGATAGGCAGGGACCACCAGAACAGAAGAGGATAGGTAAGGATCACCAGAACAGGATAGGGACCACCAGAACAGAAGATAGGCAGTGACCACCAGAACAGAAGAGGATAGGTAGTGATCACCAGAACAGAAGAGGATAGGCAGTGACCACCAGAACAGGATAGGAAGTGACCACCAGAACAGAAGAGGATAGGCAGAGATCACCAGAATAGGATAGGAAGTGACACCAGAACAGAAGAGGATAGTTAGGGATAACCAGAACAGGATAGGGACCACCAGAACAGAAGATAGGCAGGGACCACCAGAACAAAAGAGGATAGGCAGAGATCACCAGAAGAGGATAGGCAGTGAACACCAGAACAGAAGAGGATAGGCAGGGATCACCAGAACAGGATAAGGACCACCAGAACAGAAGAGGATAGGCAGGACCACCAGAACAGAAGAGGATAGGCAGTGACCACAGAACAGAAGAGGATAGGCAGGGACCACCAGAACAGGATAGGAAGTGACCACCAGAACAGAAGAGGATCGGCAGTGACCTTCAGAACAGAAGAGGATAGGCAGGGATCACCAGAACAGGATAGGGACCACCAGAAGAGGATAGGCAGGGACCACCAGAACAGGATAGGAAGTGATCACCAGAACAGAAGAGGATTGGCAGTGACCTCCAGAACAGAAGAGGATAGGCAGGGACCATCAGAACAGGATAGGAAGTGACCACCAGAACAGAAGAGGATCGGCAGTGACCTCCAGAACAGAAGAGGATAGGCAGGGATCACCAGAACAGGATAGGGACCACCAGAACAGAAGAGGATAGGCAGGGATCACCAGAACAGAAGAGGATAGGCAGTGACCACCAGAACAGAAGAGGATAGGCAGGGACCACCAGAACAGGATAGGAAGTGACCACCAGAACAGAAGAGGATCGGCAGTGACCTCCAGAACAGAAAGGATAGGCAGGGACCAACAGAACAGGATAGGGACCACCAGAACAGAAGAGGATAGGCAGGGACCACCAGAGCAGAAGAGGATAGGCAGGACCACCAGAACAGAAGAGGATAGGCAGGACCACCAGAACAGGATAGGAGTACCCAAACGAAGAGGTAGGCAGGGACCACCAGAACAGAAGAGGATAGGTAGGGATCACCAGAACAGGATAGGGACCACCAGAACAGAAGATAGGCAGTGACCACCAGAACAGAAGAGGATAGGTAGTGACCACCAGAACAGAAGAGGATAGGCAGGGACCACCAGAACAGAGAGGATAGGCAGTGACCACCAGAACAGGATAGGAAGTGACCACCAGAACAGAAGAGGATAGGCAGAGATCACCAGAATAGGATAGGAAGTGACCACAAGAACAGAAGAGGATAGTTAGGGATAACCAGAACAGGATAGGGACCACCAGAACAGAAGATAGGCAGGGACCACCAGAACAGAAGAGGATAGGCAGAGATCACCAGAAGAGGATAGGGACCACCAGAACAGAAGAGGATAGGCAGTGACCACCAGAACAGAAGAGGATAGGCAGGAATCACCAGAACAGGATAAGGACCACCAAACAGAAGAGGATAGGCAGGGACCACCAGAACAGAAGAGGATAGGCAGTGACCACCAGAACAGAAGAGGATAGGCAGGGACCACCAGAACAGGATAGGAAGTGACCACCAGAACAGAAGAGGATCGGCAGTGTCCTCCAGAACAGAAGAGGATAGGCAGGGATCACCAGAACAGGATAAGGACCACCAGAACAGAAGAGGATAGGCAGGGACCACCAGAACAGAAGGAAGGATAGACAGTGATCCACCAAACAGAAGAGGATAGGCAGGGACCACCAGAACAGGATAGGAAGTGATCACCAGAAGAGGATCGGCAGTGACCTCCAGAACAGAAGAGGATAGGCAGGGCACCAGAACGGAAGGGACCACCAGAACGAAGATGATGGCAGGGACCACCAGAACAAGAGGATAGGCAGTGACCACAGAACAGAAGAGGAAGGCAGGACCACCAGAACAGGATAGGCAGGGATCACCAGAACAGGATAGGGACCACCAGAACAGAAAGATAGGCAGGGACCACCAGAACAGGATAGGCAGTGACCAACAGAGGATCGGCAGTGACTCCAGAAAGAAGGATAGGCAGGGTCACCAGACAGATAGGGACCACCAGAACAGAAGAGGATAGGCAGGGACCACAGAACAGAGAGGAAGGCAGTGACCACCAGAACAGAAGAGATAGGAGGCCACCAGAACAGGATAGGAAGTGACCACCGAACAGAAGTATCGGCAGTGACCTCCAGAACAGAAGAGGATAGGCAGGGACCAACAGAACAGGATAGGGACCACCAGAACAGAAGAGGATAGGCAGGGACCACCAGAACAGGATAGGAAGTGACCACCAGAACAGAAGAGGATAGGCAGGACTACCAGAACAGGATAGGGACCACCAGAACAGAAGAGGATAGGCATGGACCACCAGAACAGGATAGAAAGTGACCCCCAGAACAGAAGAGGATAGGCAGTGACCACCAGAACAGAAGAGGATAAGCAGGGACCACCAGAACAGGATAGGGACCACCAGAACAGAAGTAGATAGGCAGTGACCACCAGAACAGAAGAGGATAGGCAGGGACCACCAGAACAGGCTAGGGACCACTAGAACAGAAGTAGATAGGCAGTGACCACCAGAACAGAAGAGGATAGGCAGGGACCACCAGAACAGGCTAGGGACCACCAGAACAGAAGAGGATAGGCAGTGACCCCAGAACAGAAGAGGATAGCACGACCACCAGAACAGGATAGGGACCACTAGAACAGCACATCAGACTAGAACAGGATCGGCAGGGACCAGCAGAACAGGACAGGGACCACTAGAACAGTACATCAGACTAGAACAGGATCGGCAGGGACCACCTGAATGGTGACACTGGAGCAGCGAGCACTGAAAGGTGAGCTAATGCTTTTTAATAATGTTACATGTTGCCGAATGTTATAATATCCCAGAAAACCCCTTTAATTTATTGTAAGGGATTAAAGAAAAATAAACAATAATTTCACAATGTTTGGGTTGTATTTTTAGTGTTAATAAACACATATCCTGATGTCCACAATAACTTTATCCTGCAGGTTTGCACAATTCTCTTCTTTTTTTTACATGTACTTGACCACTGACATACCGTAATACAATGCCATACTTCTGCCAAGGCTGCATGCTGAGGCGTACCCACAGTGGGCCTTCTGATACTTGGCCACCCACTGTGCAGCAACTGCTGCTCCCTGCACAAGGAAAAAATAGAAGCGCTGCATCTCCCTCATTTCTCAGGATCAGTGGGGTCCCAGAGGTTGCACCCCCACAAAAGTTTCAAGACATACTTCTGAGCCTAAGCTGTGCTACTAAGTATCCGTAAACCCATTAGAGCAAGGAAGAAGAGCAATATGTTATTATCTTCCGTAAATAATACTGCCATTACTGTGCCAAAAAACATACAATGATCATCTCCAATCAACTGCACATAATTAATAGCCCAGCTGGCTGTATGGCACGGATTCATTATTACCCAATGGTGGGAATAACAGGATGATGAAGGCTCTTAGCTTTGTGAAGACCCCTTCAATCGACAATGCTGAGGTCTTACATCTGCAGGATGCTCACTATCTTCATCCATCCAACATTGTGCATCGGCCATATTCTGCATTTGCCTCTCCATGGATTACCCTCTAAGGACTGACCATTTTCTTGTTTGTATCAGTTGCGGGTTTATTGGGTTAAAGTTTTGCAGGGCGTCACCTCTATTAATGGTGACTGCTTCTGTCACGCTGATGACACCTGTGTTGTTTGGCCAGAATAGAGATGAGTCCTGAGCAGAGAAGCCCCAGAACAGTGTTTGGCTTTTTTTTTGCTGCCTGTGATGTCTAGACAAGAGGGATGATGGTGGGGCATGTGTTCTGAGTGACAGTGTGCCTGGGCGGAGGGTATTATGAGTACAGGGCAGCAAACTTTCCATGAGTGAAGAAGCGCTATCTATAACTCTAAGGCGGCGTCACACTGGCGAGTTTGATGCGAGTAAGTCGCACGACTTCTCGCACAACACCCGGCACGGCCGCCCGCTCTCGGACCCGAGTGCGCGGCTGCATAGAAATACATGCAGCCGCACACTCGGGTCCGAAAGAGGGCGGCCGTGCCGGGTGTTGATGCGAGAAAGTCGTGCGACTTACTCGCATCAAACTCGCCAGTGTGACGCCGGCCTAAGGGTGCAACATGGCAGAGGGAGGTTGATTTCAGGGTTAGGACCAGTGTTAGGGGTCGACACTGGGCAATTGCCCAGGTCCCCACTCTCTCCCATCCAGAGATCTAACGATCGCGGTCGCAGAAGGTGCAGCGTAATCACTGCCCCGGCTGCACAGTGGTGCCTCTGTGTCCTGCACGACTTCCGGGTTCCCTGGGGCCTGCACATGCCACGCAGGTCTCCCAGGATGTGCGCTCCTTGTTTCTGAAAGGGGCAGCGCACGTACTTGGAGATGCCCTCAGCCAATAGCTGGGAGTCATCTAGTTTTTAAGGCACGTTTCCCTGTAGGGAGGTGCCTGTACAATGTCCTCCAAGTGGAACCTTGATCCACTAGTTCGTGTGTGGCCAGGACCTGAACCCCAAAGCCGCACCTGTGGTAAATGAACCCTGAAGCCACACCTGCAGCACCTTAACCTAGAAGCTGTTCTGGCGGTACCCGAGTCTGAAGAGGCACCCGCGTTACCTGAACCTTGAAACCACTTTGTCATACCCAGCTCTGAAGCTGCACCCATGTTACCTGAACCTTGAAACCGCTCTTTCGTACCTAAGTCTGAAGCTGCACCTGTGGTATCTGAACCCTAAAAGGCACCGGCGGCACCTGAAATCTGAAGCTGCACCCATGGTGTCACAGGTTTACTGCAACAGAGAGGCGCCAGAAGATGGCAGAGTCTGATTTCATGTACTCCTCCACTGATTAGAAGACTTCTTTTTTTATATTAAAGGGTGCAGGTTTCTGTTAGCAGTGCAGGGGTTAAACTGTTCAGTTAGAGTATTTGAAGCTTTTCCTGCTTGGTGATCTCAGCTGTTCAGTATTGGCCACTTCTCTCCTATATACACTCGTATTTGTTAATCTGGATTGCCAGCGTTAGTCTTGTACTGCCTGACCTGGAGTGGAGGAGTCGATTGTTGGTAGAGGCGTTTAGAAAATTGATCTGTGACTGTTCCTTGGTGTTTCGGCTGTGTGCAAATCCTAATCCTCTCCTATTTGGTTTTTCCTTCCTTTTGTTCCTCTCTGTTGTCTGTGAGTGCATATTTATTTGCTTGCTATTTCATTTATCCCTGTATGTCCTCCTTTGTTTGTCTGGTGTCACGTGCTCCTGGGAGATCTGAGGATAGAAGATCACTACGTATTGTGAATCACAGATTTTCCATTAGCATATGTTTGTGTCCCATATTAAATGGATTTGGTTTCCTTTGGCGCTGGAGAGGTTAACAACCCTTTCTGGCTGGTCAGAAACTTGTAGCTCTATTTCAGCTGCTTCTGATCGGTCATTACCTCTCCCTATAAAACCTGGCCAGACATTGTCTGCCTTGCCATTGAAAGTTTTGCTTTCTAGCCTCTTGGACACCTGCTGAATTGGCGATCGTTCTTGCTACTGGAGATTGTTTCTTGCTGTTTTTGGGTGCTGCTTTCCTCATTGTCCTGGTCCCATTTGGTTAGTACATTCTTATTTTTCTCTATAACTTATTATTATTTACTATTACAGCGCCATTTATTCAATGGCGCCTTACATGTGAGGAGGGGTATACATAAATAAAAACAGTACGTAATCAACAAAACAACACAAGTCACGACTGGTACAGGAGTAGAGAGGACGCTGCCCGCGAGGGCTCACAATCTACCTGTGGTGAGTTTTTGTATGTTTTGTTGCTTTCTGTTATCCCTGTTTTGTCTTTGCACATTGGTTAATTTTATCTTTCTGTCCCATGCCTCATGGTGTCGGGGAGGGACAGATCAGGGTTTAACAGGAGCATAGTAAGGTGGAAGACTCGGGCCTCTCTACCTCCAGGTGCACCCTGAGGACAGGAATAGTTAGAATTCCAGTTCCGGGGACAGTTTGAGGCTCCCTTCCTTACCGAAGACCATCACAGCCTGACATCTGGTATGTGTATATGCATACATTATTACTCCCCATTTCCCTGGGTAAGGGAGGGGGACAGATATTGGGCTGATTTAAGAGTTCAGCAAGGTATGTGGCCCCGGCGTCTTTACCATGAGAAGTAATACGAGGAGCAGGGATATCTATGGCACCCCTAGTGTTAGGGACAGTGAAGTATTCCGATAACAGAGTTGTGATACGCGGTACCAACTCTGAAGCCGCATCCACAGTACCTGAACCTTGAAGATGCTCCGTGATACCTGAACTAGTAGCCGCTAGTGCGTTCCACTGGTACTGAACCAGCACCAGGTCTGTTCTCGTTAGCGTTCCAGAGTCCGTACTGTCGTAAGTGTCGTTCTGCCAGGTGACCCAGAACCAGTGTTGTCTTAACTGAGTCTGATCCTACCCTGCCAGTGACTTCTAGCCCGTGTTCGTGTCTTCGATCCTGACCCCTGGGGTCAGCAGCTGCAGTACCAGGGACTGCTAGGAGTGGTACCTGGTGGCTACCTGCAGCTCATGTCTAACTCCACCATCAAGAGCTCTAGTGAAAACCAGGTAGCCGCTTAGCTACGCCCCTCCTAGGCAAGCCTGGCCCCGTGGACAGGAGGGTCCATGAGCCACTCGCACCATGCATGCGAGTGACAGAGGACATATAGAGAAGGAAGGAACTCAGGAATGGTGGCATTTGTACCAGGATGGGCGACATGTATACCAGAAAGGAACACAGGATAGAGAGCTTATATACCAGGAAGAGGTGTAGGATGGAGATACATATATACCAGGATGGGGAGGCATGTATACCTGGATGGGTGACATATATACAGGAAGGGGTCCAGGATGGAGAGGCATATATACCATGATGGGGAGGCATATATACAAGGATGGGTGACATATATACAGGATGGGGTCCAGTATGTGGAGGCATATATACCAGGAAGGGTTCCAGGATGGGGAGGCATATATATAGGGAAGGGGTCCAGGATGGAGAGGCATATATACCACGATGGGGAGGCATATATACAAGGATGGGTGACATATATACAGGATGGGGTCCAGTATGTGGAGGCATATATACCAGGAAGGGGTTCAGGATGGGGAGGCATATATACCAGGAAGGGGTCCAAGATGGGAGGCATATATACCAGGAAGGGGTCCAGCATGGGGAGATATATATACCAGGAAGGGGTCTAAAATGGGGAGGCATATATATCAGGAAGGGGTCCAGGATGGGGAGACATATTTACCAGGAAGGGGTCTAGAATGGGGAGATATATATATATATCAGGAAGGGGTCCAGGATGGGGAGATATATATATCAGGAAGGGGTCCAGGATGGGGAGGCATATATATCAGGAAGGGGTCCAGTATGGGGAGATATATATACCAGGAAGGGGTCCAAGATGGGGAGGCATATATATCAGGAAGGGGTCCAGGATGGGGAGATATATATACCAGGAAGGGGTCCAGAATGGGGAGATATATATATCAGGAAGGGGTCTAAAATGGGGAGGCATATACATCAGGAAGGGGTACAGGATGGGGAGACATATATACCAGGAAGGGGTCTAAAATGGGGAGGCATATATATCAGGAAGGGGTCCAGGATGGGGAGATATATATACCAGGAAGGGGTCCAGAATGGGGAGATATATATATCAGGAAGGGTCTAAAATGGGGAGGCATATATATCAGGAAGGGGTCCAGGATGGGGAGACATATATACCAGGAAGGGGTCCAGGATGGGGAGGCATATATATCAGGAAGGGGTCCAGGATGGGGAGATATATATACCAGGAAGGGGTCCAGAATGGGAGATATATATATCAGGAAGGGGTCCAGGATGGGGAGGCATATATACCAAGAAGGGTCCAAGATGGGGAGGCATATATATCAGGAAGGGGTCCAGGATGGGAGGCATATATACCAGGAAGGGGTCCAAGATGGGGAGGCATATATATCAGGAAGGAGTCCAGGATGGGGAGACATATATACTAGGAAGGGGTCCAGGATGGAGAGATATATATACCAGGAAGGGAGGCATATATACCTGGATGGAGGCATATGTACAAGTATGGGGAACATATATACCAGCTTTGGGCAGCATATAGCAGCACATAGGTTCCCTTTAATGAACCAGGGCCATTGCTCTCCTTAGCACATCGCCCGGTGTAAACAGTTGACAATCTGCCGATCACATGATATGCATGGGACAGATTGATCTATTACTGATCTATTACTGATCGCTCTAACCCTATCATTATTTGTCAGCTGGTGTAGAGGCCGGTACACAAGCACACTTGGGTATTCACATAGAAGAATTTGTATAAGCTATATGCTATGTATGGATACGTCATGTGTCCTGGGTTCATGTGTTATTTGGGCATTCCTTGTAACATGTTTTGTATTACTGGTGCATTGTACCTGGCTGTCTTTTCTCCTGTATAGTCTGCAATATATGTTATTTAATAAATTTTGCTATTTTTGCTATATTTGCTCAATTCCTTTGTTTTTTCGGTTTGATTATTTGGGAAGGGCTCTGTCTATTTGGACCCCCTTTTTTGGTTTTCTAATATATGCATGTTGGTTTTCCAGCATTTTTGTGTCCATAGATTTTAAAGCACGGGAACAGTCCTGGCTACTTAATGTTGACTCTATCTTTAAAGGAGAAATTACATCAGGTACTGGTGTAGAAAATGGGACATTTTTGGAGTTGAAAAACACATATAAAATACTACTTAGGAAACGTCTACGTATTTGGTGGAATAAAGCCTCACTTGAAAGCTATTTAGCCAAAAGTATGATCCCTAGAGGCCTTAGGGTGAAAATTCTACCCTCTTTTCCTGTGGAAGATGCCTTTTTCCGCACTAGATGGGAAGAAACATGCAATTTATGTTCAAGGTCATTAATTGAGCTGCTTATTGGCATCAATAAAAAGAGTTTGGAAAATCTAGAAAGTGAAATTGACGATGTAAAGAAAAAACTTGCTGAAGGCCTCCCTGCCGCTAATATGGATTTATTCAAAGTTGAACTGGAAAAATCATTTATGGCATGGGAAAAGGAAGTCCAGGAAGGGAAAGCCAAGAAATTCTCTAGGGATTTACTTGACTACAAGAATAATACCGTATATAGATGGCATAAAACACACATGGGACCACGTGTATCTTCTGTGTCATCATTGTCATCTGTGGATGAGGCCACTGGCAGTGGTGTACAACGATCTTATCCCACGAGAGGTAGATACAAGGGACATAATAAGAAGAACTCAGCGAGTAAACATGCCCTGACTAAGGCATCTACATCTTCCACCCCACAGGTGATTAATCTGTCTGATATCCCTCTAACCGATACACAAACCGAGGTTCTTAACCTGGGTTTGACTTTTTCTCCTACTTCATCTTTTGATGTTTTTGCAGCATAAAAGATCTACACTTATTTGCACGCAAACTAATTCTAAAAAAAACTACATGAAAGAAAAAATGAAGAAAAAGAGTGGACACCGAGAGAACAGGAGATAATCAGACTATTGGATGAATTAGCTGAAGAAAGTGGAGAAGATAATGGAGATGATGAAGTATCCATACAGGGTAAGTTTATGATCCCAGACCAAAGAAATTTCCCCCCCTAAACCTTTTTCCCAACATTGAAATGTTTGTCAAATTGGTATCCGAAGAACTGAGGAACATTCCTACGAGGATACGTAATGACAATCTATCGAAAAACCAACGTGTGGCATTAAGGGAACTTATGGCGATTAAAGGGGTGGTAATAAAACCAGCAGATAAGGGGGCAACGTGGTGGTGTGGCCCACCACCATGTACGAAAAGGAAGCATATAGACAATTGAGAAATACAGACTGCTACCGTAAACTTTCATTCAACCCTACCTCCATCTTCCAGGCCGAGTTGTTGAAAATTCTAGAAGATGCCTTTTTACAGGGACTCATAAACAAGGAAACAAGGGATGGATTGATGCTGGAACATCCCAGGATTCCATGTCTGTATCTCCTCCCGAAAGTACACAAGAACTGTACATCCCTCCCGGAAGACCAATTGTGTCTGGTAATGGTGGACTCAATGAAATGACAGGTAAATATCTTGATTTCTACCTTAGACCAAGTGTTGAGAGTTTACCGTCATATCTGAAGGATACTGGGGATGTTCTACGCAAGTTAGAGGATATTCATCTGGAAGATGATATGTGGCTAGTGACACTTGATATAGAGGCTCTATATACCTCGATCAAACATCATGATGGATTACAAGCTGTCAACACTTTTTTATGCATGACGACCATGGATCATGACTTCATCTTATTTTTGTTGGCATTATTGGAGTTTTCATTAACACATAATTTTTTTATTTTTAAGGACACCCTCTTCCTGCAGCTCCAGGGAACAGCTATGGGGTGGCTTTTGCCCCCTCATATGCTAACCTGTTCCTGGGGCTGTGGGAGAGGGATGTCTTTTGTGTTAATCCATCCAATCTAAGCAGTAAGATTGTATTTTGGGCTAGATATATCGATGATGTCCTGGCCATCTGGCAGGGAAGAGAGGAAGACCTGATCTCTTTTATGGGTGAACTCAACACTAACGACATTAACCTTAAAATTACCTATCATTACAGTCGTACAACTGTTGACTTCTTGGATACCCATATATCGAAGGATGAAAGAGGCCGGATACACACTCAAATATTTCGGAAGGAGACTGCTGTGAACTCCCTTTTGCACGCATCGTCGGCTCATCCACGGGCGTTGAAAAACAGTATTCCATTTGGGCAATTTTTGCGTACTCGAAGAGTATGCTCAGAAGACTCATCCTTTGATAGACAATCACATGACTTGGCTTTGCGATTTGAGGAACGTGGCTACTCGAGACAAGTTATCCATAAGGGATGGCGGAAAGCACTACAATCTAAACGAGAAGACTTGCTGCACCCAACGAATGATAAAAACAAGAATAAAGGGAATCCAACACAGGTGAGATTTATTTCTACCTTCAATGAACAAAACAATGGCCTAAGGAACTCCCTACAGAAGTTTTGGTCTATTCTAAAACAAGACCCTACTCTAGACCAATGTCTGGATGCATATCCCTCCATCACTTATAGAAGAGCGAAAAACCTGCGGGATCTCTTGGTGCATAGTCACCATAAGGAATCCAAAACTTCAGGACTTTTTGGCACCAAGGGCCTTAAGTGGGGATTTTTTCCATGTAGGGACTGCATGGCTTGTGCTAATCTTGAGCGGTGTAACACTTTCTGTTCCAGTAATGGTGAGAGAGAATTCAAGATCACACACCACATAACATGCAGCACTACTAGGGTCATATATCACGCCTCATGCCCATGTGGCCTGGTATATATCGGATTGACATCACGCCAGCTACGTATTAGGGTCCGTGAACATGTGCGTGATATCATTAAGGCAAGTGGGATCACGGACACATCTACTTTGAAACCAATACCTAGACACTTTAGGATGGTACATGCTTGTGACGCCAGGCTACTGCGAATAAGGGGCATCGATAGGGTCCTGGATGATGGCAGGGTGGTGATCTTAAGAACAAACTTGCACAGTTGGAAGCTAGGTGGATTATGAGGGTAGATAGTGTTAGACCTAAGGGTTTAAATGAAGTGTTAAGCTTCGCTCCATTTCTATAAATGTTCCCTGTTCTATTTAATTCTATTTCTTGATTTTAACATTGTGTCTTATCTCACCTTAGGTACCCTTTTTTATTTAGTGTGTGTATTATTTCTACGTTATGATGTTCTCCTTCCATGAATCGACGAAATATGAGAATACTATGAAGAATAGGTGAAGACACCATTGAAGAAAGGAACATACACAACGATTTTATTTATTTTTTATGTTTAGTTTTTTTCAGTGCGTATTATGTGTATATTATGAGTTTTTCTTTTCTTTTATTTTATTTTCTGTTCTATATTGTGTATGGCTATTCTCTATACATAAGTATTTTCATCGCAGTTAATATTTGTATATTCTGGTGTAATTACTATGGATCTGCCTATAGAGTATACATAGGGAATTGAGTCCCCCATATAAGATCGTTTATATGGATAGATGTCTTCCTTGTCTACTAAAATATATATATGCTCATAACATATTTAATCTGGACGTGGATATCCTTCATGGGATATTATATCATCTTATACTCAGTCTCCATCTCTGTATTTCTCTGCCCAATCCGCTTCCACTTACCCATTATATCTTATGTTCCTGCGGTGAGCGCTCCTGTAGTGTTGACGGTCTGCCGGTCGCTATGGACGCGTGCCCGAGTAGCGTCGCAGGATCCGCCTCCCAGTTGACGCGTCACTGGGGGTGTGTGTCCTGTGACGCTGGGCGCGTGGTACGTAGCTTCCGGCATTCAGTGTCGGCACCGGAAGCGCCGCTATACCGCGATGATTTGGATCAGCTGCCATACATGTATATATAGGGTACCTCTGCCTCTTTTTCTACACAACCCCCCGAGGAAGCATTTGCGAAACGTGCGTCGGGGTTCTCCTCCCACCAGGTAACATGCTTGTGGCACTGTGCTTACAATTTTATGTTTAGCTGCTATTATTCTCCATTATTACTCTGGGCTCATGTGCAATAATTGACTTTAGGTCTGATATGCTTGTTATGGTATTTCGTGCACATTGATGGGTGGGATATGTATTATTTCAGCTACCTATTTTGTAGCTCTACCTCTCATTACTATGGTCACTGTACCCTATCAGTTACATGCAGGTAGAGCGTAGCTGATTGCCTGTATATTCACACAGGTATCCTTCCCGCTTAGGATTAATATTTTAGTGCAGCCTTTTGCCCCTTTTCAGGCTCCTTTTGAGACTTCTCTTGTGCTACTTAGCGTTTTTCTAGTTACATCTCAGCCTTGCATATTATTTACATCTGTCCCACTTTTTCTCAGAACATAGCTTTGCCTCGTTATCTCTATACCCTATGTGAAGTGACCGCTTTTGAGTTATATACAGCTGAATATTGTAGGGGATATGAGTATATGTATACTACCAACTTTTGGATTATTTATATAGCCCATAGGGAGTAATGCTCCATTACCTCTTTGCATGCTCTTTTATGGAGACATCTCCACACACTTGGGTATTCACATAGAAGAATTTGTATAAGCTATATGCTATGTATGGATACGTCATGTGTCCTGGGTTCATGTGTTATTTGGGCATTCCTTGTAACATTTTTTGTATTCCTGGTGTATTGTACCTGGCTGTCTTTTCTCCTGTATAGTCTGCAATATATGTTATTTAATAAATTTTGCTATTTTTGCTATATTTGCTCAATTCCTTTGTTTTTTCGGTTTGGTCAGAAACTTGTAGCTCTATTTCAGCTGCTTCTGATCGGGTCATTACCTCTCCCTATAAAACCTGGCCAGACATTGTCTGCCTTGCCATTGAAAGTTTTGCTTTCTAGCCTCTTGGACACCTGCTGAATTGGCGATCGTTCTTGCTACTGGAGATTGTTTCTTGCTGTTTTTGGGTGCATGCTTTCCTCATTGTCCTGGTCCCATTTGGTTAGTACATTCTTATTTTTCTCTATATACTTATTATTATTTACTATTACAGCGCCATTTATTCAATGGCGCCTTACATGTGAGGAGGGGTATACATAATAAAAAACAAGTACAGTAATCAACAAAACAACACAAGTCACGACTGGTACAGGAGGAGAGAGGACGCTGCCCGCGAGGGCTCACAATCTACCTGTGGTGAGTTTTTGTATGTTTGTTGCTTTCTGTTATCCCTGTTTTGTCTTTGCACATTGGTTAATTTTATCTTTCTGTCCCATGCCTCATGGGGTCGGGGAGGGGACAGATCAGGGTTTAACAGGAGCATAGTAAGGTGGAAGACTCGGGCCTCTCTACCTCCAGGTGCACCCTGAGGACAGGAATAGTTAGAATTCCAGTTCCGGGGACAGTTTGAGGCTCCCCTTCCTTACCGAAGACCATCACAGCCTGACATCTGGTATGTGTATATGCATACATTATTACTCCCCATTTCCCTGGGTAAGGGAGGGGGACAGATATAGGGCTGATTTAAGAGTTCAGCAAGGTATGTGGCCCCGGCGTCTTTACCATGAGAAGTAATACGAGGAGCAGGGATATCTATGGCACCCCTAGTGTTAGGGACAGTGAAGGTATTCCGATAACAGAGTTGTGATACGCGGTACCCAAACTCTGAAGCCGCATCCACAGTACCTGAACCTTGAAGATGCTCCGGTGATACCTGAACTAGTAGCCGCTAGTGCGTTCCACTGGTACTTGAACCAGCACCAGTGTCTGTTCTCGTTAGCGTTCCAGAGTCCGTACTGTCGTAAGTGTCCGTTCTGCCAGGTGACCCAGAACCAGTGTTGTCTTAACTGAGTCTGATCCTACCCTGCCAGTGACTTCTAGCCCGTGTTCGTGTCTTCGATCCTGACCCCTGGGGGTCAGCAGCTGCAGTACCAGGGACTGTCTAGGAGTGGTACCTGGTGGCTACCTGCAGCTCATGTCTAACTCCACCATCAAGAGCTCTAGTGAAAACCAGGTAGCCGCTTAGCTACGCCCCTCCTAGGCAAGCCTGGCCCCGTGGACAGAGGGTCCATGAGCCACTCGCACCATGCATGCGAGTGACAGAGGACATATAGGGAAGGAAGGAACTCAGGAATGGTGGCATTTGTACCAGGATGGGCGACATGTAACCAGAAAGGACACAGGATAGAGAGCTTATATACCAGAAGAGTGTAGGATGGAGATACATAATACCAGATGGGAGGCATGTATACCTGGATGGTGACATATATACAGGAAGGGGTCCAGGATGGAGAGGCATATATACCATGATAGGGAGGCATATATACAAGGATGGGTGACATATATACAGGAGGGGTCCAGTATGTGGAGGCATATATACCAGAAGGGTTCCAGGATGGGGAGGCATATATATAGGGAAGGGTCCAGGATGGAGAGGCATATATACCACGATGGGAGGCATAATACAAGGATGGGTGACATATATACAGGATGGGGTCCAGATGTGGAGGCATATATATACCAGGAAGGGTTCAGGATGGGGAGCATATATACCAGGAAGGGGTCCAAGATGGGAGGCATATATACCAGGAAGGGGTCCAGCATAGGGAGATATATATACCAGGAAGGGGTCTAAAATGGGGAGGCATATATACAGGAAGGGGTCCAGGATGGGGAGACATATATACCAGGAAGGGGTCCAGAATGGGGAGATAATATATATATCAGGAAGGGGTCCAGGATGGGGAGATATATATATCAGGAAGGGGTCCAGGATGGGGAGCATATATATCAGGAAGGGGTCCAGTATGGGGAGGCATATATACCAGGAAGGGGTCCAAGATGGGGAGCATATATATCAGGAAGGGGTCCAGGATGGGGAGATATATATACCAGGAAGGGGTCCAGAATGGGGAGATATATATCAGGAAGGGGTCTAAAATGGGGAGGCATATATATCAGGAAGGGGTCCAGGATGGGGAGATATATATACCAGGAAGGGGTCCAGAATGGGGAGATATAATATATCAGGAAGGGGTCTAAAATGGGGAGGCATATATATCAGGAAGGGTCCAGGATGGGGAGACATATATACCAGGAAGGGGTCCAGGATGGGAGGCATATATATCAGGAAGGGGTCCAGGATGGGGAGATATATATACCAGGAAGGGGTCCAGAATGGGGAGATATATAATCAGGAAGGGGTCCAGGATGGGGAGGTATATATACCAAGAAGGGGTCCAAGATGGGGAGGCATATATATCAGGAAGGGGTCCAGGATGGGGAGGCATATATACCAGGAAGGGGTCCAAGATGGGGAGGCATATATATCAGGAAGGAGTCCAGGATGGGGAGACATATATACTAGGAAGGGGTCCAGGATGGAGAGATATATATACCAGGAAGGGAGGCATATATACCTGGATGGAGGCATATGTACAAGTATGGGGAACATATATACCAGCTTTGGGCAGCATATAGCAGCACATAGGTTCCCTTTAATGAACCAGGGCCATTGCTCTCCTTAGCACATCGCCCGGTGTAAACAGTTGACAATCTGCTGATCACATGATATGCATGGGGACAGATTGATCTATTACTGATCGCTCTAACCCTATCATTATTTGTCAGCTGGTGTAGAGGCCGGTACACAAGCACAATATATTACACGTTGAGGCTCCTCTCTGTCTAAAACCAGCTCTGGTCAGAAGGGGTAAAAGACAAAGGCAGTTGTCTAAGGCGCATCTGTCATGGGGAGCGATGCATTCTCAACAGAACGATCTAAATTTGTATCTGCAGCTTCACAGTAGGGTCTTTTACTCACAGTGAGGAGCAGGGGAGTATTGACTGGGCTCTTTTGTATGGGGGGCCCTCTGGCGCGTACTGTGTATACAGCGGTGTACTTTTCATACTTCAGATTACTTGCATATTTCCACAAATTAACCTCTCAATCGCTGTGGAGCTGTGGATATGTGTCCCCATAGTTTACATTACTGAGCAACTAAGTTTGGAATTCCAGCCACGACCGTCACACCTGTCACCGATACACTGGTGATTTTGGGAACGATCGTTTATTGATCCTGACATTTTTGTGACTTGCTCTGACATGTTCAGACTGTACACACGTCTTAGGTGTTGGAGTGTGTGAAACAAATCACCAGAAGTATGACTTCATCTACTCATTAACAATAGGAATGAACTTCTGTTGCGTTTTCATTATACACCTAAATCAAAATAATGTTTCATGAACATTTTTTGCTTTCCATAAAAATTTTTTTGTAATCTTTACATAAGAAAAAAGAAAACATACTATATGGCAAAACCCACCTCATTTATTCACCGTGTATGGCAAGGCCGACTGCCATGATCCCAGTGCAGGGTTGACCTGCACGTTAGGGGTTAATGTCTGGAGCCCAGTACAGGGTTGACCTGCACGCCAGGGGTTAATGTTTTGATCCCAGTGCAGGCTCTCACCTGGGGATTATTATTGTGGCCTCTCCTTGGTTCGGGAGAGCTTCTTATAGCCCTAGGAAGCTCCTATCCCCGTCAGTTATATTTTCGCCCTTGGCAGAGTGTGTTGACCCCTGAGTGTGTTTGTGCTGTGTTATGGTTTGCCTGATACTTTGGTTTTGACTCGTCTGTTCTCTGGATACTGCTTGTTGGATTCTGTTTCTGTACCTTCGCTGTCTGTTTGGTTTTGACCTCTGCCTGGCCCCGACTATCCGTTCTGTCTCATCCTTGGTACTGTACTGCCATCTCGTGCTTTGACCCCGGCCTGTTCTGATTTACGTCTCTGTCTGTGCCCCTAGGTAACTTTGTCCTGTAGTTACCTTTCTAGGAGTTTTCCTTCAGCTTCTAGCTCTCTGGAGCTGAAGCCACGCCCCAACCGTCAGGTGACTCAGGTCCTGAAGGGATCTCTCTCCTGCCTTGCTGACCTGGCATTCCTAGGAGCCCCGAAGCTGTCTTATGTACCCGTCTTCCGGGAGATTGCACTGGTGAGTTCCTTTGCAATCCTCCCCGTGATATTATAACTGACCATTAAGTTTTTTTTGCTTCACGGCTGAGTTTGGGGCGTAGGTTGTGCAGAGAGTTATGGATCCCATACAGTCTCTGTCCGAACAGATGTTTCAGGATTTATCTCTGGAACAGCAAGCCCTTGCTCGTTCACAGCGGCAGGTTTCTGAGACTGTGCAGGGGGCTTTATCTGCTGGTTCTCTGAGGGCTATGGTGAGTGATGTTGCGCTCGTGTCCTCAGAACCACCTGTTAAACTGCCTGACTTCTTTTCTGGGAACAAAAAGGAGTTTAGGATCTTCATGGAGGGTTGCAAACTTTTCTTTAGTTTGAGACCACGGTCCTCTGGGGATGAAAGTCAGAGGGTAGGGGTCATCATGTCTTTATTAAGAGGGTCCCCACAAGCATGGGCATTTTCCCTTCCTCCCACTGCCCCTGAGAGAGTGTCGGTGAATGCATTCTTTGAGGCCCTCGGGCACATATATGATGAGCCTGACCGAGTGCGATTGGCAGAGGACATGGTGATGAGCGTCTGTCAGGGGAAGCACTCGGCCGAGTGGTTTTGTACTGAGTTCCGCCGTTGGGCCGCAGAGATTTCTTGGGAGGACGCCGCCCTCCGAGGACTATTTCGCAGAGGCTTGTCCGAGCGGTTGCAGGATGCTTTGGCGTTACACCCCCCACCTAACTCTCTCGAGGACGCCATGACCCAGGCCGTCCGGATGGACCGCAGGTTACGGGCCAGAGGGGTGATGCAGGTGGAGACTACATTGTTCCCCAGTGGAAAAGAGACTGTCTCTGAGCCCATGGATGTGGGCGTTATCATTCTGAAGGAAAAGGAGAGAAAACGCCGTCGGGAAGAACAGTTGTGCTTCTACTGCGGTAAAGCTGGACATTGGAAAAAGGAGTGTCCTGTCTGCCTGTCCTCAACCCGGTCGGCGGAAACGACTAGGTCTGGGTAGTCAGCGAGGAGACTACTCAGACCCTCAGGTACACTTTTCCTCGTTCTCTAAGGTGTTGCTTCATGTGGAACTGTTAGTGGATGGTTGTTCTTTTTCCTCTACAGCCTTTGTGGACTGCGGGTCCTCCATCAATCTGATTGACTCTCAATTGGTCACACGCTGCAAGATAGGGACAGCTAGGCTTAAGACTCCGATCAAGGTGGTGGCCATTGACTCCTCCCCCCTCACAAAAGAGGGAATTCTCTTTATGTCTGACTTGTTTTCGCTCAGAGTGGGCGCTGCTTACGAGGAAAAATTAAGTTGTTTAGTTCTGGACAATCTACCAGCAGGGTTGGTGTTGGGCATGCCCTGGTTACAACGCCATAATCCAGTTATTAACTGGAAAACGGGGGAGATTGTTCAATGGGGGTTTAATGATTCTAAGTTATGTTATGAATCTGCACTGCTGGTTAAACCTGTTAAATCTGTGTCTGTGTCATCTGTCGAGCTGGAAGGTATTCCGGAGTACCTGAAAGACTTCGAAGATGTGTTCTCAGAAAGCGAGGCCGAGACGTTGCGGCAACATAGACCCTTTGACTGCGCCATCGAGCTAGTCCCGGGGGCTAAACTACCTAAAGCCCGCCTGTTTAATTTGTCTGGACCTGAGCGCTTAGCTATGAAGGATTATATTGCTGAAAGTCTTCGCAAGGGACACATACGTCCCTCAGTTTCACCTGTGGCGGTGGGGTTCTTTTTTGTGAAGAAAAAAGATGGCGGTCTACGTCCCTGTCTCGACTTTCGTGAATTAAATAAGATTACTGTACGAAATACGTATCCCCTTCCGTTGATTCCTGATTTATGTAACCAACTATCAGGGCAAAATGGTTCTCTAAACTGGATCTTCGGGAGCATATAATTTGATAAGGGTCAGGAAGGGGGATGAATGGAAAACTGCGTTCCTCACGTCCGAGGACTTTTTGAAAATT
>JARQOD010000008.1:140662407-140698863 GCA_033576555.1 Oophaga sylvatica
TATAATACTGTCCATAGTCCTCCATATAGTATAATGCACTCTCCATAGTCCTACATTAGTATAATACACTTCCCATAGTCCTCCATATAGTATAATGCACTCCCCATAGTCCTCCATATAGTATAATGCACTCCCCATAGTCCTCCATTAGTATAATGCACTCCCCATAGTCCTCCATATAGTATAATACTGTCCATAGTCCTCCATATAGTATAATGCACTCCCCATAGTCATCCATTAGTATAATACTGTCCATAGTCCTCCATATAGTATAATGCACTCCCCATAGTCCTCCATATAGTATAATGCACTCCCCATAGTCATCCATGTAGTATAATACTGTCCATAGTCCTCCATATAGTATAATGCACTCCCCATAGTCCTCCATATAGTATAATGCACTCCCCATAGTCCTCCATATAGTATAATACTGTCCATAGTCCTCCATATAGTATAATGCACTCCCCATAGTCATCCATGTAGTATAATACTGTCCATAGTCCTCCATATAGTATAATGCACTCCCCATAGTCCTCCATATAGTATAATGCACTCCCCATAGTCATCCATGTAGTATAATGCACATCCTATAATCGTCGATATAGTATAACGCAGCCCACATGATCCTCCATACAGTATATTGCACCTCATGGTCCTTCATATAGTACAATGCACAGCCGATAGTCCTCACTTTAGCATAACGCCGCCCCCACAGTTCTGCAGTATTATGGCCACCACTCATTCACTGATTTAAAATAAATAAATACTTGCCTCTCCCCATTTCCCCGCTGCCCTGGTCTCCGCAGCTCCTTCCTCAGCCTGACACAATGTGGTGCAATGAAGTGACATCATCACGTCCGCTGGCTAAGACGTCAGACACAGAGCAGGCATGATGGGAACATCGCCTGACGCTCCTCCTCCATTATTGCTTTCAACTGTATCAGCATCTAGGCTGCCAATGCAGTTTAATGTGCGATGCTAGGATGGCCTGGAGCTGGTACCGGGCCCCCTGGCTCACCGGCCCCACTGCAGCCGTCTGATCTGCCGCTATTAGTGGCATGGGGGGGTCCTAGGCAAATGCCTGGTTTGCTCTGCCCTAACGCCGGCCCTGTTGACACAGGTGGTGTTTGCTGTTGATTTGCCCCTGAAATTGAAACAGATTTTTATTTATTTTACTCATTTATCATAGCAGCACTTAACAGACTATTATCACTGTCCCCGATGGGGCTCACAATCTACATTCCCTATCAGTATGGAGTGTGGGAGAAAACCGGAGAACCCGGAGGAAACTCACGCAAACACGGGGAGAACATACAAACTCCTTGCAGATGTTGTCCTAGGTGGGATTTGAACCCAGGACTCCAGCGCTGCAAGGCTGCAGTGCTCAGTGGCTAGCACTCAGATTGAATGAGAACTCATTCAGCCAGGTTCCCTAGGGAGACTAATAAAGGAAAAGAACATATATATACATATATGTATACTATATACTGTGTGTATTATATATATTTGTGTTTTGAAATTATCCTACTTTTATTAAAACCTAAAAAATATTAACATATCTGACAGCATGCACATATTTTATTATAAAAAAAAATTAAAATCACAGAATCGCTGTTTTTTGGTCACTTCACCTCCCCCTAAAAAGGGAAAAGAAACCAAAAAGTTGTATTGACCCTAAATTGATATTGATAAAAACCACAGGTCGTACTGCATAAAAACAAACCCTCACACAACATTACTGATGTAAAAACTAAAAACATAAAGCTCTTGGAAAGCAAGAAGGAAACATCTCCAAAGGGCCCGCATATACCTGGATAGGGTCCGCATGTACCTGGATAGGGCCGCATGTACCTGGATAGGGTCCGCATGTACCTGGATAGGGCCCGCATATACCTGGTATAGGGTCCACATATACCTGGATAGGGTCCGCATATACCTGGATAGCGCCCGCATATACCTGGATAGCGCCCGCATATACCTGGATAGGGTCCGCATATACCTGGATAGGGTCCGCATATACCTGGATTGGGCCCGCATATACCTGGATTGGGCCCGCATATACCTGGATAGCGCCCGCATATACCTGGATAGGGCCCGCAAGACCTGGATAGGGCCCGCAAGACCTGGATAGGGCCCGCATATACCTGGATTGGGCCCGCATATACTTGGATAGGGTCCGCATATACCTGGATTGGGCCCGCATATACCTGGATAGGGCCCGCATATACCTGGATAGGCCCGCATATACTTGGATAGGCCCGCATATACCTGGATAGGGCCCGCATATACCTGGATAGGTCCGCATATACCTGGATAGGGCCCGCATATACCTGGATAGGGCCCGCATATACCTGGATAGGGCCCGCATATACCTGGATTGGGCCCGCATATACCTGGATAGGGCCCGCATATACCTGGATAGGCCCGCATATACCTGGATAGGGTCCGCATATACCTGGATAGGGCCCGCATATACCTGGATAGGGCCGCATATACCTGGATAGGGTCCGCATATACCTGGATAGGGTCCCGCATATACCTGGATAGGGTCCACATATACCTGGATAGGGCCCGCATATACCTGGATAGGCCCGCATATACTTGGATAGGGTCCGCATATACCTGGATAGGGTCCGCATATACCTGGATAGCGCCCGCATATACTTGGATAGGGCTCGCATATACTGGATAGGGCCCGCATATACTGGATAGGGCCCGCATATACCTGGATAGGGCCCGCATATACCTGGATAGGCCCGCATATTCCTGGATAGGGCCCGCATATACCTGGATAGGGCCCGCATGTACCTGGATAGGGCCCGCATATACCTGGATAGGGCCCGCATATACCTGGAGTCGGCCCTGATCTGGCCTTTTATGGCTCTCACTTGCCCACATCACTGGTCCCCGAATGGGTAAACTATGGTGGATGCTGCCATCTAGTGTTCCTTTCTCTGTACTACATCTATTTAAAGTAGCAGGAAACTTGGTTAAAACAATGTTTTGTAAACAAATCTAAGATATTTTGATGCAAATATTGATCCAAAAATGGAAACTGTTACATTTCATAGTAAATAACCTAAAAGGAAACCATAGGGCGCTTATTTTATTACATTAATTTTTCTTAATTCGCTGATCGGGTATTCAGAATATTAGAATTTTAGCGCCTTTCTGCGGTGCGTTCCCTGGGAGAGACTTACAATAATGAGATTTAATGACTGCAGCTTCTGAGTTTCCCGTGGATTAGAAACAATCGTCGCTGCTGAATAATTAACCAGCACTGAAAGCAGAAGCCAGAAATGAGAGCAGGTCGGGATCTGCGGCGCCCGGCCCTACAGACCATTCCCTCACCGGCTGCGTCCTATCTGGAGGGTCCTAGGAGCGTCCGGTGATGTCACAGACCCCAGAGGAGAGAAACCTCACCAAGACCATGTAAGACCATCAAACTCTTACATTTTCAGGAAATAGGACTACAATTATGTTTATTTTATTTAAATTGTATGTTTTTTGTTAATTTATTTTTTAGGATATTATAATATTTTAGGTAAAAATTAGAACGTGGGCTGGGTTCGCTTGGCTTTGATGGCGGTAGTAAGGCAGCAAGGTTATTTTGGGCTAGACTTAATAACAGACATAATAGAAGGAGTGGATATTTGTAAAGTTGCCGCATCTGTGTATGTATGATAGTTAAAAACGTAATACAGCTGTTTTTTTTAATTATTAATAATGTATTAGTCCAGAAATAGCGCCACTTATATTCACAGGTTGTGTGTGGTATTGCAGTTCTGACCCATTCACTTGAATAGAGGCGAGCTGCAATACCAGATACCACCCATAAGCAGGCGTGGCGCTGTTTCTAATCCTATACAACCCTAGGAGCAGCCACCCACCCAAGATGATCCCATTTATATTGGGACTTCCATCATCATAGATAATAAGACCCCTGATTATCCAGATTGGGGAGCTGAAAACTCGCTCTCTAGGATTCTTACCAACCTTCCTGATTTCCAGAGGACTGGCCCTGGATTGCATTTTTTTAAAGAGGTTGTTCATAATTAGAAAAACATGTCTGCTTCTTTTTTTCAGAAATAGCGCCACTCTTTACTATGGGTTTTGGTTGGTACTGCAGCTCAGTTCCATTGACGTCAATGAGAAGATGTCAGAAGTTCAGATTAGAGGGGTCGGGGTGATCAGACCACCACTAATTGCAGAATGAAAGGCCAGAAGGGCCCAGCTGAAGTAGAAGGGCTATGGGCCCACCAAGAGTCCCAGGAGAGAGCAGGACTTCTACTCTTGTTTTTTTGAGATCATGGGGGATCTCAGAAATTACCTTAGAAAAGATCTGCTATTATGAGTCACACGTCTACACGCCTGGAAGTTCTCAGAATGAAAGATATGGTATATCACATACTTTAAAGGACTTCATGACAGCCACTTACCAGCCCGACATGGCTCAAAAAAGGAGAACAATTGCTTGTACTGAACAAGCAAACTTCATGTTACTTTTAGTACCCAAAGCTTCAATGGCCAACAGGATACTGGACCACTGAGAATGATTCAGGCCACTAGACCACCAGGGATATATACTTACATTGCTAGTACTTTGACTAGACTCCTGGAGAGAGGGAAGACTGTCTAGCATAGCAGATGGAGGAGGCAAACACTGTTACTTTCCATAAATAAAAATTACATAAGTGCATATTTTGTAGTTGACATGAATGCCGCTGTTCTCCTGAATCCGGCAATCGTTTTCTTTTCATCCTGCTCCTTTCCGTTCCTGAGATATGGCCTCCTCTTCCCTGTATATAAATCTAGTCTTTATAGCCAACAGGGCGTGGCCTCATGACGACACCCTCAGAGACGATCTTCAGACCACACCCACTTTGCTAAAAAGACTAGATATATGTATATGGAAGAGAGGGCCATATCTCAGGAACAGAGAGGAGCAGGACGAAAAGGAAACCATCACCGGATTCAGGAGAACAGCGGCATTTACACCTGGCAAATTACAAACACTTTTTACGGAAAGTGACGGGTCCCCTTGAAGTGGTTTAGGTCTGGATTTTGCTACAACCTTGGTTTAGGGATGTGCTGGATTCTGTACAGACATGGCTGATTCACAGCTGTGAAACTGGAGATGGGAGCTTCCATTATTAAACATCTGGATGAAGTTTCCTAGATGCAGGCGCTGTAGTGGATGAACGGCTGTTGTAACGTCGTGGCGGCAGGCGTGCCGTCACAGGCAGGGGAGGTGCCCACGCTGGACACAATCCTGCCCTATGGCTTGTAGCTTTCTACTTTCTACTTTGAGTATTTTTTTTTCAATGTTCTACATTAAGTCTTTGATTTTCTACGTGTCCCATACAGAGACCAGCAGTGGAGGATGAATCCCCCCATCCCACCGCAGTGCAGGTAACACTGGAAACAGATGAAGGGAGATGTGAATGAAGGCACGACTTATTGAATGAATGAAACGGCGGTAAAAGAGATATTGGGTTCTAGAAGTATGTTACAGTTCCTAAAAAAAAATAACATCCCAGGGTCAAAAAATTGCCCCGGTTCTGCCACTATGTAGGGGTCTTCACCACCCTGCTCAGGATGATTTACTAACAGCACGCATAGAAGTGAGGGTGCCCGCATTATGGTGCCAGGATCGAAGGGCGCTTCTTCCTGGCACTTTTCTTTCACCCTGCTTACTGACAATTCATTTACTCCCATGATTTTTTTTTTACCTGGTGTAAATGCCGCTGTTCTCCTGAATCCAACGTTATTTTTCTTTTGTTTCTACGCCTCTCCGTTCCCGAGTTACGGCCCTTTCTTCCCTACATAAAAATCAAGTCATTTTATACAAGTGGGTGTGGTCCATGTAAATACTCCCCCAGATAAGAGTTCAGAATCACACCCACTTGGCTAAAATGCTAGATTTATATCCAGGGAAGATAGAGGCCATATCTCAGGAACGGAGAGGAGCAGGAACAAAAGAAAAACATCGCCGGATTCAGGAGAACAGCGGCATTAATCGCAAGTAAAAAAAATAGATATTAGGGTAAGTTACAGGTCCTTTTTAAGGGAGAGTCTCGCAGGTGTTCCTTCTATCCAGCAGCAAAGGAGATGGAAGCAAACAAGGTTGGGTCATGGCCTTCTCTTGTGATACGTTCCACCTTGTGGCCTTTAGAGTCCTGTTATGCTGACCATGTCCATTAAATGCATTTTGATAGGACCCACTGACTTCATCATGCCCAGTCACACGTCTAATGTGCATGGTGCCCCCCAAGCCCCCAAAGTGGCAGATATCACCGGAAATAAGGATTGGCATGTTTGATTTCAACATGAGCGATCCTTTTGTTCTTGGGGGGAATAAGCCGTTGCCTGAGGTGTCTGATAGCAGCTCACTCCCCTTTTGCTCATGAGATACATATAGATGAATGCTCAAGCAAGGCGAGCGTGCATGCGCATGGGAGATCAGGAGACTTGTCTCTGAAGAGATTGTTGTGTCTATATCGGCAGGATATCACAAGAATTATGGATGTGGGCTAAATGCCAAGTCTTGTCTTCCTTGCGTATGCCCTTTGGCATTGGAACCAGTCTACCAGTTCTGAAAAAAGGTGGGTGACACTACCAATGTACCAATTCTTTCCTTATAACTAGATAGCCCAGCCTGTGAATCTCAGGACCTGGACTCTTTCCAGCAAAAACTACTACAAAAAGTTTTTTTAAACTTTAGTTTCTATCTATAGTCCCAGCTTAGTACAATGGTTGGGACCCCCCAGTTTTGCTGACTTTTATTCTTATAGCTTCAGGGAAAGAAGGGTGTCGTGACTCCATGCTGCCCAAAATCCTTACTCCCTACAAGCCAGACAACCCCATGAAATCCTCACGAACCCACCAGGAGCTGCACAGAGAACTGCTGGTCACATACAAGAAGTAAGTGAACCTACCTAGCCGTAGGCAGCGATCCCAGTAATAGAAAAGTCCAGATTTGTGCAACCTTGTTTCTCCAGAGGTTGAGCAGTTTGGTCTGTTTCTGTCCATGCAGGGGTTTGGTCCTCCATACTAAGCCCGAACTACTGCGCGTTCTGGAGAAGAGAAGATCTCAGAGGGAAGAAGGCCAGGACACAAAGACCCCTCACTGCCCCCTTCAACAAGAACTGCACAAATGGCAGCAGCGAAGAGAAGAGGTATATCTACAAACATCTCATGGAGATGGTAACAGACCCCAGTACATAGATCTCACATCTGCCACCTCTTTATCATTTCTCTTATTCTTTTTATCAAGTAATTTTTTTTATTAACGTGATCAAATAAATCAAATACAGACAAAAATAATATAAAAATAATTCCCCCAACATGAACATATGTCTTATTCTCTCTTATTCCAAGCTCATACCTCCAAACCTAAGCCGTGGTCAATCATACCTCCTACCATCAACTGTCATCATACCTCCTAACCACAACTCTCATCATACCTCCTAACCACAACTCTCACAATACCTCCTAACCACAACTCTCATCATACCTCCTAACCTCAACTCTCACCATACCTCCTAACCACAACTCTCATCATACCTCCTAACCACAACTCTCACCATACCTCCTAACCACAACTCTCATCATACCACCTAACCTCAACTCTCACCATACCTCCTAACCACAACTCTCATCATACCTCCTAACCACAACTCTCATCATACCTCCTACCCTCAACTGTCATACCTCCTAACCACAACTCTCATCATACCTCCTAACCACAACTCTCATCATACCTCCAAACCGAAGCCGTGGTTAATCATACCTCCTACCCTCAACTCTCATCATACCTCCTACCCTCAACTCTCATCATACCTCCTAACCCCAACTCTCATCATACATCCTAACCTCAACTCAGATCATACCTCCTAACCCCAACTCTCATCATACCTCCTACCCTCAACTCTCATCATACCTCCTAACCACAACTCTCATCATAACTCCTAATCACAACTCTCATCATACCTCCAAACCGAAGCCGTGGTTAATCATACCTCCTACCCTCAACTCTCATCATACCTCCTACCCTCAACTCTCATCATACCTCCTAACCCCAACTCTCATCATACCTCCTAACCTCAACTCAGATCATACCTCCTAACCCCAACTCTCATCATACCTCCTACCCTCAACTCTCATCATACCTCCTACCCTCCACTCTCATCATACCTCCTACCCTCCACTCTCATCATACCTCCTAACCTCAACTCTCATCATACCTCCTAACCTCAACTCTCATCATACCTCCTACCCTCAACTCTCATCATACCTCATAACCTCAACTCTCATCATACCTCCTAACCTCAACTCAGATCATACCTCCTAACCCCAACTCTCATCATACCTCCTACTCTCAACTCTCATCATACCTTCTAACCTCAACTCTCACCATACCTCCTAACCTCAACTCTCGTCATACATCCTAACCATAACTCTCATCATACCTCCTACCCTCAACTCTCATCATACCTCATAACCTCAACTCTCATCATACCTCCTAACCTCAACTCTCATCATAGCTCCTAACTTCAACTCTCATCATACCTCCTGCCCTCAACTCTCATCATACATCCTAACCTCAACTCTCATCATACCTCCTAACCTCAATTCTCATCATACCTCCTAACCTCAACTCTCATCATACCTCTTAACCTCAACTCTCATCATACCTCCTACCCTCAACTCTCATCATACCTCCTAACCACAACTCTCATGATACCTCCAACCGAAGCCGTGGTTAATCATACCTCCTACCCTCAACTCTCATCATACCTCCAAACCTAAGCCATGGTCAATTATACCTCCTACCCTCAACTCTCATCATACCTCCTAACCCCAACTCTCATCATACCTCCTAACCACAACTCTCATCATACCTCCTAACCTCAACTCAGATCATACCTCCTAACCCCAACTCTCATCATACCTCCTACCCTCAACTCTCATCATACCTCCTACCCTCAACTCTCATCATACCTCCTAACCTCAACTCAGATCATACCTCCTAACCTCAACTCTCATCATACCTCCTCCCCTCAACTCTCATCATACCTCCTAACCTCAACTCTCATCATACCTCCTAACCACAACTCTCATCATACCTCCTAACCTCAACTCTCATCATACATCCTAACCACAACTCTCATCATACCTCCTAACTTCAACTCTCATCATACCTCCAAACCTAAGCTGTTGTCAAGCATACCTCCTAACCTCAACTCTCATCATACCGCCTAACGTCAACTCTCCTCATACCTCCAAACCTCAACTCTCATCATACCTCATAACCTCAACTCTCATCATACCTCCTAACCTCAATGGTTATCATACCTCCTAATTACAACTCTCATCATACCTCTTAATCTCAACTCTCATCATACCTCCTAATTTCAACTCTCATCATACCTCCTAACCTCAACTCTCATCATACCTCCTAACCTCAACTCTCATCATACCTCCTAACCTCAACTCTCCCAATACCTCCAAACCTAAGCCATGGTCAATCATACCTCCAAACCTAAGCCATGGTCAATCATACCGCCTAACCTCAACTCTCATCATACCTCCTAACCTCAACTCAGATCATACCTCCTAACCTCAACTCTCATCATACCTCCTACTCTCAACTCTCATCATACCTTCTAACCTCAACTCTCACCATACTCCTAACCTCAACTCTCGTCATACATCCTAACCATAACTCTCATCATACCTCCTACCCTCAACTCTCATCATACCTCGTAACCTCAACTCTCATCATACCTCCTAACCTCAACTCTCATCATAGCTCCTAACCTCAACTCTCATTATACCTCCTACCCTCAACTCTCATCATACATCCTAACCTCAACTCTCATCATACCTCCTAACCTCAATTCTCATCATACCTCCTAACCTCAACTCTCATCATACCTCTTAACCTCAACTCTCATCATACCTCCTACCCTCAACTCTCATCATACCTCCTAACCACAACTCTCATGATACCTCCAACCGAAGCCGTGGTTAATCATACCTCCTACCCTCAACTCTCATCATACCTCCAAACCTAAGCCATGGTCAATTATACCTCCTACCCTCAACTCTCATCATACCTCCTAACCCCAACTCTCATCATACCTCCTAACCCCAACTCTCATCATACCTCCTAACCTCAACTCAGATCATACCTCCTAACCCCAACTCTCATCATACCTCCTACCCTCAACTCTCATCATACCTCATAACCTCAACTCTCATCATACCTCCTAACCTCAACTCTCATCATACCTCCTACCCTCAACTCTCATCATACCTCCTAACCTCAACTCAGATCATACCTCCTAACCTCAACTCTCATCATACCTCCTCCCCTCAACTTCTCATCATACCTCACTCTCATATACCTACAACTCTCATCATACCTCCTAACCTCAACTCTCATCATACATCCTAACCACAACTCTCATCATACCTCCTAACTTCAACTCTCATCATACCTCCAAACCTAAGCTGTTGTCAAGCATACCTCCTAACCTCAACTCTCATCATACCGCCTAACGTCAACTCTCCTCATACCTCCAAACCTCAACTCTCATCATACCTCATAACCTCAACTCTCATCATACCTCCTAACCTCAATGGTTATCATACCTCCTAATTACAACTCTCATCATACCTCTTAATCTCAACTCTCATCATACCTCCTAATTTCAACTCTCATCATACCTCCTAACCTCAACTCTCATCATACCTCCTAACCTCAACTCTCATCATACCTCCTAACCTCAACTCTCCCAATACCTCCAAACCTAAGCCATGGTCAATCATACCTCCAAACCTAAGCCATGGTCAATCATACCGCCCAACCTCAACTCTCATCATACCTCCAAACCTCAACTCTCATCATACCTCCTAACCTCAACTCTCAACATACAGTACCTCCTAACTTCAACTCTCATCATACCTCCAAACCTCAACTCTCATCATACCTCCTAACCTCAACTCTCATCATATCTCCTAACCTCAACTCTCATCAAACCTCCTAACCACAACTCTCATCATTCCTCCTGAGCTCAACTCTCATACCTCCTAACCTCAACTCTCATCATACCTCCTAACCTCAACTCTCACCATACCTCCTAATCTCAACTCTCATCATACCGCTTATCCTCAGCTCTCATCATGCCTCTTGACTTTAGCCTTCAACCTCAAACCTCAATTTGGCTCTCCTTGTACTGTATCTTGTAATCCCAACTTTCATCCCTTATCCTAGTCTCAATCTCCTTATTGCTCATCTTCCTAGCACTAATCATTCCTTCTACCTCTTAACATGATAACTAATATTAAAAAGGTTAAATAAACACAAGCTTTGCTTTCTCTTTGGTCTCTTAACATTGTAGAGAGAACAGAAACCAAGTGAAGGTCCAGTTGTCCATGAATTCCTCAGGGTAAGGGAGAACCTCCGGAAATCCAACAGAGATGTCCAAAGTCCTCCGCCACATGTTAGCTGATCATCATCATCAGCATTGGACCTATCCAACTTGTCATTGACACTGTACTTCTGTGAAGCTTTGCAAATGTTTTGATCCACCATATGTGGTCTGATGGTCATAACTAAGGGAAGAAACCAAGCCCAAGACATTCTATTTTATGTTTAGTTGCGGAGTGTGTAAAAGACAGCGAATGTCACCCCACAATTACAAGGAGGTTAAGGGTTTAAGGTTCTACAATTATTGGAATGAAAGATCTCGGTGTTCTAAAAACTAGAGAAGAAAAGAGTTTGCTCATGGGTGGATCCTTTTGTTCAATGGGTGGAGCAATATACACTGTGTTTGCTCATTGGTGGGCTCTATTGATCAACTTGAGGAGCAATATCCACTAGTGCCCTCTGTATGCCAGAGATGTAAGTTAGTAGCATAATTAATGGACCATACTCCAAAATTCCACAACACTACATAAAACCCATATCACTTACAAACCCTTAACCGTCAGTCTTAATTTTAAAAATGTCTGGATGGCGGTCACTCTTCAAGGGTCCATAAGTGTTAAATATGCTGAAGTCTTAAGCCCTCCATACACATTAGTCTAGACATTGTAATATGTATAGGGGCCTCAAACAATTTATTGTCGGGGGGAAATATCCATTCAACAGATCCAATTTTGGGCTACTGATCCTATTGTCTCTCAGCGATAGGCCGACAACAGCCATGTCTGATGGCCGCTCTCTTATAGAGAATACAGGGGCGCTCGGCTTTATGAGCGCTCTTGTATATGGAGGAGTCAGCCGAGAATGCTGCCGTCTGAGCAATCATTTGGCCTAATATATATGTGGAGAGCTATAGTAACCCACAACTCTGGATGGAAAGGGGCCAAATGTAGCCAAGGATATCATCAGATACAGCAGCAGGAGATGAGTGGGATGATTTTGCTGCAGGCAGTGTCCTGATTACTCATGTAATTATTTTACTGAAGAATAAACTTTATTTTGTGATATAAGCAGGTCATGTAAGCAAGGTCATAGGTTCTTAACATATTACATTAATGCAATAAAACTGGGGTAAAAAAATTACTTATTCTATAAGCAAAGTTCTTCTTATCTTCGACCTGCTGTACTTTTTTTTACTTTTAGGACTTTTACATAAGTAAACCAGACTTTTCAAAATTAAAGTTTATCCTTTATTCATTAAAAAAAGTAAGGTTAAAAGGATGTTCTAATGTTTTATTTTCAGGAGCGCACTGCTTCCCACCTTGGGTACAGTGAAGATTGACAGTTTGGCCAGTGGTCATGGTCACGTCCTGGTCTGAACTAAGCATTCCCCAAAAATGATAGCAGAGACAGCTTTACCTCTGCAGTGCGGGAGAACCACAGGCGGGCTGAAGCTGGTCGGATCCAATGGTCAGGCTAACTTCAGAACGCTGTTGGCAAGCTCTGCAGCAGGGGTGGGAACCTGTTTTCTGCCAAGGGTTATTTCAAAAATTTCTACCATTATTCGGGGGCCGCACAAAATTATCAACTTGAAAATTACTCTACTATATATGGTCAAACATTTAAATAACTCACCCCTAATGTGATGGATGGAGCTGCTTCTCTTTGGTGCGGCTTTGATGTTAGATTATAGTGAGCATGTTGCTTCTCACAACTCCTTTTCCAGGTGTGCATCGGGTCTGGAATGCAGTCAACTCTTTTTGTAGAGTATACACATCACATAGGAGACGCAGGGACTGCTGCATAACATCACATAGGAGACGCTGGGACTGCTGTATAACATCACATAATTGACACTGGGACTGCTGTATAACATCACATAAGAGACGCTGGGACTGCTCTATAACATCATATAGGAGACGCTGAGACTGCTCTATAACATCATATAGGAGACGCTGGGACTGCTGTATAACATCACATAAGAGACGCTGGGACTGCTCTATAACATCATATAGGAGACGCTGGGACTGCTCTATAACATCATATAGGAGACGCTGGGACTGCTGTATAACATCACTTGAGAGACGCTGGGACTGCTCTATAACATCATATAGGATACGCTGGTACTGTTGTATAACATCATATAGGAAACGCTGATAGTGCTGTATAGCATCACATAAGAGACGCTGGGACTGCTGTATAACATCACATAGGAGACGCTGGGACTGCTCTATAACATCATATAGGATACGCTGGTACTGCTGTATAACATCATATAGGATACGCTGGTACTGCTGTATAGCATCACATAAGAGACGCTGGGACTGCTGTATAACATCACATAGGAGATGCTGGGACTGCTGTATAACATCACATAGGAGACTCTGTGACTGCTGTATATACATCACATAGAGTATATACATAACTGTTATGTTTCGGTAACTGAAGAGAAATAGCAAAAAAATAGCAAAAGCGGTAATACACCAGAGAGGCTGGAACCTATTGAATTGCAATAACCTGAACTAACCACACAACTAGAAGTAGCCGTGGAGCGTTCCTACGGTGATCCTAAACGCCTCGTCACAGCCTGAGAGATAACTACACCTAAAGGCAGAAAGATGAAAGCTATCTGCCCTGGAGCAGATCCCCAAAGAAAATAGGAAGCCCCCAAACATGTAATGGCGGTTAGACAAGAAGAAAGCATGGACACAGACAGAAAATAGAATGAGCAAATGCTGGGGCCCAATCTGTCTAGACAGAAAAGTACAGGAAAGAATTCTGACTGCAATCCAAAAAAAACCCTAACAAAAATACCAACACTTCTGATTGCCAAAAAACCTGAGATCACACGATCTCATCCACCTAAATCAGATCTCTGGTGTAACAAAACACTATTCAGCAAATAAAAAGTAACAAAGGAGCAAAGCAAAAGTGCAGACACAAACGGAGCACAATTGCAGCGCCAAACCCCCAAGAGGGGACAGGCTGCAGTCCACTGCAAGCAGCAAACCAGCAGAGATTATCAGAGGAAAAAAAAAACAGCAAACACTTATCTGAAGGAGAGTAGGAAACTAGCAGAGCTTCAAGCAAGACCAGAAGGAACAATTGATAACCGGCAAGGCTGCTGGGAACTCAGGCCACTTATATCATACCATTCAGTGCCAGTTGAAGGCCATTCAGTAATCAGTTCATTACCCTCAGCAACCACCGGAGGGAGCCCCAGCTCAGAAGCCGCCTCCAGCATATTCACAACAGTACCCCACCCTTGAGGAGGGGTCACCAAACCCTCACCTGCGCAACCAGGCCGATCAGGATGGGCTCGATGATAGGCACGGATAACTCTCCCAGCATGAATGTCCGAAGCAAATACCCAAGAATTGTCCTCCTGACCATAACCTCTCCACTTAACCAAATAATGGAGTTTCCGTCTAGCAAAACGAGAATCCAATATCTTCTCAACCACATACTCCAAATTGCCCTCAATCAAAACAGGGTCGGGAGGCGCAGCCATAGGAACCACTGGTTCGACAAACCTCTTCAATAAGGACTTGTGGAACACGTTATGGATCTTGAATGTCCCTGGAAGAAGCAAACGGAAGGAAACCGGATTAATAATTTCCATGATCTTATAAGGTCCAATGAACCTTGGCTTAAATTTTGGAGATGCAACCTTCATAGGGATATTCCTTGAGGACAACCAAACCAAGTCCCCCACTTTAAAACGAAGACCATCAGTCCTATGCCGGTTGGCAAACCGCTGGGCCTTCTCCTGAGAGAGAGACAACCTCTCCACCACCTGGTCCCAAATCTGCTGCATACGCTGCACAATAGAGTCAACCCCCGGACAGCAGAAGCCTCCGCCTGTCCTGAAGAAAATCGAGGGTGAAACCCGGAATTGCAGAAAAATGGAGACATCAAGGTGGCAGAGCTAGCTTTATTATTAAGAGCAAACTCAGCCAAAGGCAAAAAAAGAGACCCAGTCATCTTGATCAGCAGACACAAAACATCTCAAATAAGTCTCCAAGGTCTGGTTTGTTCTCTCGGTTTGTCCATTGGTCTGAGGGTGAAATGCAGAGGAGAAAGACAACTGAACACCAAGTTTAGAACAAAATGTCCTCCAAAATCTGGAAACAAACTGGACTCCTCTGTCAGACACAACATTCTCCGGAATGCCATGTAACCGAACCACATGCTGAAAGAACAAAGGCACAAACTCGGAGGAGGAAGGCAACTTAGGCAATGGCACAAGATGTATCATCTTGGAAAACCTATCATAGATTACCCAGATAACGGTCATTCTCTGAGAGACAGGAAGGTCAGAAATAAAATCCATACAAATATGGGTCCATGGCCTCTTGGGTACAGGTAATGGCATTAACAAACCACTAGAACGAGAGCAAGGCTTGGAACGAGAGCAAGTCCAACAGGACTGCACAAAGTCCCTGACGTCACGAGACAAAGTAGGCCACCAAAAGGAGCGACTCACCAAGTCTCTGGTACCAAAAATCCCGGGATGACCAGCCAACGCAGAACAATGAATCTCAGACATCACACTCTTTTTCCACTGGTCTGGAACAAACAACTTCCCAACAGGGCAGCGCTCAGGTTTATCCTCCTGACACCCTTCCAGAGCCAGTCTCAAATTGGGCGAAATGGCAGAAAGAACCACACCCTCTTTCAAAATAACAGCAGGATCAGATAACTCAGGAGAATCTTCAAAGAAACTCCTCGAGAGGGCATCCGCCTTAACATTCTTAGTGCCAGGAAGAAAAGAAACCACAAAATTAAAACGTGTGAAAAACAAGGCCCACCTGACCTGTCTAGGATTAAGTCGCTTGGCTGATTCGAGATAAACCAGGTTCTTATGGTCCGTGAGGACCACCACCTGATGTTTGGCTCCTTCCAGCCAATGTCTCCACTCTTCAAAGGCCCACTTCATGGACAATAACTCCCGATTACCAACGTCATAATTACGTTCAGTTGGAGAATATTTTCGAGAGAAAAAGGCACAAGGGTTACTCTTAGAGGTCTCTGGATCCCTTTGGGACAAAACGGCAAAAGCCCCAATCTCAGAGGCATCAACCTCCACCTGAAATGACAGAGAAACATCAGGCTGCCGTAGAACAGGAGCAGAAATGAATCTCTGCTTAAGTTCCTGAAACGCAGAAACTGCCTCAGGAGGCCAATTCACCACATCGGAACCCTTTTTGGTCAAATCAGTCAATGGTTTAACAATACCGGAGAAATTACCAATAAATTTACGATAAAAATTGGCAAAACCCAAAAATCTCTGAAGAGCCTTCAATGAAGTAGGTTGGACCCAATCACAGATGGCCTGAACCTTGACCGGGTCCATTTCAATAACAGACGGAGACAAAATGAATCCCAGAAATGAGATCTTCTGTACGCCAAAATGACACTTTGATCCCTTCACATACAGAGCATTCTCTCTCAAAATCTGGAACACAGTCCGAACATGTTTCACATGAGAGTCCCAGTCATTGGAAAAAATCAAGATATCATCCAAATAAACAATCATAAATTTATCCACAAAATCCCTGAAAATATAATTCATGAAGGATTGGAAGACGGAAGGGGCATTAGTAAGCCCAAAAGGCATCACTAGGTACTCAAAATGCCCCTCAGGGGTATTAAACGTTGTCTTCCATTCATCCCCGTGCTTAATGCGAATAAGTTTATACGCCCCCCTGAGGTCAAGCTTGGTAAACCAACTAGCACTTTTCACTCTGGAAAATAGGTCAGAAATCAAAGGTAACGGATACTGATATTTAACAGTGATCTTTGTTATGTTTCGGTAGCTGAGGAGTGCAGGTAAAAAAGGCAATACACCAGAGCAGTTGGAAACTATGAGATTGCAGTACCCTGACTAACCACCACAACTAGAGGCAGCCGTGGAGCGTTCCTACGTTGGTCCTAGACGCCTCGTCACAGCCTGAGAAACTAACTACACCTAAAGATAGAAATAGGAAAGCTATCTGCCCCGGAGCAGAACCCCAAAGATAATAGAAAGCCCCCAAACAAGTAATGGCGGTTAGACAAGATGAAATACTGACACAGAAAGAAAATAGTATGAGCAAACGCTGGGGCCCAAACTAACTAAATAGAAAAGGATAGGAAGGGCACTTACTGCAATCCCAGAAAACCCTGAAAAGCACCAACTCTACTAATTTCAAAAACACCTGAGATCACACGACCTCTTCCACCTAAATTAGTTCTCTGGTGTAACAAAATCAAAACAGCAGCCACTGAAAAAACTGGAAAAAGCAAAAGTACAAACATCAGTGGCTGAACTAAACTGAGAGGGCAAAAGCCCCCGGAGGGGACCCTGAAGGCCCCCACAGAAGTGCAGGACAAAATGCAAAAATATAGCACAAAAACAAAAAGAAGAAAATGTCTTATCTGTTAGCAGGAGATGCAGACACGACACAGCAGGCTACAAGGGAAACAGGAATGAAGGATTCAGACCAGAACAATTGATCACCGGCAGCCCTGATGGGAAGGTGACTCCCTTATATAAGACCAGTCAGTAACACCTGATTCCCAGTCCTCACAATCTTCACTGGACAGACCAGCACCGCTTGTAACCACCAGAGGAAGCCTCTGCTCAGAACTCATCTCAAACCCATTCACAACAGTACCCCCCCTTGAGGAGGGGTCACCGAACCCTCATTTGAGCAACCAGGTCGGTCAGGATGAGTTCTATGATACGCACGGATAAGTCTCTTAGCATGGATGTCCGAAGCAAACACCCAAGAATTGTCTTCCTGACCATAACCTCTCCATTTAACCAAATACTGGAGTTTCCGTCTAGAAAAACGAGAATCTAATATTTTCTCAACCACATACTCCAGATTGCCCTCAACCAAAACAGGGTCAGGAGGCACAGCAGCAGGAACCACTGGCTCAACAAACCTCTTCAACAAGGACTTGTGGAACACGTTATGGATCTTAAATGTCCCTGGAAGAAGCAAACGAAAAGAAACAGGATTAATAATCTCCATGATCTTATAAGGTCCAATGAACCTAGGCTTAAATTTAGGAGATGCTACTCTCATAGGAATATTCTTTGAGGACAACCAGACCAAGTCCCCCACTTTAAACCGAGGACCATCAGTCCTATGCCGGTTAGCAAACCGCTGGGCCTTCTCCTGAGAGAGGGACAACCTCTCCACTGCCTGGTCCCAAATCTGTTGCATACGCTCCACAACAGAGTCAACACCTGGACAGACAGAAGCCTCCGTCTGTCCTGAAGAAAATCGAGGATGAAACCCAGAATTACAGAAAAACGGAGACATCAAAGTGGCAGAGCTAGCCCTATTATTAAGAGCAAACTCAGCCAAAGGCAAAAAAGAGACCCAGTCATCCTGATCAGCAGACACAAAGCATCTTAGATAAGTCTCCAATGTCTGGTTTGTTCTCTCAGTTTGACCATTGGTCTGAGGATGAAATGCCGAGGAGAAAGACAATTGAACACCCAGTTTAGAACAAAAAGTCCTCCAAAATCTGGAAACAAACTGGACTCCTCTGTCAGACACAATGTTCTCAGGAATGCCGTGTAAACGAACCACGTGCTGAAGGAACAACGGCACCAATTCAGAGGAGGAAGGCAACTTAGGTAATGGCACAAGATGTATCATTTTGGAAAACCTATCACAAATTACCCAGATGGTGGTCATTCTCTGAGAAACAGGAAGGTCGGAAATTAAATCCATAGAGATATGGGTCCATGGTCTCTTGGGCACAGGCAATGGCATCAACAAACCACTAGAGCGAGAGCAAGGCTTGGAGCGAGAGCAAGTCCCGCAGGACTGCACAAATTCCCTGACATCACGAGACAAGGTAGGCCACCAAAAGGACCGACTAACCAAGTCTCTGGTACCAAAAATTCCGGGATGCCCAGCCAATGCGGAACAATGAATCTCAGACATCACACTCTTTTTCCACTGGTCCGGGACAAACAATTTTCCAACAGGGCAGCACTCGGGCCTATCCTCCTGACACCCCTCCAGAGCAAGTCTCAAATTGGGCGAGATGGCGGAAAGAACTACACCCTCTTTCAAAATAACAGAAGGATCAGATAACTCAGGAGAGTCCGCAAGGAAACTCCTCGAGAGGGCATCCGCCTTAACATTCTTAGTGCCAGGAAGAAAAGAAACCACAAAATTAAAACGTGTGAAAAACAAGGCCCACCTGGCCTGTCTAGGATTGAGTCGCTTGGCAGATTCCAGATAGACCAGATTCTTATGGTCCGTAAGGACCACCACCTGATGTTTGGCTCCCTCCAGCCAATGTCTCCACTCTTCAAAAGCCACTTCATGGCCAATAACTCCCGATTACCCACGTCATAATTACGTTCAGTAGGAGAAAATTTTCGAGAGAAAAAGGCACAAGGGTTACTTTTAGAGGTCTCTGGATCTTTTTGGGACAAAACGGCACCTGCCCCAATTTCAGAGGCATCAACCTCCACCTGAAATGGCAGAGAAACATCAGGCTGCCGTAGAACAGGAGCAGAAGTGAATCTCTGCTTAAGTTCCTGAAATGCAGAGACTGCCTCAGGAGGCCAATTCACCACATCAGAACCCTTTCTGGTCAAATCAGTTAATGGTTTAACAATAACCGAGAAATTACCAATAAATTTACGATAAAAATTGGCAAAACCCAAAAATCTCTGAAGAGCCTTTAATGAAGTAGGTTGGACCCAATCACAGATGGCCTGAACCTTGACCGGATCCATTTCAATAACAGATGGGGACAAAATGAATCCCAGAAATGAGATCCTCTGTACGCCAAAAAGACACTTTGATCCCTTCACATACAGAGCATTCTCTCTCAAAATCTGGAATACAGTTCGAACATGTTTCACATGAGAGTCCCAGTCATTAGAAAAAATCAAGATATCATCCAAATAAACAATCAGAAATTTGTCCACAAAATCCCTGAAAATGTCATTCATGAAGGACTGGAAGACGGAAGGAGCATTAGTGAGCCCAAAGGGCATCACTAGGTACTCAAAATGCCCTTCAGGGGTATTGAATGCCGTCTTCCATTCATCCCCGTGCTTAATGCGAATAAGGTTATACGCCCCCTGAGGTCAAGCTTGGTAAACCAAGTAGCGTTTTTCACCCTGGAAAACAGGTCAGAAATCAAGGGTAACGGGTATTGATATTTCACAGTAATATTGTTCAAGAGACGATAATCAATACACGGCCTTAATGAACCATCTTTTTTGGCCACAAAGAAAAAACCGGCACCTAAGGGTGAAGAGGATGGTCTGATATGACCCTTCTCCAATGATTCCTTGATATAAGACCGCATAGCGTCATGTTCAGGTACAGACAAGTTAAAAAGGCGACCTTTAGGGAATTTACTACCCGGCACTAATTCAATAGCGCAGTCATAGCTCCTATGGGGAGGCAAGGATGCAGATTTACTTTCGCTAAACACATCAGAAAAATCAATCAAAAAGTCAGGAACATCCTGAGCCTGGGGGGAGGCAGAAAAAACAGGAGTGTTGGTATTAACACATTGGCAGCCCCAACTGGTTACAGACACAGATTTCCAATCCAAAACAGGATTATGAGACTGTAACCAAGGGAAACCCAGCACGATAATGTCATGCAGATTATACAGAACCAAAAATTTGCAGCACTCCTGGTGATCAGGTTCAACCCTCATTATCACCTGAGTAGAAAACTGGGGTTTATTTTCAGCCAAAGGGGTAGAATCGATCCCCAGTAAGGGAATAGACTTCTGTAGGGGTATCAAGGGAAACCCACAACGTTTAGCAAAATCATAATCCATCAGGTTAATAGCTGCTCCAGAATCAACGAAAGCCTGAGCAGAAAATGAGGACAGAGAGCATATCAGAGTGACAGTTAATAAAAACTTAGTCTGAACACTACCCAAGACAACTGAGCGTGCAAAACGTCTTCCCAGCTTAGGACAGACTGAAATAGCATGAGAGGCATCACCACAGTAGAAACATAACCCATTGCGCTTTCGAAACTCATGACGCTGTGCCCCAGACACCACTCTATCACACTGCATGGGTTCAGAAGCTGGTTCACAAGGCAACACTATTCCACGCATACTTCTCCGCTCACGCAAACGTCTGTCAATTTGAATCGCTAATGACATAGAATCATTGAGACCAGAGGGGACAGGGAATCCCACCATAACATCCTTTACATTATCTGACAGCCCCTTCCAGAAAAGGGCCGCCAAAGCGTCGTCATTCCACTTGGTCAGGACTGCCCACCTACGGAATCTCTGACAGTATAACTCAGCGTCATAAAGCCCCTGATTTAATGCCAACAAGGCTTTTTCAGCTTGATCAGTGACATTAGGCTCATCGTACAATAACCCCAAAGCCTGAAAAATGCATCAACATCACTCAAAACAGGATCCCCAGGTGTCAGGGAAAAAGCCCAATCCTGAGGATCGCCGCGCAGGAGAGAGATGATAATTTGAACCTGCTGCGCTGCGTTCCCTGAGGACTTAGATTTTAAGGCAAAAAACAATTTACAATTATTTTTGAAATTCTGAAACTTAGCTCGATCCCCTAAAAACAAATCTGGCATGGGAATCCTAGGTTCCACAACAGGCAACCTAGCAAGATAGGTAGCAATACTCCGAACCTCAGCGGCAAGCTGATCCACACGGCCAGACAACTGTGCAAACTCCATTGAGAGAAAAGATCCTCCCCAGCACCCAGAGATACAGAGGGAAAAAAATGCAACAAACAGAAAAATATCTCTGACAACTCTGACAACCTTTTTTCTTTCACAATATTTTTTCCCTTCTGTGAGTACCATACAATTTTCAATTTTTAGGCCGGTGATACTGTTTTGTTTCGGTAGCTGAGGAGTGCAGGTAAAAAAGGCAATACACAGAGAAGTTGGAATCTATGAGATTGCAGTACCCTGACTAACCACCACAACTAGAGGCAGCCGTGGAGCGTTCCTACGTTGGTCCTAGACGCCTCGTCACAGCCTGAGAAACTAACTACACCTAAAGATAGAAATAGGAAAGCTATCTGCCCCGGAGCAGAACCCCAAAGATAATAGAAAGCCCCCAAACAAGTAATGGCGGTTAGACAAGATGAAATACTGACACAGAAAGAAAATAGTATGAGCAAACGCTGGGGCCCAAACTAACTAAATAGAAAAGGATAGGAAGGGCACTTACTGCAATCCCAGAAAACCCTGAAAAGCACCAACTCTACTAATTTCAAAAACACCTGAGATCACACGACCTCTTCCACCTAAATTAGTTCTCTGGTGTAACAAAATCAAAACAGCAGCCACTGAAAAAACTGGAAAAAGCAAAAGTACAAACATCAGTGGCTGAACTAAACTGAGAGGGCAAAAGCCCCCGGAGGGGACCCTGAAGGCCCCCACAGAAGTGCAGGACAAAATGCAAAAATATAGCACAAAAACAAAAAGAAGAAAATGTCTTATCTGTTAGCAGGAGATGCAGACACGACACAGCAGGCTACAAGGGAAACAGGAATGAAGGATTCAGACCAGAACAATTGATCACCGGCAACCCTGATGGGAAGGTGACTCCCTTATATAAGACCAGTCAGTAACACCTGATTCCCAGTCCTCACAATCTTCACTGGACAGACCAGCACCGCTTGTAACCACCAGAGGAAGCCTCTGCTCAGAACTCATCTCAAACCCATTCACAACAGATCTTATTCAGGAGGCGATAATCAATACACGGCCTCAATGAACAATCCTTTTTGGCCACAAAGAAAAAACCGGCGCCCAAGGGTGAAGAGGATGGTCTGATATGACCCTTCTCCAATGACTCCTTGATACAAGATCGCATAGCATCGTGTTCAGGTACAGATGAATTAAAAAGGCGACCTTTAGGAAATTTACCACCAGGCACTAACTCAATAGCGCAGTCATAGCTCCTATGGGGGGGCAAGGATGCAGATTTACTTTCACTAAAAACATCAGAAAAATCAGTCAAAAAGTCAGGGACATCCTAAGACTGGGGATAGGCAGAAAAAACAGGAGTGTCAGTATTAACACATTGGCAGCCCCAACTGGTCACAGACACAGATTTCCAATCCAAAACAGGATTATGAGACTGTAACCAAGGGAAACCTAGTACAATAATGTCATGCAGATTATGCAGCACCAGAAATTTGCAACTCTCCTGATGATCTGGTTCAACCCTGGGGTTTATTCTCCGCCAAAGGGGTAGAATCAATGCCCAGTAGGGGAATAGACTTCCGCAGGGGTATCATGGGAAACCCACAACGTTTATCAAAGTCAAAATCCATCAGGTTAATAGCTGCTCCTGAATCAACAAAAGCCTGAGCAGAAAAAGTGGACAGGGAGCAAATCAGGGTAACAGTCAACAGAAATTTAGTCTGAACACTACCCAAGACAACAGAGCATGCAAAACGTCTTCCCCACTTAGGGCACACAGAAATAGCATGGGAAGCGTCACCACAGTAGAAACATAACCCATTGCGCTTACGAAACTCATGAAGCTGAGCCCCAGAAGTCACTCCATCACACTGCATGGGCTCAGGAGCTGGCTCACAAGGCAACACTATCTCATGCATACCTCTGCGCTCACGCAAACGTCTGTCAATTTGAATAGCCAAAGACATAGAACCATTGAGACCAGAGGGAACAGGGAATCCCACCATAACGCCCTTTACTTTTTCTGACAGACCCTTTCGAAAAAGGGCTGCCAAAGCATAATCATTCCATTTGGTCAGGACTGCCCACTTTCGAAATTTCTGACAGTACAACTCAGCGTCTTCAAGACCCTGATTTAATGCCAACAAGATCTTTTCAGCTTGATCAGTGACATTAGGTTCATCGTACAATAACCTCAGAGCCTGAAAAAATACATCAATATCATTCAAAACAGGATCCCCAGGTGTCAGGGAAAAAGCCCAATCCTGAGGGTCGCCGCGCAGCAGGGAGATGACAATTTGAACCTGCTGTGCCGCGTTCCCAGAGGACTTAGGCTTTAAAGGCAAAAAACAACTTACAGTTATTTTTGAAATTCAGAAATTTAGATCGATCCCCCAAAAACAAATCTGGCATGGGAATCCTAGGTTCCACAACCGGCAACCTAGCAAGATAGGTAACAATACTCCGAACCTCAGTGGCAAGCTGATCCACACGGCCAGACAACTGTGCAAACTCCATTGAGAGGAAAAAATAAATAAAAATTCCTCATCAGCACTCAGAGAAAAGAGGGGAAAAAAATGCAACAAACAGAGTTTCCTTATTACTATATTCCCCTTCTGTGAGTACCATACAGTCTTTGGGCCGGTTATACTGTTATGTTTCGGTACCTGAGGAGAAATAGCAAAAAAATAGCAAAAGCGGTAATACACTAGAGAGGCTGGAACCTATTGGATTGCAATAACCTGAACTAACCACACAACTAGAAGTAGCCGTGGAGCGTTCCTACGGTGATCCTAGACGCCTCGTCACAGCCTGAGAGATAACTACACCTAAAGGCAGAAAGATGAAAGCTATCTGCCCCGGAGCAGATCCCCAAAGAAAATAGGAAGCCCCCAAACATGTAATGGCCGTTAGACAAGAAGAAAGCACGGACACAGACAGAAAATAGAATGAGCAAACGCTGGGGCCCAATCTGTCTAGACAGAAAAGTACAGGAAAGAATTCTGACTGCAATCCCAAAAAACCCTAACAAAAATACCAACACTTCTGATTGCCAAAAAACCTGAGATCACACGATCTCATCCACCTAAATCAGATCTCTGGTGTAACAAAACGCTATTCAGCAAATAAAAAGTAACAAAGGAGCAAAGCAAAAGTGCAGACACAAACGGAGCACAATTTCAGCGCCAGACCCCCAAAAGGGGATAGGCTGCAGTCCACTGCAAGCAGCAAACCAGCAGAGATAATCAAACAGAGGAGAAAAAACAGCAAACACTTATCTGAAGGAGAGCAGGAAACTAGCAGTGCTTCAAGCAAGACCAGAAGGAACAATTGATAACCGGCAAGGCTGCTGGGAACTCAGGCCACTTATATCCTACCATTCAGCGCCAGCTGAAGGCCATTCAGTAATCAGTTCATTACCCTCAGCAACCACCGGAGGGAGCCCCAGCTCAGAAGCCACCTCCAGCATATTCACAACACATAACAGGAGAAGATGGTGTATACATCACTGGGGATGGCTGGGGGCATAAACATCACTGGGGACTAGAAATCACTGGGGAGGGCTAGGAGGCATAGACGTCAATGGGGAGGGCTTGGGAGCATAGACATCACTTTTGAGGGCTAAGGGACATAGACGTCACTATGGAGGGCTGGGGAATAGAAATCACTGAGGAGGGCTAGGAGGCATAGACTTCACTGGGAGGGCTAGGGTCAAATACATCACTGGGAAGGCTGGGGGCATAGACATCACTGGGAGGGCTGGGTGGCATAGATATCACTGGGGAGGGCTGGGGAGCATAAGCATCACTGGGGAGGGCTGGGGGTATATAAATCACTATGGAGGGCTGAGGGGCATAGATATCACTTGGGAGACCTTAGGGGCATAGACATTATAGAACCGTCTGGGGAGGGCTGGGGAGCATTGAACCATCTGGGGAGTGCTTGGGGGCATCTACATCACTGGGAGGGCTGGAGGCATATACATGACTGGGGAGGGCTGTGGGCATGAATATCACTGGGGAGGACTTGGGGGCATAGACATCACTTGGGACGGTGGGGGCATATACATCACAGGGGAGGGCTGGGGGGCATATACATCACTAGGAAGGGCTGGGGGCATATACATCACTGGTGAGGGTTGGGAGGCAAAGACATCACTGGAAAGGCTGGGAGGCATAGACATCACTGGGAAGGCTGGAGAGCATAGACATCACTGGGGAGGGATGGGGTTCATGTATATCACTGGGGAGGGCTTGGGGGCATAGATATCACTGCAGAGGGCTGGGGAGCATAAACATCAGTGGGAGTTTTTGAGGGCATAGACATCTCTTGGGATGGTGGGGGCATAGACATCACTGGGGAGGGCTTGGGGACATAGACATCACTGGGGAGGGCTGGGGGGCATAGACATCACTGGGGAGGGTTGGGGGACAGGGGCGGACATATCATTGGTGCAACCTGTGCAGCCGCACAGGGGCCCAAGAGGTGAGGGGGCTCATTTATACTATTTATTGGCTAACATATATGAATTCAAGTCTCCAGGTTCAGATGAATTACACCCCAGAGTACTGAAGGAGATAGCAGAAGAAATTTTTGAACCACTCTCCATAATCTTTGAAAATTCTTGGAGAACAGGAGAAGTTTCAGAAGACTGGAGAAGAGTAAAATTTGTTCCCATCTTCAAAAAGGGGAAGAAGATGGACCCAGGGAACTGACTTCTATACTTAGAAAGATCTTTGAACGAATTATTAAACAACATGCATGTAAGTACCTGGATAAGAATGAAGTGATTAAACAGAGTCAGCATGGGTTTGTAACTAATAAGTCATGTCAGGCTAACTTAATTTCCTTCTATTACAGAATCACTGACTGGGTGGATCAGGGAAATGCTGTAGATATAGTATATATTGACTTAAGCAAAGCATTTGACAAAGTATCTCACACAATCCTTATTGAAAACATGACTAAGTAAGGAATGGACAAGGCAACTGTTAGGTGGATTCATAACTGGCTTAGTGATCGGACCCAAAGAGTGGTCGTAAATGGCTGCACATCCAGTTGGAAGAATGTCTCAAGTGGGGTACCACAGGGCTCTGTCTTGGGTCCTGTATTGTTCAACATCTTTATCAATGATTTAGATGAAGGAATTGAGGGTAAACTGATTAAATTTGTTGATGACACAAAGCTATGAGGGATAGCTAATACTAGAGAAGAGAGAGAGAGGATTCAAAAAGATATAAATAAACTGGAGCAGTGGGCAGCAACTAACAGAATGGTTTTTAACAGGGAAAAATGCAAAGTACTACATGTGGGCAATAAAAATGAAAAAAGCATATACAGAATGGGAGGAATAGGGCTAAGTAACAGCACATGTGAAAAAGACTTGGGTATACTAATAGATCACAGACTTAACATGAGTCAACAGTGTGATGCAGCAGCAAAAAAGGCAAATACAATTCTAGGATGTATTAACAGAAGCATACAGTCTAGAATGTAAGTCCGCAAGGACAGGGTCCTCTCCCCTCTGTACCAGTCTTTCATTGTAAATTTGTTTACTGTAAACAAGGTCTATAACTTTGTATGTAACCCTTTCTCATGTACAGCACCATGGAATTAATGGTGCTATATAAATAAATAATAATAATAATAAATCACGTGAAGTCATCTACTCCTCTTTGGTCAGACCTCATCTGGAATACTGTGTCCAGTTTTGGGTACCACATTTTAAAAAAGACATCAACAAACTGGAGCAAGTTCAGAGAAGAGCCACCAGAATGGTGTCCGGTCTGCATACCAAGTCCTGTGAGGAACGGTTGCAGGATTTGGGAATGTTTAGCTTGCAAAAAATAAAACTGAGAGGAGACTTAATAGCTGTCTACAAATATCTCGAGGGCTGTCACATTGTAGAAGGATCATCTTTATTGTCATTTGCACAAGGAAAGACTAGAAGCAATGGGATGAAACTGAATGGGAGGAGACACAGATTAGATATTAGAAAAAACTTTTTGATAGTTAGGGTGATCGGTGAGTGGAACAGGCTGCCACGAGAGGTGGTGAGTTCTCCTTCAATGGAAGTCTTCAAACAGAGGCTGGACAGACAACTGGGATGATTTAGTGAATCCTGCTTTGAGCAGGGTTTGGACCAGATGACCCAGAAGGTCCCTTCCAACTCTATTATTCTATGATTCTATGGTACCTCCAAAGCAGGTGCAATTTTGCATTTTTAGGAGATCTTGGGCTGCAAAGCGCCCATGTATTGTTCTTGCACAGGGGCCCTTTTCTGTCTGCGTCCGCCAGTGCTGGGGGGCATATAAATCACTGAGGAGGCTTGGGAGGCATAGACATCACTGGTGAGGCTGGGACGCATAGACATCACTGGGGAGGGCTAGGGGCATATACATCACTGGGAAGGCTGGGGGCATAGATATCACTGGGGAGGACTACGCGGCATATACATGAGTTGGGAGGGCTGGGGCATAGGCATCACTGGGAATGTCTGGGGCATATACATGAGTTGGGAGGGCTGGGGGCATAGGCATCACTGGGAGGGCTGAGGGGCATAGATATCACTTGGGATGGTGGGGCATAGACATCACTGGGGAGGGCTGGGGGCATATACATGACTTGGGAGGGCTGGGGGCATCACTGAGGAAGGCTTAGGGGCAGTGGCGTAACTACAAAGTTATGGGCCCAGGTGCAGACTTTCAAATGGGGCCCCCCATGCCAAAATATTTTCCACCCAAATTCACATTTTCCCTATTCATTTCACACACTATAGCTTTGTTGCAATGTTGTATAGTCTGATCTCAGTGGAGTAACTATCCGGTGCCCCATCCTGGAATATATTTGTCCCCTGTACTGCCGTTGTTCTGTAATGTGTAAAAGAAAATAAACCATTATACTCATCAGGGGCTTACATAGAAGTCATGGGGATCCATACAAGATGTATAATGTAGCCCCATAGTCCGCCATATAATATAATGCACCCCGATAATCCTCTACATAATATACTGCACAGTTCATAGTCATCCATGTGGTATAATCAAATGCACCTCCATAGTCATCCATAAAATATAATGCACCCCATAGTACTTCATAGTAGTATTATGCACCCCATAGTCATATATAGTATAATGCAGCAGCCCCATACCCACCATAGCAGTATAATGCATCCCCTTCCCCCCCAGCCACCATAGTAGAATGCACCCCCATACCGGTATAATGTGCCCCATACCGCGGCTTTACAAAAAAAAAGGTTTCCTTACCTGGCCAAACTCCAGCGATGTCCTCACCCACGATGAGGCTGAGGCGCACAGCGTCGTTCCGGCGTATGACAGTGACTGTGATTGGCCGGCGGCTGTTAACTGTTGTTAACTGTTGCCAGAGGTATATCTAGGTTTTTGGCCTGCCCTTGCGCCACCTGCATCCCCTGTCTTTCTCTGCATGCATCCCCTGCATTGTTCCGCCTGCATCCCCTGCCTTGCTCTGCCTGCATCCCCTGCGTTGTTTCGCCTGCATCCCCTGCCTTGCTCTGCCTGCCTTGCTCTGCCTGCATCGCCTGCTTTGCTCTGCCTGCATCCTCTGCGTTGTTCCGCCTGCATCCCCTACCTTGCTCTGGCTTCATGAAGGCCACAGGCTGGGAGCAGTATATGGTCGGCCCAAGTGAAGAAGTAATGGTAGTGGACCAAGGAGCTGACAGCTTTCTATTCTGCTACAATTGTCAAGAATATCCACTTTTTGAGATGCCGATACTGTTATGAGTGTTGTCAGACCACCTATCTGGCATTTGCCAGTGTTTCCAGATGACCAGTCAGTTGTTGATTGGAACGGAGCGGCGGTCATTGAATGGAGGAATGACAGTGACGCAGATGACAAATTGGATGGAATCGAGAGCGGACGCCATGTCGCGTTTGGAGAGCCACTGATGTGCCTAAACAGTGGAAACCCCCCAATTCTAACTCCAACCCTAACTCCAACACACTCCCAAGCCTAACCATAAGCCTAACCACAAATCTAACCCTAACACACCCCTAACCCTAATTCCAACCCCAACCCTAACTTTAGCCCCAACCCTAACTTTAGCCCCAACACTATCCCTAACCCCAGCCCCAACCCTAACCCTATCCCTAACCCTAACCCCAACCCTAACCCTAATGGGAAAATCGAAATAAATACATTTTTTTATTTTATCATTTTTCCCTAACTAAGGGGGTTTGATTTACTATTTATAGCTGGGTTTCATAGCAGGTTTTTATGTTTGGCAGCTGTCACACACTAAAAGACCCTTTTTTTTAAAATAATTTTTGCATTGCCGCATTTTGAGAGCTATAATCTTTCCAAATTTCTGCCGACAGAGTCATGTGAGGGCTTGTTTTTAGTGGGACAAGATGGCGCTCAGTGATAATATTTTTATTACCATTCTTTTTTTTATTGCGTTTTATTCTACTTTTTCCAAGTGGTATGATGATACCGCTTGGAAAAAGTATAATTTGCTACTTTTTTGTGTTTTTTTATTTAAAGGGGTTAACTAGTGTGACACTTTTATAGATGGGATTTTTACGGATGCGGCGATACCAAACGTCTACTTTTTTTGTTTATTTAATTTTTTTTACATAAAAATGTGTATTTGTTAGTGGATTTTTTAAAATTATTTTTATTATTTTTTAATATTTTTTTTTTACATTTTTTTACATTTTTTTCCCTTCTTTACCAATCACTTTATGGGACTTTCACTTTTTTACTTTGATTGCAGGTAATAATAATAAATAATAATAATCTTTATTTATATAGCGTCAACATATTCCGCAGCGCTTTACAGTTTAACAGTTTCAAAACACAAGTCATAAGTAACAACGTTAACAATACTGGGACGCCGATCAGAAGGCAGAGGGAGCTCCGGTGTCTCTGCCTCCCTTCTGAACGCTGCGATCACGCTCGATCGCAGCAATTAGGGGGTTAACAGCCAAGTACGGCGCGGACGCCGCTCCTGGCTGCTAGTGCAGAAGCTCAGCCACCGGCGGCGCTGAGCTCCTGCACTGACCGGGCAGGAAGTTCTGATATTTCAGCATCTCTGCGCGATCATGCAGCCGTCCAGGAAGAATCTGTTGCCATGCAGGAGGAATCTCCTGCATGGCAACAGATGTGCGTCTGACCTGCCGGGCCTCTGACCCGCCGTGCCCGGTCGCAGTGGCGACTGCTGCGACCGCGGTAGTTACACCACTGCTTAAGGGCATAGACATCACTGAGGAGGGCTGAGGGGCATAGACATCGCTTGGGATGGTGGGGGCATAGACATCACTGGGCAGGGCTGGGCGGCAAGTACATGACTTGGGAGGGCTGGGGGCATAGACATCACTGGGGAGGGCTGAGAGGCATATACAATACTGGCGAGGGCATGGGGCATAGACATCACTGAGGTGGCTGAGGGACATAGATATCACTGGGGAGGGCTGGGGACATATACATCACTGAGAGAGGCAACTACATCACATGGGGGCATAGACATCACTGGGGAGGCTGAGGGGGATAGGTATCACTAAGGAGTCTGGGGGTCATAGATCAGATAAATAGTATAATAAAATCCTCATATTAATAGTGTAATACCGTGCTCAGATAGATAGTGTAATATAGTTCTCAGATAAAAGTGTAATGAAGTGCTCAGATAAATAGTGTAATACAATGCTGATTTAAATAGAGTAATACAGTGCTTAGATAAACATTGTGTCATAGGGATACTGCAACAAAGAGAGGTCAGAAGATTGTGGCGTCTGGCTTCACGTACACCTGCACTGGTTGGATCTGCTTTTCCTTTCAGTTAGCGCTTGTTACAACGGTTTAAACAGTTCTGTTTGGTTCCTAGATCTCTCCATCCAGAGTTATCTCAGCTGTTCTGATTTCTCCACTCCCCTCTGGTATGAGTACTCACCTCTTGGCTTGACTAGTTGCCAGTGATAGCATGCTATAACCTGGTTTGGAGCTGGAGGTGTGAGCTGTGTGAAGAGAGGTTGTCTAGGAGTCGTCTCTGGAGATATCTGTTTGGAAGTTTGTTTGAGCGCCTTCCTTTACCTTATGTCCTATTTGGTTTGCCTTAAGGGTATGCCACACTAAGCGAGATCCCTAGCAAGATCGCTCAAGCATCAGCGATTTTATGACGCAGCAGCGACATCGTTAGCGACGTCGCTGTGTGTGACATGTAGCAGCGATGTGGACCCTGCTGTGATGTCACTGATCGTGCACGAACGGTTTGGGCCATATTTTGATCGTTGGCGTCCCGCTGGTGAGCCTTAAACGCTGAGTTTGACACCTTTTGTGAACGACGAGCGACCTCGTTGGTGACGCATATGTCAGCGGCAGCTGCAAAGCAGGAACGATGCTGGAAATTCCTATGAATCAGAAGCGCACGAGAACAATGAAAGGGAGCGCTATACGTCGTCTTTCATGACGCGGTCAAAACATTAATTATAACACATATATAATTATAAAACATATACAGTGACCACCAATATGTGCTGAGGGGCGTGGAAAAGGTTGTGCTCAGTACATGCTGTGACAGATCCTAATGACCGCCAAAGTCGTTATACAGATCGCTGACCGCTGATGAGTCGTTGATGAGATCTCCTGTTTGGAAGCTACTAGCGACCTTAAAGCGATCACACCAACGATCTCGTCAGCTTGCGTCGTTGTCATGATCGCTAGTGTGATCGCTTAGTGTGGCAGTACCTTTACCTTTTCCTTTCCTTTTCCCCTTTCTGTAACCTTGGAACGCATTGAGTGATTGCTGTTTCTTTTATCCTTGTGTGTTTCCCTTTAAGTCTTCATGTTAGAGCTGGACTAGTGTTCCTGCTGCCCATACACTAGTCAGGGTCATTCTCAGGGTAAGACAGGGATAGGAACGTGATCGCCGCACGGGGTGAAAGAACCCATCTAGGAACGCTAAGGAGCTTAGGGTTGCACAGGGCAAGTGTCAGGGGGTGCACCCGTTTAATCTTTCCCTAGTGGCAGAGCTCTCCTTCCCTTCCGTTTCACCATGCGCCATCTTGCTTCTGGCAGACGTGACACATTGAAGCACTATGCCCTTGAAGAAGCCAGTATTCTGGGCGAAACTCTGGGTTGGCCTAAGTAATCCGCATTGCCATGATGTCGTCATGAGCTTTTCTAAATGTCATCTTATAAATACAACAAAAGAACACATTTATATACTGATCATCTGTTAGTTTGCACTATAAATTGATCAACCAGACAGGTTAAACTATACTCTGTATAGCAATGAAGACACTGGAATTGTATGGTGGAGTGGTACTACTTACATATTGGTTAGTGTTGAGTTTGTAAGAGAAAATCACAGAACCTTTTTCTTTCCTGGTTTAAGAAGTGGTGGTGAATAATCAGTATCATCACTCTGGATTTTTATTATCTCCTGGTGTTAAAAATCAAAGCATCTATGTTTAACTTTAGATAACTAGTGTAGTACCGTGCTCAGATAAGCAATGTTATCAGTATCATTATTCATCAATATTTGTTCTCATAGAGTGACAAGATAAGAAGTATCCAAGGAAATAGTGCCATGCACTGTGGTATATTATACTATATCGACCAACATTCACACTATTGTTTTATTTGGCAGATTATTGCACAAGGACTCCTATACCAGAAGCAGCCTATCAGTGATTTTGGTCATTGGTAATATAAATCATGAGTCTTTAATCACCCATCTTAGGCTATGTTCCCACACTGAGTCTTTTGATGTTGCAGATTTTCTGCATCTATTAGGTAAAGTAGGTTAATTGTGTTTTTTTTTTTCATTGCGTTTTTGAAGATGTTATTTACATGAGTTTATATCATGCTTTTTTGGATTATGTCATGTTTTAAATTAATCTGCTCTGTTTTTGATATTTCCTGGTATCTGGATTTGACAAAACTTTATTGCTACAGTTATGTGAGGTGTATATGCGTTTTTAGTGCTTTTCCGCAGCAGAGAAGCATGATGTATATTTTACCTGTGGATTTTCTACATTTAATATAATTCTATGTGAAAAAAACTGCACATACATTTGTCATACACACAAGTGAAACTGATATGTTGTGAATTTCAAAAACACACCGCTGGTCAGTTTACGCAGTGTAAAATAAAAGCACAGTGGGCATAAAGTAATGTTGTAAAGGGGTATTTCTTCATCATGGAAAGGATTCTGCAATCATCCATCACTTTTGTCTTCCGTGGATGTCTGTCACGACTCTGTTGCTGGGTGACCTGGGACCAGAGACTCCTTCAGTGTCCCTAACGCTAGGGGGTGCCCTAGCTCGCCTTGTTCCCTGGGTTACTTCTGAAGGTGAAGATGCCAGGACCACGTACCTTGCCTTATCTCTTGAATCCGCCCTCCTTCTGTACCTTTTTCCTACCCAGGGAAGAGGGAAGTAGCAGTGCACCGTAGTACACTGTTGTAAATGTGTTAGAAATGAATTCTGAGCAGAAGCTCCCTCTGGTGGTTAGAAACAGTACTGAACCATTCAATGAAGATTGTGAAGATTGGCAATCAGGAGTTACAGACTGGTCTTATATAAAGAAGGTTCCCTCCCATCATGTTTGCCGGTGATCAATTGTTCTTGTCTCAACTGTGGTTCCTGGTTCACTTTGAAGCTTGCTGACTCTTGCTGCATCTTCTGCTATCAGATAAGATTTTTTCTGCTTTTATTCTTGTGCTTGCTTTTTGCATTGTTCTCTGCACTTCTGTGGAGGTCAGCCAGGTCCCCTCCGGGGGCTTGTGCTCCTCTCAGTTTATCTGAGCCACTGTTATTTGTTCATTTGCCTTTTCCAGTTTTTTCAGTGGCTGCGGCTTAGTTTTGTTACACCAGAGAACTAATTTAGGTGGTAGAGGTCGTGTGATCTCAGGTGTTTTTGCAATTAGTAGAGTTGGTATTTTTTAGGGTTTTTTGGATTGCAGTAAGTGTCCTTCCTATCCTTTTCTTTCTAGGAAGATTGGGCCCCAACGTTTGCCCTTACTATTTTCTGTCTGTGTCTGTATTTCCTCTTGTCTAACCGCCATTACATGTTTGGGAGCTTCCTATGTTCTTTGGGGATCTGCTCCAGGGCAGATAGCTTTCCTCTTTCTATCTTTAGGTGTAGTTAACCTCTCAGGCTGTGACGAGGCGTCTAGGACCAACTTAGGAACGCTCCACGGCTGCATTTAGTTGTGGTGGTTAGTCAGGGTACTGCAATCCAGTAGATTCCAACCTCTCTGGTGTATTGCCGTTTTTGCCTGCTCTCCTCAGCTACCAAATCATAACAGTACACCAACCAGACGAACAAGGTAACAAGAACAGGGGAAAAGGAAAATACCAGGCATACAAATATACACACATAGAACAGAGAAATGCATCGGGGAGTCATGGGGAAAAACCAAAGTAGAAGAAGAAACGGAATTATCACACACTCAAAACCTAACAACAGTCACAGATAAATGCACCAAATGCTACTCCAATAACCAACTACTATCCTCTAAGCCATGAAGCTTAAGCTATATTGGACAATGTGTGTCAGTCAGGACCCAGACTATATAGGGAGTAGTAGTGGTTAACCAAGCTCAGCAGAGAGCTCTAGCTCCCAAAACTCTCAACATAGCCGATTAACCCCTGTACTGCCAAAAGAAATTTACACCATTTAAAAAAGAAGGTGAAGTGCTTCTCTTCAGCGCAGGAGTAGGAGCAATCAGATGCTGTTTTTTTTTTTGGCTCTTCTTTGTTACAGTAACCCCATGAGAACATCCAGGCCTTTCCCAGAGCTCACCAGTGCTGACTTTTTTGTCAGAATGTACAAAACTGTTGATTTAGCCACTCCTAACATTTCTGCTATTTCTCTGATGGATTTCTTCTTTTTTTCAGCCTAATAATGGTCTGCTTCTCTTCCATTGAGAGCTCCTTTGATCTTATGTTGAGAGCTCATAAGAACAACTTGCAAATTCAAATGCCACACCTAGAATCAGCTCCAGACCTTTTACAGGCTTAGTTGATGATGGATTAATGAGGGAATAGCCCATGCAGCTCAGTGCTTTTGAGATAATTCTCCAATTACTTTTGGTCCAAGAAAAAGAGGAAGCTACATATTAAAGAGCTGTAATCCTAAACCCATTTCTTCAATTAGGATGTGAATACCCAAAAATAAAGCTAAGAGTCTGCACTTTGAGTTCATATTGATTATACTGTATAACTAAGAGTGGACCGGACTGGCGACTCAGTAGGAGCGGACCGGAATTCAGTAGGAGCAGACCAGAATGGTGAATCAGTGGGAACAAACCGGACTGGCGACTCAGTCGGCGCGGATCAGACTTGAGACTTACC